>VDFB02000363.1:54216003-54356947 GCA_007258455.2 Sequoia sempervirens | reverse complement strand
AAACCCCGAAAAAGATCCCATGCCAACACATGGCTATATGAACAAACTGATGAAATATTTTGAATAGCAGAGGTTTGTACAATTATGACTATTATTTAAGAAAGTTGAGTGCATCTTGTACACTTTGGATCAAAAAATAAACAAATGTACCATAAAAATGTGATGCACAAAAAGGGATAAATGTGGTTTCAAATTTTTACCTAGGCAATATAGCTACAAAAATTTGGTCTCACTAGATATGATATGTTAAAAAGCACTTTGAATTCACTCTACAAAAGAGTTGTTCAGAATATAATGTGCATGCGTTGGCTTCTGCTTTCAAAAAGCAGTTTTCTATCCAAGTAGCTGATGAAAGATATGGAATTCATGCAAAGTGGCTAATTCAAAGTGGCACATTACATTGTTAGGAATTATTTTATAGAATAACTTCATAGAGCTTTTCAATACATTGTATTTGAGGAGACCTAATTATGTCAATTGTTGTTTGGGTTTAAAATTGAAGCACGTGAAAAAAATTCAATATGATAAAGAGAGTGGGAAAAGAGAATTTGATGTCATTGTTGCAAAGTTCAAGTTGATCACTTATGCCTTTGATCACTGACATGATACAACTGCCAAACGAAAATAATTGCTTCTTTCTTTATTGATTCTAAGATGTCAATGTTAAAGTGTTGTAAGAAATATGCAATTTGGATTAGGTGGCAATGGGATAATAGTGGTTTGTATATAACTAGGTAGATCATGAAAATCTAGTTTTCATACAATAGCTTAATGGTTATTTATTCTAGATATTTTGTAGAGAGATTTTGTTTTGTTTGCATTGCAGTGGTTATTCTCCAAGTAGTTGCAAAGGCATTAAAGTATGTTGCAGTATTGGAATGCTATATTCCATCTACAAAGCCAAAGTAGTGGAACCGATTAAATGTTTAGGTTGTTGCAAGAAAAGGAAAATAGCTTGAAGCATACCATGATCTTGGTTTATCATTTGTGCATATGACAAAAAAAATTGCACACAAAAGCAAAAGGGTGTGTTCTTGTTTGTATTGTGCAAAAGCCACAAGGCATTGCATTTTTCTTCTTTACTTTTCTTGCACCCTGAAGTTCCATTCTTGGACCTTTTCACATCAAATATACATGCTTTTTGTCAAACTATCTTGAAAACTACTCAACACTATATAAATAATTACAAGTGCAGCTATCATTACAACGCCAAATACAACAAACATAGTTTTTGCAAACAAAAGAAAAAGGGTGTGTTCTTGTTTTGTATATACATATGTATATATATACATGTATGTAAGTGCATGTGTGTAGAGTTATATATATTTTTGTCTAGGTAGAAGCTAAGAAAATTTGGTCTTGTCAAATATGATATGTTGAAAAGCACTTTGGGTTGACTTTAGAAAAGAGTTCTTGACAATATAATGTACAATTTTGAATTTATGTTTTTGCATAAACTCCACATCATTCACCCACTAAGTCAAGGTTGGTGGCCTTCATCGACTACAAAAACAACTATACTCTCAAGTACCAGTTTTCCTCCAAGTAGTTGATCCAAGTAGTTTTAATTTTTGCACTAGAGACCCTAGTCTTCGTAGATACGTAGTTCTAGTCAACCAAATTATGTAGCTACTAAAATGTATATTGGAAATCAAGGAAAAAATGTTTCCAAGTAGCAAATTTTTAGGCTTCCTACTAAACAATTCCTATCGAAAACAATGTGCAAATTGTAGAGCTCCATCAATTGTGTCAGAGATGCATGTGAAGTAGCTTTATAAGTTCCCACTGCAATTGGCTCTTGTATTAGCTTGTGCCTTTTCAACAATTTTTTTTGTGACCATATCAACAAAATAAATGGCAAAGGACAAAAGGTATGGCACCTTGCTAAAGTTTTTCTCTTTTTTGTAGTTGATTTTTGTAGCGAAACATAATCTATGCCCAATGGTTGGAAGCAAACGATCAAATGCTTTTATTTATAAATTGAAATGAAAGTGAAATATTCATTGAAATATGCAAATACCAACAAAAATATGTTGCTTGATTGACATTTCAATAATATAGAAGTAGAACATAATAATAGGGGATAAAACACAAAGCAAGACAAGAATACAGTGCAAAAACAATATAGCTGCAAACAACAATACAAGGAAAAGATAATTGCTATGCAATACATTTTCTATATCGAATGAAAATAATTCTCTTGCAAGAAGAATAAGTTGTGTCAATATAGAATACAACCAAAGAACATGCTAAACTTACAAGTGTGCTCCATCATTTACAACATTTTTATTTTTAGATGAGGTGTGATCCCACAATAGTGTTTTACACTTTTTGGGAGATCCTAATTTTTGCTGAAATCACATATTTTTAGAAAATATAATGATTTAAGCCTTGAAAAGTTCCATTTAAAGGATTCCAATTGAAGAGGGTTTGATCAAACCACCTTAAATCAAACTCCCTTGAATAAAACCCCACTAATTTTAAACCATACCTATAACGAAGTCTCCTTTACACCTATCAAAATGTTGATAAAAAACCACTTTTGATTTACCTTTTGGGGGATCAAATGAATTCATTTAGAATTTATTTCTTGTAAGTATGTAGTCATTATAAACTTCCCAAAAAGTATAATTTTAAATAAATTTAATTTGATTATTATATTTATTTTTTATTTCTTGTGAATGTAGGTTTTTCACCGAAAATCAAGCTCTCTATTCTTCACATGTGGAAAAATAGTAGATTATCCAAAAAAAAACTAAAAAATATCTATGCACTAGATATTGATGTCCTTGATCCAACAAAAAAAAAATTGAATTTCATACATACAAGAAAGTTATGTTTTAGCCAGTAAATCATGTCTAAATTATAATTGGTTTGACTTTGAAACTTAATTAAGAAAAAAAACAATGAAATGCTATGAAACCAATTCCATGCACTAGATATCGAATTTAAATTTAAAAAAAATAGAATTTTATCCTTCATAGAAAAAAGTTATGTGTTAGCCAGTAATATCACTCTTTAAAAATGGTGTTTACTGTTAAAAACTAGTTTTTTGAGGAGATGGAAAAAGAAGTGCATCGTTTCAAATTTTTGAAAAAAATATATTTAAAATCTAAAAAAAAAAGTCACAAATCACTAGTTTACATCATCTTCAAATTCCTCATGATTTAGCCGCTATAGGTTTAAAAACGTGAAGATTTAGTTAAAAAAAAAAATAGTTCAATGTCCAGTTTGGCCAAAAATTGTAAACCATTATTAGATGGTTGGTTGTTATTTTTTTGGTATTTGTAAATTTTGATTACCCCTTCAGTGATTAAATCTTTTTCAATGGCTAACCCTTTTTCAATAACTTCATCAAATGTGGTGACACATTATAGTTGCAAATGTAGGGCTATCTTGGGATGCAAATTTTTGATAAAGATAACCATTTATTTTTTGAGTACTTGTAGGGGGGATAAACTTACAAGGTGTCTCCATCTTTGAAGGAATGTGTCAAAATTTCCCCATTATTTTTTTTTGTTGTGCATAATTCTGCCAAAGCTATCTCTTAGTCAATATTGTATGAAAAATGAGTCACAAATCATTCACCTAAGTTAGCAAAGGATGTTATAGATCCTTGGGGTAAGTATGTGAACCATTATAAGGCTTGTCCACCAAGGCTTCTAGGAAATAAATATTAATGTTGAGACCTCCACACATCACCTCTTCCATCATTCAATCTTTTCTATTTGTATTGCATTCCATCTCTTTTATGGAGAGGAGTTTTCTTCTCACTGGGTTTTCTCCCTTTCTCTGTTTACAAGAGATTAGTTGCATCATTAGTTGTACATGAGTACCTAAAATGGCCATGTAGCTGAGACCCATCATTTCATCTTCATTTGCATCATTTGCATTATCATTTCCTCCCTAAGCTGCACTTATGGGGGGTATTGGTGTAATTAATTATTTAATTACACTTACATAAATTTACTTAGGCATTCAATTATGCCCCTAGGTTGCATTCTCTAGGTAATAATTCATAATGGGGTCATGCCACATTATTAGTTATAATTTATCTAGAAGTCTTATATTATCTAGCTTTTTCATCATTTCCTAGGTGATTAGTTAGTTAGTTGTCACATGTCATAGGATTATGACACATTTCAACATCATGTTACATACTACATCTCAACCTTGCCTATTCATACAAGGCACTTGTACATTGTTTATCGTCTCATGAATATAATCTCTCATTGCATGCTCATGTTGTAAGACTTTCTTGTGTGGGTGGCATACTTCTTGGTTAAGATACTTTGAACACTACAACTTCATTAGGGTTTTGTGCATTCATATTTTCTACATGGTAATCCTCAATAAAAGGGTACATATCAAGTGAAAGTGATGCTAATTCTACCTCTGACTGCAATGCTCTTATATCATTGATCGAACTAAATAGATCTTTGATTTTTTCCCATACCTCTTTTGGAGTTTTGTGTTCCTTAATGTGAAAGAAGAGTGAGCTGGAAACATGTAAGGCTCTCAATGCCATTGCCTCCTCGATTTGGTTCTATGTTGAAAATTTTCATACTCCCTAGTCAAATGAGGTTGTTCCTCATTTAATGTGGACCATAACCCCTTTGACTAAAGCAATCGTTGCATGCTCACTTTCCATGTGTGATAGTTATGAGGTGTGAGGATCTCAAACCTTGAGATAGCCATGAGAGCAACAAATCAAGTGCAAAGCAACAAAGTCTAATAGAAATAGATGTGAAACCTTTGAAATATGATGTGTCACTGAAAAAATAAAGCCTCCAATGCAAATAATGCTTCTCCAAAGTTTAGGATGTCCAAGAAATCAAGAAAGTGTCACAAATTGAAAAATCCTAATAAGTTGTACTTGGAGCTAAATCTGAAAGAAGTGTTTGGAACAAATAAAATAACTATGAATCACCTTCCAAATGCCACTTGAATCACCAAAATTTGACAACTGAGTGAAAAGATATGTGCTCTTGAGTTTGAATAGAAGCATTTTCTTTAGCTGGCTATAATCTATACCTATAGAAAAATCTAGAAAAATGGCCTACACCATTGTGAAGTACTTTGAATCAGCTTTCTGACGATATCCCATTTTTGAAAATTTGATACCATGGCTAAAAGTTATGGAAATTTGAAAAAAATTCCCTATTAGGGCCTGTAGACTAAATAGGTACAAAAAAATTAGCACCGAGGGCTAAAAAAAAGCCCCTGGTCACTGATATGAATAGGGGGCAGTTCAACAGTTTAAAAAAATGTGTCACTAGGTGTAATGGCGGCAATGGGGTGGCATTGCTCCTAAAGTAGATCTCTTGGTTTTCAATGTGACTGCAAGTGGGGGATTGAGGGCTATGTTGTGGATGAAGGGTCAGTGTATGGAACCAATGAAGAGATGGTGCCAATGAAGAGTAGTTGGCAGAAAAGTGATGTGACCACAGACAAAGGTCTGTGTTAGGTATGGTAGTCATTTAGTGTGCAAGGGCTAACAAGAGTTGAAAACCAGGCCAATGAAATTTCTACAGATTAAAACAACTACCACCAAATATAACAAGTGGGTCGACAAATATTGAAGACCCTGTAATAAAAACCTGGAAAAAAAATTCATCGCAGATAAAGCTGACAATCATTTTTTTTAAAGATTTTTTAATATTGCAATTTTACAATTAAAAATTTAAAACCCTTTTTCAAATATTATGTTGACAATAAACAAACAACCTCCACATAATATTTAAATGAAAAACCCCAACAAATATTTATGCCAAACTATTATAGCCTAATTTTTTTTGAAAAATAACTTGTGAATAAATTTGTTTTTCCCCAGATTATTATTGATTGGAATATTTTTTCCTGCATAGACCGTACAATTTGTACGATATAGATGCAAACCCTTGAATGGTGAAAAAAACCTTTGATGGCCTCTAGATGAAGTTATCATATTTTGACAATTTGGTAGGTGTTCCTAGGGTTTTTGGGCCTTATGAACATAATGGTGGGGTTAGATTTAACCCATTCTACTTCAAAAATCAGCCACTCCACAGATGAAGCCAACTAGCCCTTTGATAAAAATCCTTCAACCTGCAATGTGAACCTCCTTAGCTCAACTTTCTGGTTTGAGATGAATCTTCTATGGCCTATGATTTGTTACCATGCAGAAAATATGAATGCACAAAAACCTAATGGAGCTACAGTCTTTAAAGGATCTTAACCAAGAAGTATGCCACCCACACAAGAAAGTGTTGCAACATGAGTATGAAATGAGAGATTCTATTCATGAGATGATAAACAATGCACAAGTGCCTTGTATACATAGGCAAGGTTGAGATGCAGTATGTAACATGATGTTGACATGTGTCATAATCCTATGACATGTGACAACTAACTAACTAATCACCTAGTAAATGATGAAAAAGCTAGATAAGATAAGATTTCTAGATAAATTATAACTAATAATGTGTCATGACCCCATTATGACTTATTACCTAGGGAATGCAACCTAGGAACATAATTAAATTCCTAAGTAAACAAGTATGTAAGTGTAATTAAATAATTAATTACACCAACAATAACCTCATGAGATATACATCATTGTAAATGACTTCTTGGCATGCCACTCAAAATTCTTTAAGATGTTAGATGGGGTTCCCTTTCCCTTTGTATTTGTCAAATTTTGGCATTTCATAATCCTTAAGGAAGGGGATAAAAAGTATGGATTGATCAAATGAGTAAGGGAATATGTCCTCATACCTATAAGTTTAATGTGTTTTACTAGTTTGGAGCCCTTTGATTATGTCTTTCATTTTCTGCAACTCTTGGGCTAAGTTGAAATAATTGAGCGGGGGATTTTGGAGTAAGTGGTTAAACATGTATTGTATGAAGGTGTTAATGGGGCATTTTTGATGTATTGGTTATATTGTGGATGACTAGGTGTTAAGGGTGGATTGTTTTTGTACTAATTGTGTTTAGGGTTTGATGTTGAAGGATTATGTTGGGGTTGGGGGTTTGAAGTTGGGGGATTGTTGATATTTTGTAAAGGAGGGTTGTTGATAGATTGTTGTTGGGGACTAGAGGTTGGTGGGTTATTAGGAGGTGGGGGTGGGTGATTATTTAGTGATGGATGTTGAGAGACATTAGGTTCTTTTTGAGTGATGTAGTTGGAATGGATGGATGAGGTAGGAGGAAGTTGTGTTATAATAGTGGGGTTGGTGGGTGAATAAATGGAATGAGGGTTAAGAGGGACAGTGAGCCTTAATTGTGATGTAAGTGGGGGTAAATTTTCAAAGGGTTGTGTTGTGTTTGTGGAGGGAGGTGAATTGGTATTGGGTTGTGTGCCAAGGAAATGATCAAATAAATTGGTAGATGATGAAGGATTATTAGAGAGGTCACTCCTTAGTTGTGAAATATTAAAGGTAGAGGGGATTTAAGCCTCATTGGCTATGAGGTTAAGTACAAGTTGGTATTTACCAAGTAAAAAGAGTCTTTCCATCATCTCTTGGTTATGGGGATTGACAACAAATTCCCTTAATCTAGGGGATTCATCTTGTACTTCTACCATGTCATCATGGGGCGTTGTTGGTTGGGATTAATTGGTGTTGTAAAAGGCTTCTCCTTGAGAATCCATTAGTTTATTTTCTTGTGATCTAGTGATTGTCATGCAAAACACAGATTCCCGTAGAAGATTTCTTTGGGATGATTGGGTTTTTATGTGGATTTTGGACTAGATTTGGACTTGGATTTATGATAGAATTATGATTAAGGGAGATTGAAAATTTTGTGTTTGAACCTTAGAATTGGTTTGAAAAAAATGGTTGAATGAGATTGGATGCTGGTTGTGGTTAGAGGATCAAGATTGATTTAGGATAATTGCTTGATTGGTTAGATTAGATAATTGATTTTGTGATGACAAAGATAAGTCTTGGATGTGAAAAGTCAATTTTTACAACAAAGATTAAGATCTAAATCTCTAGGGTGAGGTGATTTTGAGATTTTATCTTTGCTTACTTAGGATAGGAAAATTCCTAGGCAATGTTAGATAAGGATGTTTTTGAAAAATTTAACATAAGGGAGACAAATCCTCAAGCTAAATATGGACTAACCAAGGATAGAACTTAACCTAGACAATTTTAAGCTACTCCTAGATTAGTAGGATGGTTAGGAATCGAGAATAAACCTTAATGGAAAATGATCTGCATGGATGATTCAATAAGATTGGGTGAGACCAATGGTGATGTAAATGGGATGATTTTGGATGATTAGGAGATGATTAGGGTGAGATTAATGATGACGTATCCCAAGGGATAAATGGACTAATGATGAAATGATAGAAAGGATTAAAGCCAAGTCCAAGGCAATTATTATGTCAAAAGGATGGCAAAGATAGTGGAAATAATGCAAGTGATAAAATGGGGGAATAATGGTAAGTATAAATAAGAAGGATGATAAAAGAATGGTGATGAAGAATTCTAAGTCCAAGATGACATGTCCAAATAATAGGGGGTTTGAAGGAGTGATTATTTAGGGAATATAATATTTTGGTAAAGGCAATGAGGTGTAAAATAATAGGGTAAATGATGGTCAGAAAGTGGTTGAGTTGCATAACATGTCAAACTAATCAGGAAACCCTACAAGGGCACTATCAAGAGACTCAAGTTTTGTGGCCAAACACAAGTGCAAAATTTTTAGACTGAGCCAAACGTAGGTGTAGTTTCAGAGGACATAGGTGCATGCATTTATGACAAAAGAACATAATGACAATGATGGTGTGGCAGAGTGTAGTCACAAATTTTTCATAGTGTAGGCATGGGGATTTTTGGTGGAGGCACAATAGTTTTGGTCACAAGCATAGTTTTATAGTCAGAGTGTTTTGGCAAGAGATTTAATAAACTATAAAACACAATGGCCAAGCTTGATAGATTTTTACAGGGTATGGTTAATCCTTCATCCCTTGATTGATTTGTTTCCATTGGTATTGCACAAGAAGACACTCTAAGAAATTTTTCACAAGCTTAAATTATTCAAGTAGGTTTATAGACTAGTGCAGGCCCACCACCCAAGCAATCTTGGGTTAATACTCCATGATACTTGGGTGGAGCACCCTTTCTTGTGAAGGCAGATAGATAGAGATCCAATAACCTAGGGTCATCAATAGACGCCACAAGCACAACTTATGTCTCTCTCCTTGGGAGACTTACAAGCCCACCCAAAGATTTTTATCTCAACCTAAGGAGTACGTGGTGACTACACTATCAACATTCAAAGGCCTTATCTAGGTTACATAATGTTTTTCTAAGTCGTCCTATAAACACCAAGAGGGTGTGTGAGGCACAATCGTGAAGACTTTCCCATCACAAACATGGGCCGAGAACTTTTGGTAGGAAAGCTCAAACCAACCCTTCATTCCTAGCTTGGAATCACCCTAAGTAATCAGAGCTTCACCAATTAAGACACAACTAGATTGGGGTACAACTTTCATTATCCCCCCTTTTTATACCTTGCTGGTAACACATGGTTGAGGTCATCCCCTAGGGTGATGAAATCCCTAGGAAGGCCTCCTAAAGGGAAAGGGATGCTAGGTGTTTTTGATCCCCAAGATTGCATGAAGTATGAGGGGAAAGCGTGCACACAAAACTAGCACACCTTATGTTTACCTAACACAAACTAAACAAAATGAAGAAGTGCAAATATTTTTGATCCCCAAGATCACTCTAAGTGCGAGGGGAGAGCATACGTCTATTGCACTCTTCCAAACATGACATACAAGTTCATTTACCCACTACTCTACTTTTAGTACCTAATTTAGTGGAAAAACAAAATCTTCTACAAACTTCCTGCAAAACTACAAATTACTAGTTTAATTTGCTTCATCTCGATCAATTCAATCAACTGCATCACTCGTTAATCCAATATGTAAGTAAAAAAGGTGAAAAATCTAAAAAATCAAGCGTAAGCATAGCTTTATAGAATAATAGAAATATATAATAGCTTATGATGACTGGAAAAAAGCGTACAACAATTTATAAAACTTCACCTACGCACTAGGTAGAGGCATAGAAACAAACAAAACTATGCTTGTGATTAGCAAATAGATTTTTTTTAAAAATCCAACCAAGGCTTAATGTGTTGCTACTTAATCACTTCTATGCTACTGATAAACTAACTATTAAAATTGAGAGTATTGAAATAAATCTAAATGTGTTAAACCCTCTACCAAGAAGTAGAAGTGCATCTATGCAAAATAGAGGCATATTAGATCTCTATGCAGGCACAACAAGATTATGTGCAAGCATCGAAGTATAGAGCAAAATTACTACATGTCAGCTCAAAAGCGCATCATTTTCTGTGTAGGCACAACAAAAATAGAGGCCCGAGACCATATTAAAATCATGATAGAAAGCTAAATATGAAATTTAAATGTGAGTTCTTTAACCCTTTAAGGTAAATTTTAAGCCCGAAAATGAAATGTGTAATGTGTATCTAGAGATCTTGTTTAACCTAGGTAGATTTTTTTGTTCTTTTTTAGATAGTTTGTAATTTTTTTTCATCTTTTTCTTTTAATGTGAAGTTGTTTTAAACAAGAAGAAGAAATGCTAGAAATTCAAGCTACCTTACAAAACAAGAGTTGTTAGAACCTATAAACTATGAAAACTATGTAATAAAACTTGCAAACAACCCTACAAAACAAAAGTTGATAGTGAAGTTATAAAACTATGTTCATCAAACGAAAGTGCAAGAATTGGGTATGCAAGCACTGCTAGTCACAACGTAGGTGCCATGATATTAAATGAAAGTGTAGCAAGATATAGCATAGGCACTGAAAGTAGTGACGTGAGCATGATGATTCAAAATGAAGGTGCAATTTAATAGAAGTCAAGACTTGCACACTTCAAAACTTCAACCAAACTCAAATAAGGGTTAGAGAGGGATGTGGATCCCATCAGGCACACAAAAATGTGAGGGGATAATCTAATATCAAAGGTAAATGCAACTCAAATAATATGAAATCAAATGCATAACTCAAAGTTATACCTTTAATATCCCTTCATGTATTGAGCGAGCAAGAATGGACCCAAGTCCTAAAGATTTTCTCATAATTTGAATGTGGATTTCTCACTCAATATTCTTGCATAATAAGGCTATGGTTTCTCAAGATGATGTGAAATGAGGGAGAAGACTTGAAGTGCTAGGATGCATTGACTTGATCAATGGTTAGGATTGAGTCGTGATGGGAGGCATTAACATTGTGACAAGTGTCAAAAGAGGAAAAAGGGGTAAGAGTGAGGTGTGCTCACACATGTGTGAGCACACCTTGGGAAGAGGGGGTGTAAGACAATGGATTTGTGTAAGTAGTTAGTAGTGGTAGGTGGGATCTCACATGTGTTAGAGGAGGTGGTAGAGAAGTTTATGACACTTGTCATTATGAGATAAGTTTGGGGAGAGGTGAGGGAATTCAAAATTAGAGGATATTGGTAAAGGTGATTGGTAAGGAGGATAAGATTAATTAATCAAGGATTAAATAATCTAATAGGTTAGGTTGAGTTAATAAACCATGGGTTTATTAACTAGGCTTGAGTTAAAAATTGGAGAATGGGCTAATGAGGGTTAGGAAGTGGATAATGTTATATTAATTAACTCAAATGGGCTTAGAAGAATTGAGAATAATGGTGCGATCAATTAAATAATTCAGATATTTAATTAATTGGAAGAACTTTAATCTAAGAGGTGATATAATTAATTAAATAATAAAATATTTAATTAATTATAAAAAGATGAAATAATTAATTAATTAATAAATATTTAATTAATTAAGGTTGGGAAGGGGTAAATTAATTAAATAATAATATTTAATTAATTAGAAATAAGTATTGTCAGAATTATGGTGACTACAATATCTATCTAGATGTATACATTAACTAGGTTGTAGACATGCAAATAGAGAGATACTAGTAATTGCAAAACTTTATGAGTCTACCTAGTAATATTGAGATAAACCTCTATATTTGTTTATTTTCATGAGAATATGCATTTCAAAATCTTTCAAATAAATTTTTAGTCTCCTAACTAACCAACTAGTTAATAACACATACAAAAATGCACACAAAAATCATCGAAGACACTCATACAATGTCATATCTACTTATTAAATTCATTCTTCATAGGTCACAAATATTTATTATATATTTGGGATGATCCTAGATCATTAAAGTATAAAATATATTTCCCTTGTGCTAGAAATAAAAACCTTAGGGTTCGTTTTTTTATCCTTTTCACTATTTCTCCCTTCTTTCCTTCATATATCCCCTTCCATCTTATCATTTCAAGTATTTATACCACCTTTGTAGATTGTGCCAAAGATAATATGTACAATCTTGTATGAAGCACCAAAAAATTATGGCCTTAAGCATTTGCAGGGGTGCCACGCTTCCATGTCATGTTTTTCCTTGATTTAGTACAAGAAATATGCTACAATCATGCCCATTTGTACTTATATAGTATGGGGAGCCATAGTTTCATGATCTACAATAGTTCCAACCATTAATGAAATATAATAAACATGGTAGGTGGTCAAGCCTTAGCAAGGTTTTTAGATGAATTGGTGAGTGGTAGGATTTTGGGCCCATAAGGAACTTTGAGGCCTAAGGGCATGCTCCCAAAAGCACTATGGGTTTGGGGAGTCTAGGAGGACTTAGAACCTTATAATCTATTCTAAAAATTATTAAGGGTTTACGAAGTCTAGGAGGACTTGGAGCCTATTCCAAAAATCATTGAGGGTTTTGGGAATCTAGGAGGATTGACAAACTTGGAACATGTTTCAAAAAACATTATGAGTTTAGGAGGTTTGGGAGGACTTAAAACCTATTCTAGGAAGCATTGGGGTTTAAAATTTCCATCACATATAACATTCTTTCCCATCCAAATATTTTTGTAGATTCCACAACAATGAAAACAACAAGATTTGTGGTAGAATGTTTAAGTGTGTTGTCAATTTGATTGAAAGTTAATAACATAAAGTACTACTACGTAGTGTGCCTTGCGTCCACAATGAAAACTAGTTATGTGTCTAATAATTGTGCTGTAACATGATTTATAAATCATAGTTCAGATCCCATGCATATATCTAAAATAATAAAATGAATTATTTCATATAGACACGTGTCATTCTAGATGGGCAAAATTTGAAAATCTCCCATACTTTCTCTTCTCTTCTCAACTGATCAGGTAGCTACATAGCAAAAGAAAATAAATTTTATTAATCTTCATAAAAATAATTATCAAAATTTAAAGTGTAAATTCAAATAATTAAGTATAAATTAATAATGATATTAAAAAAAATATCTGATTGATTTAATATAAATGTTAAATTTGTTTAGATTTAATAAAAGTAACAAGTTAACTTAAAGTCTACAAACATCACTACCTAATAGTGGTCATGTAGATTTTTGGCCATGCTTTTTTATAGGGAAGAATATTATAGAATTTTCTAATCACATGTTCCATTTATGGAGTTCACAACTAAGATGTTTTCCCCACCCCTTATCTCTCACATGTAACACCTACTAAGATGTATTTATTTGTGGGGAAAAAGTATTCAATGAGACGTTTTTGTCAAAGGTTGTAGTTCACTCGATTGAGCATAATTAGTAAGGATGATAGTATGTGATGAAAAAGCCATCATTGAAGGTTCAAACCCCCTGAAGGTGCATTTGGTTCGACCCTTGTGTGACTTTGATGGACATAACCCCCTACATATGATTACTTAGCCAAAGGATGACGCCTCATTTAGATGTATGCTTACTGCATGGTCCCATGGGGGGGCTTGGGCTTATATTTCCATGGAGAAGGAGGTCCCATGGGAGAAAAAAAATCAGGCTACGGGATTAATTGGAATCTTTTCCAGAAAAATAGGAGCCCCTACAGTATAGGAATGAATATTTAAGCTGGTGAAATTGGGGTGGGGCTAGAAATTGCCCCTACAGCTTAGGAGTTTTTTATGCCACTTGTCTCTCATCTAAAATTTTCAATTCTTATTATAAAATAAAAATGAGATAATTTTTATTTATTTTTTATTTTTTTTATCAAAGCACTACAGTTCATTCCTTAAATTTGGGAGTTTAAAATTTTAAGCAGAATTGAAAAATTAAATCCATGGGACCAAGAACTTTAAAATATTCCTAAAAAAGCTAAGCAGCATATGCTGAGATTTTTAAGGAAGCCCCCCTCCATGAGACCGTACCCTTACTCATATTATTTTAATCTTCTATATAAAGACAAAGATGCCGACATCTATATAATCTGATTGTTTAGATCTGAAATCAACTGTCATCCACGATGTTCGAACCGGGATGCACAAACAACTTTACCTGCGGCCAATATAACAGTGAGGGATCATTCTCAAATTACCATGCCAACATTATTCTTTCTGTTATTTTGAAACCCTAAAGCGAGAAAACATGATTTGATATTGTCGATTGAAACCCTAATATGTAAATAACGTTATTTTTGTTTTTTTGCCTTCAGTCGATAAGGATATAGTGGATCTGTGTCCGGATCGAAAACGGATGATGGCGGACAACTGCTCGGGTCTTAAGGGTTTCATGTATTCCATCCAGGGGTTTCACGGCTTGGGTTTCTTCTCCCGGAGAGGCTTTCTGTGAGCTGCGGAAAGAAACTTAATTTGGGTTTCACAGTTTACTTATCTCCTTAGGTCGGCAGATCTGTGGTGGATCCCTCTAACAGCGTGCTCTCGACTCATTCTCTGTTAGAGCACACTGATTTTGATGGAGGTTAGATAATGAGGCCATTTAACCCTAATAGGCTTGAATCCCAGGTCAGTAACTGTTTTTCATATTTCCTGCACTTCAATACAGGAATATTCAGAGTTACCTATTGTCCTTTAATTGTTTTATGTAGAGTTGTAATCCCCGCCACTGAAATTACATGATCTTCTGTCTCATGTACAGAGGAGATGTTGTGTCCAAGGGTGTGAATGCCGACTGGTGTCCTACTGGGTTCAACTGGTACCAATAATTAGCCCTCAACCAAGCTGCAGATGGCTGTTTGCATGATTTCTGACTCGACAAGTGTTGCTGAGGTCTTGTCTCGTATTGATCACAAGTTTTATCTCATGTATGCCGAGTATGCCATTCCTTAGGTAACATTGGATGGTACCTCCTATCTATTGTAAGGACTTCGCTTAGGGTTTACTACCATAGCTATTTCCTGATTTCCTATATCTTATTCATATATTTTGGGTTTTGCAGGGAAGACAACATTGTTAAGCATCAACGTTGAGGCAAATTTGAATTTAATATTCAATTACTACTAAACTTGCTACCTCAAAGGACGTGAAGATGCTCTTAATTTGATGCTGTTTAGGATGCCCATTCCTATGTCTATTGACGTTTTCCACATGATCAACCCCTGTGAAATTAATAATATCAATACTTTTATGCGTCTTGAAATTTTGATTTTTTTTTTTTACAGATTCTCAACTGTAAAGTGCAGAGCTTTTTTTTTTCGGGGGTGTTAGATGATAAAGAAATGCTCTGCCCTCGACAGTTGAGAATGCAGTAAAGATTTTTGACAGAATTTCAAGACGTATAAGAATATTGGTAATGTTGATGACATCAAAGGGGTTGATTAATAAAACTGAAATCCAAGACAAAATGGCATTAAATATAATGGACAACATGGGCAGTGATGAATGTCTTTTCAGTGGGGTAAGGAATTAATTTATTATGCTTTTAATTCCTAAATATTGGTGATAAAATAGCAGGATTTTATGCGTTGAAGTGTTTTGGTTTCATTTCGTATATGAGTTAAAGCTATTCTAGGATATAGCTGGGAAATTACCTAGAAGCTGCCTGTTGGAGAATGCATTTGGTTTCTATTTGTAAGGCCTCTTAAATGTCCAAACTCCCAAAGCATGTTTTTTTGGGCTTCTCAAGTCTGTAATTGTATTTGATTTCTTTAGTAACTTGTTACATTTTAAACATTTAAGATATTGAAAATCAATTTGAGGTTTAAAAACTTATCTAATAACATATTTAGATTTTTTAATTTATCAAGTATAAATTTATGTAACAAGGATAATAGATTGTTTTTTATTAGCTGATAGGCTATTTATTGTGGGCATAGCCCACCGGAATTGTCTCACGCCCGAGAAAAATTCCACCAGTTCCAGTTGTAATGCTCAAGTCTGTATCAAATGACTTCTACAATTGTTGTATAGGAAAAGCTAACAAAGATGAATTATGCGTGTCCTTGTCGCAGGAGGGTCATCAAATAAGCACGAAGGCTGTGGACTTCGCTCTAATCTTTGGGCATGGCGTAAATATGGACAGAAACCCATCAAAGGCTCTCCTTACCTAAGGTTTGTTTCTAAGTTGCCGGTTCGGGTACGGGTTTGGGTTCGGGTTCACCGGTTTGGCAATTTTTTTTCTTCCTAGGGTACAGTCGTACTATATATATATATATATATATATATTTTAAAAATTTATAAACATAATGATAATGCCACAGACTCATGAGCATGCTCAAAATTATAATCATATGATCATAATGCCATAATGCCATGGAATATTGAAACAATGAAATACACCATAGAAAAATCTAGATAATGATATAATCTGTAATCATATTCATAATTTGCAAAAAAGTAAATAGTAAATACTCAAGTCTTAAAATGTCATTACACATTGAAAATTCAAATTACAATCAAAACAATATTTAATTCAGTATTACTATTCTTCAAATTCATCATCCTCATCATCCTCAATTGGTTCAATAACTTCAATTTCATTTGAAGCACTATCAATTGGATTGCCACTCCCACTAGGTGCATTAGTTGCCTCATTGTCATCTATAGAAGCCAAGGTAAGTTGTGCAATTGTAGCATCTAAATCAGCAAACTCAAGGGTGAGATCCCAATTCTTTGACACACCCTCATTGTATTCATGTTTCTTATGTGATAAGAGACGAAGGTTGGAGTGTACATAGACAAAATCCTTTGCTTTTTTTGCACCCAAACAATTGCGCTTCACCGAGTGGATGAAGCAGTATGTACACCAATTCCGCTCAACTGAAGAGGAACTTGCCACCTATTGATTATGCACACAACATTTAGTAATTACTATTAGTATTTAATTTTACTTGCCGATAATAATCATAATATATAGCATAATAGCATTGAATGGAAAACAAAAAAATAAATAAATAAAAAGATACATACTTGGGAGAGTATTTTAATTGCAAGAGGTTGCAAGTAAAATGGAGCCTTGACCATGTAGATACCAACAATCATCAACATTTTTCCTATATTTGTCTAGATGAGCAGAAACATCATGATTTTTTGCAGATATGAATTGGCTAAACTTGCCCATGACAATGCTTTGGATTTCTTCATCTACAAATATCTTTCTAAATGCAACCTTATAGCCAGCAGCAACCTCTAAATCCCCATATGGTGCCACCCTTCTCGGCAATGAAAGTATCTCTTTGCTATAATACTTTGGTGACAAAGCAAATACTAAGAGATGTAAAGGGGTGGCCATCTTGTTCCAACGGTCAACAATAATAGTTTGCACAGTTTTGAAAAATGTTTCCGTTGGGTCATGTTCCTTGGCATCTATTATTGCTCTTATTTTCTCCACCATGGAATCCATGCCATCATAAATTTCACCCAAACATGGGCGATCAGTATCAGCATACCTAATCATGCTCATAATAGGCTCGGTGAAATTTAAAACATATTCCACACGAGCCCACCACTCATCATCTAAGATCATTGCTTTCACTTTTTGGGCTTTTTCTGTGCTTGATTGCCTCCATACACTCCACAAACTATTGATGACCATAGAACCCAAGGCCTGTCGCACCTTCAGAAGTTGTCTTAAGACAATTGTGTGAGATGCAAATCGAGTTTCAGCAACCTAACATTGTAAGAAAATGCATGTCACAAATCAGCAATAAATTAAAATAAAAAAATAAAAAATTATATTAAAAAATCAGATTTAAATTACCTTAAGCAACTCCAACTTGGAGA
This sequence comes from Sequoia sempervirens, assembly GCA_007258455.2. Taxonomy (NCBI): domain Eukaryota; kingdom Viridiplantae; phylum Streptophyta; class Pinopsida; order Cupressales; family Cupressaceae; genus Sequoia; species Sequoia sempervirens. The sequence goes on along the minus strand of VDFB02000363.1, from coordinate 54,338,898 downwards.
AGGTCTTGAAGATGGCTTGTGACATATGATGATTAGTCACAAACATTTGGATCTCCTCACCCTCTGCGTAGATTTGCTTGACCCACTCAATTTGTGTACCAATCTTTTGCATTATCAAATTGAGTGAGTGGACTGCACATAGTGTCCAAAAAATGTGACCATATCTAGCCTCCACTATAGCCCCAGCTGCCCTACAGTTTTTAGCATTATCCATTATGACTTGGACAACATTTTTAGGCCCCACCATTTCAATGGATTCTATGAGGATATTGGCAATAAAACTTGCATCTTTTATTTGCCGTTCACAATCAACTGCCTTCAAAAACATCGCCCCTTTAGGGGACACTGCTATAACATTGATCAATGGTCTATTTTTACAATCCTTCCATCCATCAAAAATGGACACACCTGTTTCGGCCCATGTATCCTTGATTACTCTCAATGCTACCTCTACTGAAGATTTCTCCTTTGCCAATAAGGTGGTCCACACCTTTTCATACCCAAGACTAACATAATCAGGAGTTGTCTTAGAAATGGCTTTCACCATTTCCCGCCAATAAGGTGATCTAACAAGGTTGAAAGGAAGCCCATTGCCATAAATACAATGTGCAATGCTCTCATTTGCCAACTCCCTTGCTTCATTTTTGAAGGCTCTATCCAATGGGCCTCTTTTTCGTGTCACTGACATATTTTCTCCTTCAGAAGATTGTGCCATTTCCATGAAAGGATGTGGGCCAGCCGGTTCTGATAAGCCACTAAGTCTTTGTGAGCTTTTACTTTTGTTTTTACCTTTCTTCATAAGAGGATGGTCTGTAGCCTTTGGTGATTTGAATGCCTTGTCAACATCCTCTTGTTCTTTAATATAACCCATTATTTGATCCTTTGTCAACCCTTTTTTATTTGGCCCAAGGCAAGGTTTTATTCCTTGATTACCAATAGCACATAAATGTGCTTTCACTTGAAAGTACGAGCTCTTATATGTAGTTCCACATTGGCTGCAACGCCAAACATAACCCCCACCACCGGGAAGTTGTTGAATCATTGTCGTATGTTGCCAAAGAGGTGAGCCTGGATCATATTTAAATTGACTCTCTGCACCTATTCCAACTGAAGTAGAACTATCGGCCATTTTGTATGAAGATATGAACCTAAAATAAATAAAAAGAAGTAATTTTTTTTAAAAAAAATGGGCATTATAACCCCTTATTTTGCATAAAATGTTCTTAAAAAATTTCAAACCTTACTAGAAAAAAAAAAAAAACTTGAAAAATCTTCAAAAAAATTATTGAAAACTAAAAAAAAGAGGATAGATTCACTCACCTTTGATTGCTTGATCTTCTTAGTGCACCTATTCCTCTCTTGTTTCTATCAGTTGAACTCCTTCGTAGCTCTTACAATCTCACCTTCGAAAAAAAAGAGAAAACCTGCAAAAATCAACTATTTTAGCTTGGAGGCAAAAAAATGGTGTTTTTGCTTTTTTGAGTTTGCAAAATGAGCCTCATTTGGTTGGCCAAGTCAACATAAGGCAATCTGGGCACTTTTTAGGGTTTTATTTTTTGTTTTTAAGTTGTGTTTTTGCCTTTTTTAAGGCTGGACGACGTGGGTCCTCCCGGGTTCTTCTGGGTTCTCCCTGGGTTCGGCCAGGGTTCTTCGTTTTCAACCTGGGTTCTTTGTGGGTGACGGACCCACAAAGAACCTAGGTTGAAAACGAAGAACCCAGGCGAACCGAACCCGAACCCGAACCCGAACCCGAACCCAAACCCACACGTATTTTGGCGGGTTTGGGGGGCTAAACTAAAGGACCCGGTAACATAGGTTTGTTTCAATCCATGTTATTCTTTCTTAATGGTTTGGGTCAATCACAGTGGATTGTGGTTTTTAAAGTGCTTAGAGACTTAATTTTGTGAAGTATTTGGCCCTGCCCATGGAAGTCCAGAACTGTAGCGTTTGAATATTGAAATTGGGGAGGTGTTGTATTTACGTATTGTTGAACAGGGGCTACTACAGGTGTAGCAGTTCAAAGGGGTGTCCGACCAGGAAGCAGATTGAGCGAAATCAGGCAGATCCCACTCTACTTGTCATCACATACACTGCAAAGCACAATCATGCCTGTCGAAACGCATTTGCGTAAATATGGACATAAACCCATCAAAGGCTCCCCTTACCTAAGGTTTGTTTCAATCCATGCTATTCTTTCTTAATGGTTTGGGTCAATCACAATGGATTGTGGTTTTTAATGTGCTTAGAGACTCAATTTTGTGAAGTATTTGCCCCTGCCCACGGAAGTCCAGAACTGTAGTGTTTGAATATTGAAATTGGGGAGGTGTTGTATTTATGTATTGTTGAACAGGGGCTACTACAGGTGTAGCAGTTCAAAGGGGTGTCCGATCAGGAAGCAGATTGAGCAGTTACGCAGATCCCACTCTACTTGTCATCACATACACTGCAAAGCACAATCATGCCTTTTGAAACACATTTGCATGGTCTTCGAGACAAAGTGCATTCCGTAGCAATACCCAGGAATTGTCTGCCCCCCCACTACACAACTTTAAGGCTCCTCTACTCAGACCTCTGCAAAACACACTCTTGACACATACGTAATGGACGGATCAGCCCCAGCCCCATATTCACAAGAAATGATGGGACTTAACTGTATTCAAAATCAACAGGATGAGTCTGCAGGGGTAAATCAAGGTTCAGTGTTTAGGGCTGACCAAGTGCATGACCACGAATTATTTGCAGGTCTAGGAGAGCTCCCGAATTTATATCCAAAGGATTTCACAATACATTCAGATGAGGTATTGTTAGCTCGTTTGGTTAACAATACACCCGATTCATGACTGGTAGCGGCATAAATATTTGGTACTAAAACTGTAGGGTTTCATGATATTTTCGGTTTGTGAGACTGATTTTTTGTTGAAGTGGGTAGAAGTAATTGTGTGCCATTGATGTTATTAGAATACGTCGTCTTGTAGGAAAGCATTAGATATTGCAGTGATTCCTTGATTTTGCTAGCGATGATGGATTTTCAGGATAGATCATAAATTGAGAAATGCCATGTGTATTGACTTGAAGAAGCTTTCACTTATGTTTATGCCCAAATCGTTGTATCTTGTGCTTCTCTTTCCCCATATTTTTCTCAAAATGCTTGAAATTAATCAATCAATCAATCTCAATCTATCTCTATTAATTCTTCTGTCAGATCACTTGAGTAATATTGGCGCACCTCATCCTGAAACACCCATGGAAACCTAAACCCAGAACGGTCAAGTCTCACTTTCGTCTCTACTTGAGATAAAAGCTCATATTTAATGTCCTATAACTCTCCTTGATTTGGGGTTTTTAATCTCGTAGTGCCAAGCTGTAAGGAGATATGTTTACTTTATAGTTCAATGCCTTTGTTTGGTCTGTTTGTAAGCCAATAATTTTCTGCTTGCTCCACATTTTGACTATACTGCTCAAAGGATGCCACAACTTTGAATATGGTAATAATGTCACTATCTGAATAAATATTGTAAAGAAAGTTGTAATAGATTCTTCACAAAATCATAGTATTATTAAATTATTTGATGCCTGAAGCTCTCACAGTGTGCATGTTTGTGTTGGTTTTCTTTTGGGATAACTGTTTATTGTTGTATAAGGCCAAACATTTTCAGTTCCTCTTTGGACTCTTCTTCAAGGAAAACATGTAACAATGTATGCTCTGAAGGAATCAATGCCAACAGCCCTTTGACATCTTGGCTTTACTTTATTTGTAATCTGAGAAATTTAGTATCAACTCCAAAGACTTTGCAAAACGTTTTAGCCTCCTTTGTTGGCATTGCTCCCAAGAGCTGTGTAATCTGAATGAATTTTATATCTTCAAGTGCAAATACAAGAAAACCATCACCGCAGGATTCTATATTTAAATGAGAGAGTTCAAAGCTCAGAAAGGAAAATCAATTCCTAATCTAAACTGTTAATCTTTTAAATGGGGCATCTTACTTCATATATACAACCAGACATATAGCATATATTCAGATGGTAAATTGGTGCATCGTTTGGGAAGTTCAACATTTCTATTCTCTGTTGTCACCTCAGAAGGCTCATCATCTCAATATGATATGCTCAGTGCTTGCTAGAATTTTCTTTAATAATTTTCATTCTCTTGTAATACATATTCTCTTCACAACCCATATATATATTCTCTTGTGTTACGTCTTTTTGTGTGCTGAAGAATTGTGTTAATATTTCACAACTAAAAAATCGCGTTAATATTTTCGTGACTGAAAAATTGGCGTTAATAGGGCGATAAGATAATGGGAGTTTTCCAATCCTTATCTAAACAGCACCTGCATGTGAATAGATTAAAGCACCAATTGAAGAGAGATAGGTTTTCGGCTCATCCGAAAATATTTTCTATGGTAGGGTTTCGTAAATTTTTCCTCTAAACTTCGCCCTTTTTTCCTCATCAGCATTGTTGACAACACGACACAAGTTGTGCAGAATCTTAAGGTAAATCACTTGCCATAGTTTCAGTGAATTTTAATTTTTTGAAATTTGTATGCGACTTAAAACAATTCTGTTTGATATTTTTAGGGTTTAAAATTACAGGGTTTGATATTGTATGGTTTGAATTTGATGCATATAGCATGTTCTATTATTTTTGGAGTAGTGTATCAAATGAATTTTGAGGGTTGAGATTTTGGCTGCATAGCACTTTGGAGCCTCAATCTCTCCGTGGTGCTTCCCCAAGAGTTGTACAATTTATCGCATCTTGAACAGCAATAAAACTTCTTATATATACCATTTAGTCCTTGCATCTAAGTAGAAAATGAACTATTTCTACGCTTGCTACTGGTGTCAACAGTGTATAAATAGAAGTATTGTAATGGGCAGCTTTTGCATATTAAAGTTTAGAATTAATTTGAGAGATGTAAGCTATCGCTTTACATTATAGCATCCGACAAACTCATAGAAAGATTACTTGGGAGGACAAACTGTAGGAATAACGCATGCACAAACTTTTTTGAGATTCTCACCTGTAAATTGCTTGGAGCCGACAATGTTAAGGTGCTTTTTGGGGTACACATCCATCACTCCATATATAAACATAAACTGAGAGCAAAAGCCATATAAAATAGAGGAAGAATTTCTTATTAGAAGAAATTTATTTGCTTAGAATCCATTTTAAATACCACGAGTTAACATAAGGAATTTAACATGTTTGCTTCAGAGGTAAACCAGAGGATCGTTCCTCACACCCCTGCTCAATCTCTTACTAGAGTAGATGATGAGCATTTGAAGGTACGAATGATGGCAAGAATATGCCCATTCCTTCCTAAAGAAATCAGGCAGCCAAAGGGGAACCCAAGTCTTGCCTAACTGTAGCAAAACCCAATGGAGATTCACAAATGGAACATGTACTTAATGTTGAGGAAGATGAAACCAACATTAAAGCAGACCTTATAAATTAGACTTTTGCTATGATCAAGAAGACGAGGTGGAACCAATTTTTAATTGAGAAGTTGAAGGCATATTAGCAGGATTGTTCAGGGGTTATAATGCCACTGTATTTGCCTATGGTGCAAGCGGTAGTGGAAAAACACACACAATGCAGGGAAACAGAAAAACACTTGGTCTTATGCCTTTAACAATTACCGGCCTTCTGTCAAAAGCGCAAAACTCAGAGACTAGACTAGAGATTTCCTACTATGAAGTTTATATGGACAAGTGCTATGATCTCTTTGGGCACAAGACCAAATCATAGGTACCCATTTCATTGTATGAAGACTGTGAGGGTCATGTCCAACTCTTGGGCCTTAGCAAACTTTAGGCTTCTTTTGCAGGAATTTGAGCAGATATTGAGTTATGGGTGTCTGGGTAGGACAATTGGTCACACAGCCTTAAATCATGTGTCCAGCCATGGGGTGCTTGTCTTTTGGGTAACTTGTGGAAATGTTGTTGGCAAGCTTAATCTTATTGATCTTGCAGGCAATGAGGACAACAGAAGAAGTAAAAGTGAGCGAATTGGTCTCAAGGAAAGCTCCACAATTAACCAGTAACTCTTTGCCCTGTCAAATGTTATCCAAGCTTTGAATGCCAATGAGAGGAGAATTCCATATAGAGACAGCAAGTTAACTCGTATATTGCAGAACTCACTGGGAGGAACAAGGCGTACTCTAATGATTGCATGCTTGAATCCAATTTCCTTCTCTGAAGCTTTATACACACTCAGTCTTGCTGCCCGCTCTACCCAAATAGTAAATCATGTTGTCAAAGCCAAGGTAGACTGCAAGCTGATTAAACCCAAACAGAGTTTGAATGAAGCCCACTGATGTTGACTTCTAACTACCAATTTGTTCGACTTATTTGTAGCTGAAACCAGTGTTAGTTCTTTTGTGGATTAGCAGTTAACACATGCATAGACTCGGTGAATTGATCTAGGATTCACTTCCTTATAAAGGAGACATGTCCCATCCACAAATAAATAGTTTCAATCACAGCACACGTCAACTAGAAATCACACACAATGCTGCATGAATCTATTTCTGGTGTGATCCCACCAAAGATTTTCACTTCTATGGGGTACTGTGCACTGCTCAACACATCTTGCATGTTTCCCTCTTTGATCATTAATGAAAGGAATTTGTTATTGGGTATATGTTGTTATTTTATTGGTTTGATATGATTGAATCTTAGCATAAATCTGAAAATTCATGATGGACAGCATGCTAATCACAGTGTTCAACAACCATAAGGCATCTGGGTGGCATATCTAGATAAACAAGCCATAGGAATATTTTCAAGATTATGGAATGAAGACAGCTGGGCAATTCAAGGAGAGCTTGTTAAGATAGACTATTCACAGGCAACATTTGTTGCAGCTTACTGCAATTTTAAAGTGGTGGAAGAAACTACAGTGGGTGGAGAAAAACTTCATGATATACAACTACTGCAATAACAAATAGAGATATACTCTACCTCCACTAGAATGTACTACAGACGTATCAATGTAAAAACTTTAATATGCTTTGTCTCTTTGCAATCATGGCAGGATTGCAGTTTAGTTTAAAGAGGAGATTTTTAACCAGATACTTAAGAATAAAGGTTCGTAGTTGGGTCAAAAAAAATTCAAAAGGTTTTATTATTTTACATGTACCGATATTATTTGATTATAAAGTTTAAATCACAAAATTGCTCACTATTTAAGTTGTAAATACCAAAACAAAATGGTCAGTTTTTATTATGCTACAAGAATTAAATTCATATGGAAAACGCCTTTTTAATTTGTAAAGCATTCTATCTTTAATCAATTCATTCCCATTTGCTTTTAAAATTTAAGTAAAACATGTCAAACAGCTTAAGAATCATAACAAGCATCGGTTGTGTTCATAAATGGATAGTTTTTGTAGATAAATACATAGTTGACAAAAACTTAGAAATAAGCTCAATTCTCAGGACAGGATTTCAATTATGACATGCTATTCACTATATAATATCAATTTGTAAATCTGATTGGAGACTCATATTAATATGCAAATATCATCTGCACCTTTTTTTTAACCCCGTAAATTGCATGTTGGTAGAAATATTAATCTAGGAAAATAAGTCTAATGTATTTTTAGATACACATTTTTATATTATTGCTAACAAATCAAAAAAAAATGTAGAGAGAAGATGTGCATACAGCAGCAAAAGTTTTTTATGTTTGAATTATATGCAAGTTTCTTTATAGTGAACTGTAGCAGTGGCCAGAAAAAAGAGTATTTGGAAGCAAGGTGTTGGTGTATAGTAGCATTACTCAGACTTAAAAAGTCTTTTGTTTACTAGAAATCATTAAAGTATTAAGATGAAGATTTTAATATGTTCTGATGATGTATAAGATTTAGTACAATATGGTTTCCTTAATCAATTGACAAAATAGAGAGAGACTGTCTTAAGGAGAATAGAAAAAAATTGGAAAAGCTTTATTTTTTTAAATATCAAGTAACTGATAACTAAGTCTGAATAAGTATGGGGAATCTGTAAACTAGGAATCAAGTTAAAGTTAAATTAGTTAGATCATAATGTTAAGAAGAGAATTAGAGAATGTATAAACTAAATAAAAATTTAACAAATGCTCACACTTCAAAAAAGGAGTATAATTTATATGATTTTCAATCCCTTGTTTTTAAAATTAAATTTTCTTCGAGTAAAAAAGTTTGGAACATGCTTAATGTAGAATAGACTTCTAAACATGTGTTTTAATTTGACTCACAACGATATACAATACAATCAGCGTAACCATTGCACCTCCTTTTGGTGCTAGTGCTAGTTATATTTATGAGGGCATTTGAATTGGCATAGCAAAAATAAGATTTTTTTGAGTTTGATTTAATAGAATGGAAATTGATGAGTGAGTAATTTAATATTTAATATAGAAAAATAGATAATTTAAATATGTCTTATATTAAAATAATTCAAAATTTATATTTTACTAAATACATACACCTAAATTAGATCTAAGATTCATATGAAAGATGGCTAAATAAAACTAGATATTAAGTTACACAAGAACAAGTTAGAGGCAAATGAATAACATATTTTATTGGGATTAATATCTTTGAACTTAATTTTCAAGTGAAAACATATAGAGCATTTATCAATGAAGAAAAAATACATTTATTTAATTGTGTTCTACTCAATTTTAGGTTTGTTTTCAACTATTCCCTTGTTACACTCAGTTGCTACTTGGGAAGGAAATTGTGACTCTCTATAAATATTTTACTTTTATAGTAGTGTTTTGTGGACTGGGGTTGAGAGCGGTGACTCAGTGTATGATCAATGGTCTCCAAAGTGTCATTGGTTTGACCCCAATTATTAAGGGTTGGCCTTGGGGGCCATTCATCAATCCATGGCTAGGGTGGGAATGCTTGGGTTAATCTTAGTTGGATTAGACTAGAAGAATTAGAGGATTATGAGTGTTCCGGGGCGTGAAGGATGGCCACGGTCGAAGTGGGGTCCTTCCTCTTCGAAAGGTATGTTGACTAATCAAAGAGATAGGGCACTTCCGAATGTTAAGAAAATGAAAGCATGGGCTCTTTTGGATAGAAGTTGTGGATGGTCCGGATTTTCTCAGCTTATACAGATGGAAGTTCAGGATGGACTACAAGTAGCTAGCAGAGAGAAAGAAAGCATGGGCCAGGAGATAACGAGGGAGGGAGTCGAAGAGTTCAGAAGGAGATGGGGTTTCTATCTCAGCATTGCCTTAGAATAGTGGGGCAGCTTCTAACCACCCACACCTGGAGCTACTGATTAGTGATTCCTGGATAGCCAAAGCTAGCTTAACGAATTCAACAACTAAAATAAGGAAGGGCAACTCATTATAGCTCGAGCTACCTTCCCTCCTTCCCATCGAGAACTTCTGAACCCTCCTCGTTATACTAGATGGTACAGGCCCTTGAGAATGTTAGGCCAATCCAACTTCTCTATGCACACCCCCAAGAGTTGATTCTCTACTCAATTAATATACCACCAAGCAGGGGGGCGGGGCCCTAACTTCCTATCTTAGCTTCAGAGCGAGGTATTCAGAAGGAAGGGGGGCTCCTCCCATTCGTTAATCAACTATATCTAGGTGTTCATGGGGGAATCAACGTTTGAACTCCCGGGAGGCTATAGAAATAGAACTAGTCCTTCCACACGATTAGCAGCAACTTGAATTCCCTCCCTCCCATGGGTGGATCATGAACTATAGCTTCCCACCGGCTCTTTCCCTACCTTCCCTACAATTAAAGAACCCAATAATGGCTACAATATGCATCCACCATCTCTAGGTATTATAGGGCTTGCCAACTATATCCACATAGAATCTAAATTTTAAAATTATAAGTAGTTATTTTAATTTTATTGATAAAATACAATGATATATGAATTCAATAATATATTAAAATAATTGAAATTTTGAATTACATTTAAAGCAAAGGAAAAACAAAAATATAAGAGGAGTTTCAAATAATTAAAAGTTAAAAATTAAACCAAATCATAATTTATGTATAAGATTAAAATAAACAATTTCCAAAAATAGATCTCTGAAGAGATTTATTTTTCCATTTCTATAAATTATTTTACAAATGATAAAATTTATATACTTTAAACTTTTTAGATCATAATTCTTAAACTTGTGTTCTTTCTTTTAAGGTCCCTTATACATTAATCAATATTCTTTATTATAAACAAATATTTCATTTACTTCTAAAGTAAAAATTACTTTTCATAAATTAATCTATTTTAATTAAATAAATCGACATAAATTAGGTATATTTGATTTAGATTAAGTAAATGATAATTATAAATGTACGAAGTTAAATGCAAAAGTTAAAGACACTTGTATATGAGAATTATGATGATTATTAAATTTTATGTTATACGAAACTTAGTTTTTTAGGTATATGCAAATAAATGTTCTTGATGTTGTAACTATCTAAACTATACATAGATTGCAACTTTGTGGGAGTCAACCATGGATCTAGGTCAATTCCACATAGTATAAATATAATATACAGCTTGTAGATCTAATCTAGCAAAATATACAATTATGTGACTTATTGACTCTAATATTTGTTGTTTATGTATGCTTATAGATAGATGATGTTTAGAACTACGTTGGGGAAATTGTTGACTTAAGATGCATGCAAATCCTAACATAAAATTTATGTTAGCAAACAAGCACTCACAAATGTGCACATTTAAAGAATATTCATACATAAAGGATATTAGGTTCATGTAATGTAATGGATCCAACTAGATATCTTGTGCATTCCTCCAACATCTAGCATGTTTGCTCCATAGGAAGCTACAAAATAAGGAGAATACATGTAATGATTAGCTTCTATATATGAAAATAATCACAAGGTTACAATTTGATTTTATTGTCTCTGAACATGAGAGAGTGGGAGGGAGAGAAAAGGGTTAGAAAAATTCCATCTGTATATACTTTGTGGTATGGAAATGCTCCACCAAATGTGATATCCATTTGATGAAAAGGCATTTTAGGCACCACCATGCCTTATGATAAAAGAAAATTGTAGATGGTGACGAGTCTTATAATAGGTACCTATAAAGTTGTCTACAACCTCAACATAGGAGTGTTAGTGATAGAAGATGCTCCCTTCAATTGCTTACACCAATTGGATGCAAGGGATTTGAGGAGAGGAAAAAATATTACATGAAATGTAAAGGGAAACATATAAATCATGTACTGCAGTAATTTTCATAAATATATCACATGCCAATAAAAAATCCATTAATGATAAGCGTAATCACATGGGTTGAAGATAAAAAAGGTATACAAATTTTCCCCCAATATAGGAAAATGAGAAATTAGGGTGGTCCAAATGGTTAGATACACTTGTTCAAGTACATATAACACTAGAAAAGGAATACATCCCCAATATGGCTCGAAGTGCATGACCACACAATGGTAGAGAGAAGGAATGGGGTCTCTAGTGCTAACATAGCTCTAGGTGCATTATATATTTGGTGTTTCCTCATGATCAATAGTTTTGGAAAGTAAATGGTGTCCCCAATGTGACTCTTAGTATATGATGAGGCATGCAAACACATAATAAGATAGCTAAGACATAATTTCCCCAATGCAATACTATGATTGTTAGTACAGGATAAAACACGCGAGCTCAACTTTGTAAGATGTGGTCATGGCTTAAAAATGGTTGCAAAACAAATGAGCAAGATAGTGAGATGAGGATCAAATAATGGTACGAGCATAAATATGATTAAAAATTATGGATATCCACCTAAATTATAAGGAAAATATGGCCTTGGATAGCTAGGTAGATGTTTTGTGAGGGACATGAATATAATCATCAATGGATAAGCATGTAAGGTGAATATAAATAGGGGTGATCACAAAAGTGTATGTAAGTTTATTTTTTTCTATCAAACTTTATTCTAAGGTTTTAATTATTTTTAATAAATTCATCAAGTGCATTGCATATATATAAATCAAGTTAAAATTGACAAACTAATGATCTATAAATTTTATAGGATTTGTAGACAAGTGTCATGAAATAGTGTAATTATAAGGTGTAAATGTGGGAGACATTAAGATTATGATAAAGTTATGTGAACCCAAAATGACATGGGGAAGGTTTGATGCCCCCTAGGCAATGTAATAAGATGCCTCATGATAGACCATTGATAGTATAATGAAGAATGTAAGAAGAAAGATGTACACAATATAATAACTCCTATAATCATGATAGGACAATGACGAAACACATAATGGAGAGAGAAAGGTGCCCTTAATGTAATGCTATGGAAAATTAAAGGACAATATGACAACAACAGATGTAAGAAATGAACATATCAACATAGGATCAAATTAAATATAAGATAATGACATGACAAGGTTAAAAGGTATCAAAATACCACAAGCATCATAAAAATGTGGTCAAATAGTTGTAATCAACATAATCATGTGATAAACATTAGAAAGCATGGACAATGGAATTTGATGCCGATCAACAATTGATCTAAACCTATGGGTTTGTTAATTGTTGCAGCCTTGACTACACAAAATCAACATTGGAAAGTAATATTTAAATAAAACACCAACACAAGAATTTTTTCCTTTGCAAATAAATAAATACTTGAGCAACACAAACCTAAAAAAACAATCATGAAAGCTCATATTGAAGCCTTCATCATCTTTAACAAACATCTAGAGGCAAGAAATTTGATTATTTTTGCTCAATTCTATAGGCAACATTCAAAACACACCAAAAACCAACTTCAAGCAATCAAAAATTGCAAACTACATGCAACAACAACATCCTTCAATTTCCAAGTGTAATGGTGTAAATTTGCACCCTTGGAAAAATTCCCATTTATTTACCCTTACTCTAGAAATTATAAGTTTGATGATGTAAAAACCACTACCACCATCCCATTCCTTCCATGTAGCCTTGTATTTTTGTGTCAATGAAGGAATTTTTGTAGAGGACACACATGCATTGCACAAACATCCACGCACTACGTTGCTGTCTTGATAGGATTCCTACCCCTAGAATATGTAGAAGTGTTACATTTGTTGGTTGTCTGTGAGTGTAACGCTCTCTGTCAACCATTGACTGGAAAAAAATGTCTCTTTGCCTCCATTTATCCATTCAAAGCTTTATTCTTTCACTCTTTCTTGATCTCTCATGCTATTTCTTCCACTTTGAAGCTCACTCTTGCTCATCTTCTTGATCATTATCACTTCTCCTTGCTGCTACAAGCTCTCTTCTTGGACCCTATAGTGTCTTCCTATTGCAATACTATTATCTTTGCAAGTTTTTCTAAGCTCCATTCTCTTGGAAAGGCATCATGTCTCGTCATCTTCCTCTCTCAACCTTGAGTGCTAGAAAAAGGGAAGGTGATATTGTTCTTCTTTATTTATGTACATCATTGTTCTTATGGAGTAGAATTCAAACTGTATTTGCTCTTTATTTGATAGTGTCTCTTCTATTCTTTCCTTTATCGATTTCTCTATATCATTGTATCTTGGTTGTCCATGGAGGTGGGAACACCAAAATGAGGGTCTGATTGTGGCAAACATCAAAACACAACCTAACATTTTTCCTATTTTTGTGTGTGTAGAAACAGGTGCATTTTTTCAAAGCCAATTGAAGGAATGAACTATGCGTCGAATGGTATCTTTCCTACTCTTTCCTTGTCATTTCTGATATTAGAATAGTTCTATAGTATTCTTCATGTTGTATTGTTTATTTTTGTATTCTCTGTTAAAACTGTAAACTCCAACATTTGGGTCGAAACTGGGTCATTTGTGTTTTTTATTGTTAATAGACCCTTTGTCAGTACCAAACGCCAACGTATCCTTGAGATGCCAACACGATGTGGTGGAGTCCGGTTCTTGTACTGTCATCCTCAAATAGTGGTTTGTTTAGTCAACAGTTTGAAACCTATGTGGCCAACTCACCTAGTTTTGAAAACACCTATTTTAGCAAAAGGGAAACGATGCTTTATTTTCCCTTCCTTTTCAACCTCTCTCTCAACTTGTCAAACAATTTGAGGTAGTTTATGGTAGTTCATTCCTTGGGGCTCTCTTGTGACTTGGAGCCTTAGGGGTGACAAATCCCCCTACTCTACATTTTCTGGTAACCTGATGTGAACATCCTTGTTTTGTTTCTTGGTATCGAGGATCTTTCTCTCATGTCCTAGGTGTGTTATAGATTCATGTGTTGTGAGGCGTGTAGCTTTGCAACCAAATCTACAACCCTAGATACGTAGTTTGTAGGACTCTTAAATATTTCAAAGTAGAATCTAGGTAGGTCACTGTTTGTTAGTACAATTTTCTATATCTTTCGAGATAGTTCCATTGGAATACGTGAACATGGTCTCATTCATGTGTATCCCTCCTCCTGAGAATGCGAGTGCAACACCAGACATAACCTTTACCTTGCATGATGTATCTCTTAATAAGGAGCCTTCCTTGCTATACGTTCTCACTCAAATAAATGGAAATACCACAACTGGCATCTTAGTTGATTTGATGAGTCAAGTTAATGTGATAATAGAGAAAAAATTATTAAAAAATAGTTTATGCAAAGAGAGATACGAAGAGTTGCAGACCAACCTTAGTATCCATGATGGACTCTATTGCCCCTATAGGCTCTATTTCTTTGTTAGTTTTTGTTGGACCCAAATCTGTTGGCATGCCAATTTTCATGATCCCATAATTCAATTTGTTTAGAGTAAGGATGTGCATTCCATAGCTAGCCTCTGTGAAGGACATTGCTTCTATTATCCACAAATTCTTGAACTTCCCTCATGAAGGCACTATGCATGTAGTGCATGGCACTAGCTATAAAATGCTACTGCCGCGTGGGAGCTTCTCCCTGGATCACTTTTGGCTTGCTTCGATTGGATCTCTCCATCCCATGGGACACCTATCATACCAAGCTTATGTTTGGTATAAGACCGGGGGCATGACATTGAAAGTCAATTATCCAGTTTCACCTTATGCTATCTCCATAAAAGCCTTTATGATAACACAACAAAAAGCTACCTCCTTTGCCCCACCAAAGAGAAAGGAGAAGCTTTCTCATGCTTAAGAGCCTTCTCCTTATGTGTCTTATGCTCCACCTACTTATGCTTCTCGTCCTGTTGTGGAATCTTTGGCTGCCCCTCCCATGCCTCGCATGGGAAGTGTGATGGTGCCTGCATGGCAGAAAACAAAGCATCAAGCATTTGAGCTTCTTATTTTACCCACAATTCCTCAACCTATTGTCTATGGCAAGGGGAAGGGTTCTCGTGGGGTTGCTCTTGTGTCTCGACCTCCATGACCTCATACTATTCCTCCTTTTGTCCCTAGGGCAGCAAATGGGAAGAGGTCTGCTGCCGAGGTGCCTGTACCTATTTCTCCTTGTGTGGTTGTTTTTGTTCCTATGCTTCCTTCTCCTACTCATACATAGGAGACTACCCTTCCACCAATGACGGTTGTGAAGGATACTCTTGAGACTAAGCAACAACCTTCAATCTCTTCTCAGGTTGCATCTTCTAGTTCCTATAGCTGACATAACGAGCTTGCACGTGAGTGCAAGCACAAGTGAAAGGCTCTTGTTGCCGAGCACACTACCTTGCAGAAGATGGAGGGGGAACCAATTGCCCCTTTTTTGTATCTTATTCTATTGTTCTACCTTCTCCTATTGTTTTTGCCTCAATTCCCATCACCTCTATTTTTCTTTTGGCTCCCCTAGCGGGTTCTGATGATGCTCACCCGAAAAGGGTGAAAGTTTCCATTGCTCCCTCCATGGAGCCTCCTCTCTTCATATCCCTCCTGGACATCCTTCCATTCTCTTAGCCCATCGACATGCCAGATACAATAGTGGTGTCTGTTGTGGCTTTGTTTTCTTCCTCTTCCACTGTTGCTTATTTCATGGGGTTTCCACATCCTCTACTAAAGCACAAGCTAGAGGATGACCTCACTACGAGTGAAGGTCAGAAGAAGGGTTCACCTTCTTCATAATTTGGTTCTATCTTGGCTTTTTCCATCCTTATGATGGAGGTGACCCCTTCTCTGGAGCTAGTAATTGCCCCTCTTCCTAAATTCAATAGTGGCTCCTGGGTGCTTCGCCCTTCCCAAAAATAGTGTATGTTTAATTCAATGGAAGATTGTGGGAGTTAAAGGTGACTCCCCAACACCCCCAGGAATAGTTGCTAGACCAAAATATTTTATGACAGGTCTCACTAAAGATGTTTGCACTAAAACTAGAAACAATTAATGCTATGATATGATCATTTTTATTACCCTATACACATTTCCTATATGTTTTTTCTAGTTCAAGAATGAGTCCATAAAGATGTGGCAAAATTTTTAGCCACTTACAATGTGTTATTATGCCTTTTTTCCATGACTTATAGTTATCCCTAGTCAGAACTATTAAAGAAGGCTAAGTTGCATAACCCATGATTACAATGATAATACACTTCTCAAATGATACAATATGAGATCAACATATATAATATAGTTGAAATGAAGTACAATGATCAAAACGACACCCTCCGAACTGCCAAAATATCCAAGTATCCTCCAGTATACCCACTGGGCAAAAAATAAAATCACAATATACATGGGACAAAATCAGGAAAAGTGCATGGATTGCTGGATAGAGCTCCTCAATACCTTTCCAACACTACAAGAATCGTGAAAAATTGGAGATCGTGGAAAGAAGTTATGAGCTTGGGAGCCAAAAATCAATATCTGACTTCAATCAACAAAAACTGCCACCAAAGAGCAAAATTCCTACAAAATAACTTCACCATTAGAAAATTGAGATCTCAAGCTTTTTGATAATGTTTCGTTTGAAAAAAAAAGACCTTTGTATGTGAAAGTTATGGAAAAATGAAAAAAACCGCTGTTTTTGGCACTTATGGGGTAAAACATAACACCTTAAGGCTAAGTAGGGGCAAAAAATGACAAAAATATAATATAGGTTGGCTTTTTGAAAATTTTAATGCAAAGTTTTAAATATAACTTTGTCAGCCTTTAAAAAGTTTATAAAACAAAATTTTCAATATAATAGACTTTGAAAAGCCGACAAAGTGACTACAGTTGGCATACAGTTGGCTTTTGCAAACTTTAAATAAAGTTTATGTTATAGGGGAGAGGACCCAGTAGTTGTGCACCTAACTTCGCGTTCCTCAAAATCCTACTTGGAAATTTCAAATCACTCCAATTTTTTTACAGCAGCTTACTTGGCAAGTCCCCTGCTTATAACAAAAGTTTCGGGGCCACATCATCAAATATGATGCCACATCAGCATGCTTTTTGTCAAGGTGTCAAAAAAGGCACCGTCTAGACCCCTTACCAATACTTGTGCATTCACATCCCCAGTAGTTGAGCGCTGATGTGGCATCACGTGATTGGTTGCTTTTTAGATCAAAAGAATACATTTTGTTTAATTATGGGTAGTAAAGTCACAACTATTGGCATTATATAAACAACTATTGACATTATATAAACAACTATTGGGCATTATATTAACAAAAACATTCTCAACTATTGAAACATGCTCAACTACTGGGTCCTCTCCCCTATATAAAAAAAATTGATAGTGGATATTTATGAATAAAACTTGCAGTCAAATATCAAATAAAAATTCGTACCATGCAGACAATGACGTGACCGACGAGAGGTGATAGTTGTGCAGAGGTGATGTAGGTATGATGCGACAAGGAATATGCCTTTTTTGATGCTGTAGAATATTCTCTATACCTTGTTGATCCAATATTTTTTATAAACCCTCATAAAAATTTTAATACAAAATATTTAGCCTGATTCTTTTACAAATATTTTTGCCCGACAAGAAAAAATGCAAAATTATTTTTTCAATAGTTTTTTTCTACTAAATAAATATGACAACTTAGGGGGCCATATGGCCTACCCATTCAAAAAAAATTGCCTCATAATCAACTTACCAAAAATGGATGAATTTACAATTAAAATTTGTTTGTTCAACCTTCTAAATGCAATGGTCATGCCTATCTAGGCCCAAAGTGCTCCAAAAAATCAATGACCTCCTAGATTAACTATTCTTCACACTTTTTCAAACCCTCATAGATAAGCTAAAACATAACCAATTTTGACAAAATGAAAGGAAAATTTGACTTTCTTCGATGCCCTAGATTCAATTGTGAGGTCCTTGAAACCTCAAAATGCACCTAACACAATCTTAAAGCCAACATGAAACCCTCAGATTTGGGCAGGAATCTACACACTAGAGCTCTCATACCATGTGGGAGTTAATGATGACTCCCCAACACCCCTAGGAACATTTTCTAGACCAAAATATCTTCCACAAGAGAAAAAATGGGAAGAAAGCTTGCTTCAACAATGCAAGATTCAATAATGGTTGAATATACAAATGTACATAAGATGTCTTGCTTATAAAGGCAAGGTAGAGAGGTAGGATTAGAAAAGATTATGTCAAGTGTATTAATCCTATAACATGTGACAACTAACTCATAACAACCTAGGAATCAAGTAATACAAGCTAGATAAGATAAGTTCTAGACATGACAACTAAGACTTCTAGAATGAATCTTTTATCCTATGTAAACTTAACATGTGAATATGTCCCCTAATTACCTAGCGAATGAATTAGTTAGGTCAAGAAATTTATTCACACCAACAAAGATATCTTGGCTTTTTCGTCGATCTTTACAAGATTGATGACTTTTGCTCCACAAGAGCTTAGTGAAGAAGACCTTGAGGGGCCTTATTCCTTGGCCCTTGTTGTAGGTGAGTAAGAGGGTGCCGCCCTCTCTATCCTACCCTTGTAGGTGCGTCTTCCCTTCCCATACAATGATCTAGATTGGAAGTAGGACAACTTGTTGGTCGATGAGGACTAGAGTGGAACCCCTTCTTTATCTATAGATTAGTTTTGTTTGTGTGTTTGTGTTCTTTTGTGCTTGTCTTTTTGTGTTTGTGATCCTATCTAGAGGACCCTCTCTACCCTTGTAGGTGCTTGGATACAAGTTCTTGGGATTGATAATAGTTCATACGTACACTATATTTTATCTATATTTATATCTATGAACAGTTTTGACCTCGAATTCTCAGACCCCCTGTCTCTTGATTGTTTTGTCTCCATTTGCTTGCTTTCTGATGTTGTGGTTTTCATGTGTTGTCCCTCACATGTGAGAGAATATACCATGGATACATCTCATTATGTATTGTGTGCCACAACATCTTTGCCTCCCCTTTCTCTCCTTAGGATACCATGTGCTCCCTTATTGAATTTTTTTCATTTTCCAAACTCATGCATTCTCTCAATGGGGACCCCTTGATGAAATTTTATTTCAAAAATGATTATGTGGTGAAAGAGTCTAAAAAATTTCCTTTGAAAAAGGAGTACTTTTTCGAAAAAGAAAGAGTTCAAAAACTTTCCTTTGAAAACGTAGCATCCTTTCCACTAGATTCCTTGACAAAATATCTTTCAAAAGGATTCCTTGATGACATAATCATTTGCAAAAAATGTCGTGTCTTTCAATTAGAGTGTTCCTTTGAAAGGGATTCTTGCTATTTTGTAGGGTTCCCTACCAAAGGAACCCCCTTTGAAAGCTCTTCTCTAAAATGAATTCTTTGGTGTCTTACAAAATTGTGTCTTCTATCTAATATTCAATGTCATTGTGTCTTGGTGTCAGACATCGTATATCCTCGCATCTAGCTTGGGGGCAACCCAACTAGACTCGTATTTTCTGTGATTGTCTTGCAACAGAGTTTGCAACAACCATGGGCTTATTTGATTAGTGTGTGTCTTGTCTCTATCCGATCAAGTTGTTTCTTATCATATTGGCTTGTGTCTTCTTGAATGTCTCTTTTGTGATTAAATGTTTTGCCTAACATGATTTTTTTGCAACCTAACATGTTTGTAGTGGAGTCACAACTAGCTTTGCAGGATTGAGAACCTATGGAGCCCCCTCTTTCACATCCAGGTTGTAACAACCATCTCCTTATAAAATATTTACTATGAGTTTTTCACCATACAATTAACAAGAGACATTCAAGGTAAAAGAGATAATTTTTTTTCTTCCAATAAAAGAAACATGCTACTACATACTATTTCCATTTAGATATATCAAAGCTTCTATAAAAACTTTCCAATTGAAAAGATTAACATCATTTAATTTTTGCATCACAATTTAATAATTTCAATTAAGTAAAGCTATAAACAATAACTTAAAGAGAATAAGGTCAAAGATCCTTATTTGGATTCTTTTTGTCTTCCAAGACTTGACAAGTCATCTGCAAGAGGTAGATCATCACCTAGGTGCTTTACCTCCAACCATGGACTTAAGTGGTCCCTCACACACCTTCCTAACTAGAAGTGGCCCTACCCTTCAACAAAGAGTTTAGTCGGGAACCCTCTTAGTTTTACCATTTGAGATTTGGTGTTGTTCCCTACTTAACTAATACCATCACACAACTATGGATACCTTCCAACTATGTCCAACATCTTTGACTAGCTAAGTATCTAGGTCATAGTGAATCGAAAAGTGCATGCAGAGACAACTACACTCACTATGGCCATAGTATTTTTATCATGGTTACAATCTCTATTAAGAGAGAAGTCATTTGTTCACCCACCCTACTCGACTTGGAATACCTTTCCTAATCTAGGGTATACTAGAATTGTACTATTCCACCCAATAAATAAATACAAAGAACTTTTAATATGACAAAACTTGTCTTACTAAACATAACTCAACTGAGTTGATAAGGTGTTAGACTATTCTCGAACCCCCACATTACTTAGTGTAACTAATGGGTCTTGGCAACTACCATTGGTTCAAGTCCTTATTTACTAAGTCAGTAAACGATCAGTCTAAATTACTTTTCTGACCTTGAATACCCACATTATGTTCTCGTAACTTCTTGGGACTTGACAACTTCCACTTATTCAAGTCCTTAGTATTAACCATGAGAATGTCTAAAATCCTACTCTATGCACATACAATTATTACTGATGAATTACTTCCATCTATTGGTTTCACTTAGTCACAAACTAAAAGAATTGAAAAATGTTCAACATATCTAATAATAAATATTAATCTTAAGTTGAAGATTCCTTCTTTTTATAGTCTTAGATGTTTAGTGAATTAGTTTTATTATAGAGTCCTTCCTCAAAAAGTTAAGATTCACTAAATAAATGATTCATTTGGGTTGTTAGTTGTTTTTTACTTGAACACCCAAATTACTTTCACATAACTACTTGGGTCTTGGATACAACCACTTGCTCGAGTCTTAACCCTGACACTTGAGAGCAACTGCTCTCAAGATACAAAGTTTATGCAAATATTGACACAAGACAATATCTTCTTGACCTTCCTTTCCATAATATAGTATAATATTACATAGACAAAGTCTCCACAGTATGGTTGGATCTCCATTAAGAATATAACTTCCTTTAGGTTTTAGTCTTTCATGTATCTCATTGAAATTTTGCTAGCTATGAATAAGGAAATCATTGACCAACTGGTCCCATCTTGCAATAAATTTTCATACATATAAGTGCTTACTCACTAAGTTTGTATTATGAATGGTTTGGTAAAAATACCTCGAACATTGAATCCCCTTGTTACGCATCTGTAATATCTAGTGTCTAGGCTATTGCCTCTTATTCAAGCCCTAACCCAAATCAAAGGTTTTACCTTCTCACCTATTCTTAGGTCTCTTAGCAATATTGATGATACTATGCCATCATCAAGATATACACCTGGTCATTTAGAAGATTCTGACCTAAGATGACTTGAACTTTCCATTCGACCAATGGTTAAACATAAAGAATAATTTTTGCTTAGCACCACTTGAATTTCTAGTCATAAATCAACTGGGTTGGTTTAGTTTCATCTCACTTCAAACTCACGAGTTACTCAATATAACTACCTGGTCTTGGAAACTACCACTATTTTGAAGTGTACTAACTTAGTGAGTGTCTACTCTCAGAACTAAGACTCAAGGCATTCCTTTTTTTCAAGAGCATAAAACTTGACCTAACTGGTCATAACATAGTATAAATACTTCATTTACAAAAATACCCTACCTAGGTGTTTTAATAGAGAATATATCAAGAAAGAAAAGGTCTTCCTTTTCAAAGACCCCATTTATAAAAAAACATAGTCATTCAACAAGTAGTTGATAAAAGAAAACCAAGAATAGTTATATTTTCCCGATTAAGCATCTTTGATAAATAAAATTAACACTTAGTTGTGCTTTAATCATTTCTTCCACTTCATTAATTCCAAATAATTCAAGCTTGGTTCAACCCCCACTAGGAAAATATGGCTTCATATTTACTTCACATGGGTTCATTTAAGAACTTTATTTGCAAAATCCTTGGCATTCAGTAAAAGGCTTAACGATTGGAAAAAAAACATAACCATTTCATTTAAGAATAAAGAGAGTCTCATATTAATCAATGGTAGTTTTCATGATTCATTCCCAATCATAACTATGCAAAAGATGGTTTAAGGTATAAATTCCCCAAACTGACCTTAAGGAAACTAAATCTTTCCAAAACAATTCATGAAATGAATTATCTCAACACAGAGATTTGAAGAAATAAGTAAAGATAATTGCATTGTAACTAATACAACCAATATTGCCTCTATCACTAGTTTTATTAACCCATTATCATCCTTTTTTACTCAAGGATATTACTATAAAGAAGGGTAGAGAACTACATGCATGCACACTAACTGGCTAGGTGTATGCAACTATTCTCCTCCTCAATGGGCTACTCTTGCTCTAAAATTTTAGCTACAATGGCCACTTAATTTATTTTATATAAAAAAAGGTATAAAGAGAGTCTCTTTGAAGCTAACACCCTTTTATTATTAGGTTGATGCTCTCTCCACAAGAACAACTCTATTTTCTTTTTTACTTTCTCATTTGAATATGCAATACAAATTCTCTCACATTTTTTAAGTTTCCCCTTTTATTGACCCCCAACTCCATTAATAACACTCCCTTCCTTAGATTATGATCAATGGATATTTCATTTTACCCCTTTTACTTTCAACTTTAGCATTTATATCTCTACCCTGAGAATACTATCTTTCTCCTTAGTCTCCCCGTATAAGATACAATGAATAATCCCCTTCTTTCTCTTTGAAGGGTGTTGGATCCTTCCTGCATTTTCACTAAAATAAAACATGTAGTTAGCTTGGAAATCCTTATATCATGATCATATCATTACATTTGTATTCACAATCACTTTAACAAAAAAAGAATTGTCTCATAATATTTCATCACATTCATAGCATCAAATAAACATCAACATTCGATTTAAATGTAGTAACCTATCATTGCAAAAATTCATTAGCACATGCAACTTACAAGGTTTCATAATCTCACGATTCACCACCATAATTACCATAAAGTGAAAAGTAGTTTTAGAAATCCAAGATGGGGTGTAACATGTCCCTCCCCTTAAGAATCATCATCCCTAATGATGTAAAGTATTATAACATATAAAAAAGTAATCAAAGAGTAATAACTTCTATTTCCAAATTCAAGCAGGAGATGGGGAAGATTTTTTGTTTAATATCATTATAATTGTCTCTCATAGCACTGTCCTTTGCAATTTGGTCCCACTGGACCTTGCACTAAGTGACCTTGCTAATACATAGGTGGAGCCTACGTGTTTTGAGCACTCTTTCTCTTATTGAGAATTGTCCTGGTATTTATTTAACATTAGCATAACTTTTTTGCCTAACATGGGCTTTCGATAGCCTTTTCTTGATCCACCTGATTTGTTTTTCCATTTCTAATAGCATTTTAGGACCAAGGCCAATCCTATTTTCTAGCTTTCCTACCTTATAGGAATTCAACACTTTCTTCCATGCAATGCTTCAATGGAGTCACCTTTTTCTTACAAAAGGATAAGAGTTAATACATGCCAACACAACAAGCAAAAAGTATTCCTCTCACTTGTATTGTTGCTCTCTACAATACACTCACAATAGATTCTCACATTTTTGGTTTACTTTCTTTTTCTAACCATCTGGCTCAGGAGGATATGCTAAACTTAAGTTAAACTAAGTTCCAAGTGAGGTGAATAAGGTTTACCAAAACCTTGAGGTCATATGAGCACCTCCATTTGAGATAATCTTCTCAGGTACACCATACAACTTGGATTCTTCTACACAAATTTACAAGCTATGATTGGTGCTCCATCTGTCAAATTCCCAGATATTAGATGACTACCTTGGTGATTCTATACACCTCTACCAATATTTCATTATTCCTATTTCTAGACATAAGAAAATCATGCACCAAAATTAGTATTGATGATCTACCATTCCCATTCTGGTATCTCATGAAGTATAAAATCCTACCAGGTGGGAATGTTCCTCTTCCATCCTCTAGCATTCTAGACATTCTCCTACATATCTTGCAGTATCCTTCTTCATTCCCTATGAAAAATATAGTGGCTTTACCTCAGCCAAAAAATTTCATTACACCAAAGTGTTTTGAATATGGTGCGAAGTGAACCTCTCTCCACACTATATTCCTTAACTCTTCTGGGTTTGACACATATTTTCTTTCTTAAAATATCAATAGCTTATTTAGCTTAAAATTAATCTCATCTTACCTTGGTTCTTGGGGATTTTCCCCAAGAACTTTCTTGACTTGCTTAGAGAATTCATCTCTCTAGACTTTTGCAACACTTGATTTTTTTAGATTTTTTTACGATTATTTGAATAAAGATTATTGAGGGGTTTTTCCTACTTTGCTTTAGGGCATCCACAACTCGGTTTTCCTTGCCCATGATGTAACTTATCTCGATATCAAGGTAAGATAGTAGCTCTGACCATCTTCACTGGTGAGCAGTTAAATGGGATAGGCTAAACAAATAGTATAACCATAAAAGCTCAAGACCTTTTAATAATAGATTAAAATATTCATAAAAACAAGAATTCCCAATACTCTAACAAAAAGGTTTTGGTGAACACACAAGACAAAATCCTTAAAGTTATAACTTAAAGATCAGGCAACCTAGGTTACATGTCAATGATGAAACATAAAAAAAGTGCAAGGGTTTTAGGCATATGCTAGTGTTTTGAATGAAAGACAGGGTTTTAGGAGCCCCAATGCGTAATTTTAACATCTTGCAAAATTTAAAGATTCTCAAGAATTCAAAAGGCTAAAATGCCATTGTAGGATAGAAATTAAATAAGTACCACTAGTGGCTCTACTTGGGGACACTTGTTTTGCAAAAACACAATGAGGATCCATGAATTTTTGGGTAGGTCAAACAAAACCTAGAAAAAATCTAGAATGAATATACAAGTTTTTACACTAAAATATAATGTGCATGAATATGTCCTATTTATGAAAAGTAGGCTTTGAGGAATTTTCCATGTGCCAACAATTCCAAAATTTCTTCATCCATGTTTTGCAAAAAATATGAATTTTCACTATGATTATTAAGCACAATATAAAGGCTAGTCCAGATAGCTTCAAATTTATCATGTTTGCCCTTATCTTGAATTCTAGCATTCCACACTAGAACCATACCTCCTATCAAGAATTTTCTATCTCATGTTTTCTTGTCAAATAAGTATTTGACCTATAATTGCTTCTTGAGATTTGTGTTTTATGCTTTTCTTCTTGACTCATCTAACTTTGTAAGTTGGTTAATTCTAACTATCACGACATCACAAATATCCTCATATTCTTAGATAAATTTGTAAATTGGTAGTAAATTGTTGATTGGAAATTTGGCATCCAATCTATATACTAATTCATAAGGAGATTTTTTTGTAGCCCTTTTAACTGTTGTTATATTAGCCTATAGTGCTAATCTCACTTTTGAATCTCATGACTTTATTTTTTCCAATCTCTCTTCATGATCTTCATTAAAATATTATTACTGGACTCATCTTGTCCATTCCTCAAGGGATGATAAGGAGAAGAGTAAGGTATGGAGATTCCATATTTATAGCAAAAATCTATGAACTCTTTTGATTTGAAACACATGGAATTATTTACCACTAACTTTTTAGGAGTTCCAAACCTTATTAAAACATTTTCCATGAAAAAATCAATGACAACTTTGCTAGTTGGCTTCCTAGTTGGAATAACTTCTACCCATTTGGTGAAGTAATTTGTAGCTAGTAAAATCCATCTGTGACCACCACTAGATATTCCAAAAAATTCACCAATAAAATCCATACCCCATTGCTAGAAAGGAGCCTCCACATTCAATGTTCTTAGAGGTAAGGAACCTAAGTACTTCATTTTGCCTAATTTTTTTTTGACAAGGATCACATCTCCTTACCATATTATGTGTGTCGGCAAAGAGGGAAGGCTACCAATATCTAGACCTTAGGATCTTATGCGTAGTTTTCTTGGGCATATAATTTCCTCCAAAAACCTCACTATCCATCTCTTCAAGGATCCTTGTTGCTTTTTCTTCATCAACACATTCGAGCAAGGCTCCACCTTTGTCCCTCCAGTATAGACAATCTTGAAATATGACATATTTAATGGCTTGTAATTTGAGAGTTCTTTTCTAATTATCAATCATGTTCTCTGGGAAATGCATATCCTTTAAGTAATATAAAATATCCTTATACCTAGGACAAGATTGAAAATTACATTCCTTTATAAGTGTATCATCTTATACTTGGTTGATCTGGCTAGCTTCAAGGTTAGAATCAACCATTATCTTGGCTAAACCCTTTCCCCTAATGAGCTAATTTATTTGAATGTCTATGTTAAACTCTTGGATCTTGTTAATCCATCTGCATCTTCTCGCAACAACTTCATGTTGAGTGAAGATGTCCTTGACTACAACACTAGGAACATAAGCTATTATTTTTGCACCTATCAAACAAGGCCTAATTTTTTTAATAGCTTTGATAAGAGCATATGCCTGTTTCTACATGATATCATACTTTAGCTCTATTGCTTGAAGTGACTTGTTGAAGAATGCAATGGGTTGTTCATAACCATCATCATTTTTCTATAGTAACACAACAACAATAGTTTGAAAAGATGCAAAAGAAAATATTTGGAAAGGCTTGGTAAAATCAAGTGAATTGAGCACTCAAACTTGTTTGATAGCCCTTTTGATATTGTTGAAATCCTAAATAGCTTCATCTCCCCATGTAATTTATTCTTGTTTCTTTAACATTTTAGAGATGGACTTAGTTTCTATAAAATTGGTGACAAATCTTCTAACAAAGTTGATTTATCCAAAAATGATTAGATCCCTTTAATTATTTTAGGGATTGGAATTTTGTCAATTACTGCCACTTTATTAGGATCAATTTTAATTCCATCCTTTGAGATTATATGACTAAGCAATTTACCCTCTGTAACCCCAAATGTAAATTTATTAGGGTTCAATGATATACGAGATTCAATGGCTTTAGAAAAGACTTTCTTAGGATGAATACAATGATCCTCTTCTTTCTTTAAAAAGGTGGCTAAATCATCCTAATATACTACTATCATTATATCAATTAAATCAACAAATGCAACATCCATGGTTCTTTGAAAAGTTTCTCTAGCATTAGTTAGCCCAAAAGGAATCCTAAAATAAACAAATGCACCCAATGGTGTAGTAAAGGTAGCTTTATATTGTTATGATTCCTTAACTACCACTTGATTATAACTTGAGAAGCCACCCATTATAGATAGTAATTCACATCCAGTCACTTTTTTGTAGCATTGCTTCCATATTTGGTAGAGGATAATTAGCTCTTAATGATTTAATTAAGATATGTTTAAATTCCTAAAATCAACACATAATCTTATATCTCCATTCTATTTTATTACTGGCACCAAGTTGGAAACCCATGTGGAATGTCTAATTGGCTTTATGATCCCAACCTCTCTAAGCTTCATCAACTCTTGTTGCATCTTTGGCACCAATATTGGGTTGATAAGTCTTTGCTTTTGTCTAAAGGGTTTGGCATCAGGTTTGAAAGGAATCTCATGCTAAAATAAATCCTCCCTATAGGTTTTTAAGTCACCATAAGACCAAGCAAAGATATGCATATACTTTCTTAGAAAAACTATAAGAATAAGTCTAATCTTGGGATCCAATTTTTTCCCAATATAAACTTTCTTGTACATCATAAAAAATATTTTATGTATATAGTGAACCCAAGGTGAAAAACCCAATTTGGTGAGTGGATTATGATGCACTTTTAACAAGTAGAAGGTATATGTTATATTAGCATGTCAACTCATCTTGAGATTTAGGTGTCAGTTTTCTAAATATGTATTTGATTACCACTTTTTGGGTAGTTTTATCTCAAGGTTTTATAATTATAATTTGATAGTTTTTGGTACTACTTCTATTTGGAGGATGCTTGAGATGGAGGTATTGATAGTGAATCTATAGGTATTGTTATATTCTCAAAATTACTCTAGACCTCTATTTGGTGATACTTTTATAAAGGATTTCTCCACAAGTGTATTGTAATTGTGTTAACACTACTAAATAATAAATTGGGTTTCTTTTGAGAGTAGAGTTTTTCTCACCAAAAGGTTTTCCCATGTATATCTATCTTGTGGTATGACTTTTTTTTTTTTTTTGATACGCACGTTAGAAGTATTATATTAAAGAGGAAAAAAGCTTACAAGCGTCTGCAACGCAGGAAAACCATCCACCATCACCAGTGGGCTAGAAGACAGCCCCACCACCACTTCAAAACCAAGAACCCCGAGCCCGAGCATGCAACAGTCCAAAAAGCTTAAACAGAGACGGGGATTAACAGACTGAACCACCCCCCCATATGAACAAGCAGCCAAAAAACCAAATATTACAAAAAACGGTCGATAGAGATTTAGAACACGGATCCACCTTACAAGAAACCATTGACCTCCGCGAAGCTAATAAAGCCCTCCAACCAGTCCAAACCCTCCGACGACACCAACATTAATTTGCGCTTCAGGAACTCCACCGCCACGTCCGCGAGCTTCCGGTGGCGAGACAAAGCTGGCCCTTTAAGATCAAGGAGGAAGGGATACACCTTGACCGCTTCCTCCGAATGCCATAAGAGAGGCAAATCAGCCGGGCGTGGAATACCTTTGCCCAAAAGGGTCGCCTTCAAAGTATCTTCCAAGCCACCGAGTAAATCCGCACGGAACAGATGCTCCATTAGTTCCCACGCCACCTTCTTCGGGATTTCCAGGTCCAATAAGACTGCTAAAAAACGAGAGGAAATGTGAGCATTGTCTCTGGCATATTCCTTTCGATGCAAGTGATCATTTCCCAGGACCATTTTAACCGCAACCAGTAAAACAGGATCATCCTCAATTAGAATTCGTTTCAGCCTTTGGTCTGAGATCTCCCTAAAAGCTATTTGACGCTCCGTAGCGACCAAAGAAACCGGCGTGTCCACACTGAAGCATTCCAGACCATCCAAGGAGATATGAATGGTGAACTTCGATTTTTTCGACCCCTCCATGGAAGCAGCTACACCCTGCAACACAGAAAACCAAAACCAAAATGCGAAAGCCAAGCACCAGAATGAATATAAAGGATCCAAAATTAGGCCCGTGAGAATCCGCTTGGGCATCGCACATATGCCAAAATTATGGTAGGACGGACTTCACATCCTCGCAATGAAGGAGTGCTACGGCCGCAGTCCAGGCACCATTAACTATAATCACTTCAAGTGAAGTGAGTCGCCACCCGTCTACACTGAAGTCTTGTCGAGGGTTTCCGTATACGACGTGTCGCCAAATGACAGACTTAAATCAAAGCCCAACTTGCCAACTGACAAACATAAATGCTCTGCTTCGTATGAGCCGCCCTCATTAAGGTGGCCAACATTACTTCTGCGAACTCAAACCCGAGAATGACATGGATATGTCACCTCAGCATCCTCTCCCTCCATCGCTTAGCCATCTCACACCCTCGGGTTTAGGTGTCAAAGGAGAGGCTGGGGAGGGGGGGCCCACCCTTCCGCCCACATGGTATGACTTTATTTACACTTTATATATGTTTCTCCTTTTGTGATAATAAAGATCTAAAATTTGCATAATAATCTCCTCTAAAGTTAGTTTAGGAAGTGTTTATGACCATCTTTCTTCCTTTCTGATCATGAAAATTTGGAAGAGTGTGATAAGGATAAGTGAAATGAAAAGATATATCAAGCATATTATTCAAAAATTAAGTTCTTAATCTAAGAAAGATACTTAGTTGTTGGAATGAGGTACAGAGGTGCAAGTATAAAATTTAAAGGTACACATATGGTAATTAGCAAAATCAGACAGACGAAAAGTTGCAAAATCAGACGGCTAAAAAATCGCGGTAACAAATAAATCTCGCCCATCTCCAGATAAACTCCAACTTCTGTTTACTGTGAATAGATTGAAGCAGCAATTGAAGGAGATAGATTTTAGTTCTGGAAAATATTCTGCCATGGTAGGAAAAGATAACGCTGGAGGTACAACGAGCACTGCGAAGGCCTTGACGGATTTGGAAAAGAAATTGTTGTGCAGAGAGGTTTTCGTTTGGCGTTGCAGTCGACGGAGGAGGAGAAGCATAGGTTAAGAGCTGCGAGGTAACAAAATTTTGCACAATGCATCTCTGCTTCTAATTTGCAGCTCAATTTGTTTTTAGGGTTTTAATCCTAAATATGTGTTCACCCTGGCTGTCTCGGCTGACCATTCGACAACGCATGCATTTTCATTTCAAGTGAGCAGGGTCACACTTTTATTTGTTCTTAGATTTGGTAAGTTTTCCCCATTTATACTCTAAAGGGTTTCACTTTTTAATTTATATTTTTGACCTGGAAATCTTCCCATCTGGGTCAACCTTCGGCTTAGATGTTACGAATCTCTTCCAGTCAAATTCACCCTGCACTTGGACTCGTGTTCTTTGCAAGGTACGGTGTATCCTCTTAATCAGGGACTATATTTGTCCAGTTTCTGTCCTATATTTGAACTGCGGACACTGTCATGCAAGGATGGAAGATTATATTCCTCTTGAACTTATCTCTCTCATCAATGTTATTAGCAATATTTTATCTAATTTTAAGACTTTTATCTTGTCTCACTGGGATTCGAATTTGGGGCTTCATTATGGAAATTCCAAGGTATATTAAAGGGAACTCATCCCATTGGATGAAGAGTTTCACAGTATTTCATTTATTTTTAACATTATTATCATGTATCATACAGATGCAAACCTCACCACTTCAGGTTATCCCATTCGATGAGGGGATTCACATTTTGAATCTGCACTTTAGAATGAAATCGAGGTTGTCTGTAGTAAAAGCTAAAGGTGATGTCCAAGCTGTAGCCTAGCATATGACACACGTTCCTTATGAAATTGAAATGAATCATCCAATATACCTTGTTCAAATTTTTGTAAATATTAGGTTTGGACCTAACAACCAGTTAAGAGAAAACTGGACTTTGCAAAGAGAGAGTTTGAAAGTATTTTTTTTCTCAAATATTGAAGCTGTAAGGCCAGGCCTTTATGTTAGGGTGCCTCCTTTTTGAATTTTTGTATCAGTTTTGACTTTTGAGTAATTCAGATTGAGGCTATACCTTACAGTTAATTTGTCTATGTCTAGGAAAGTATGAAGATCCTTCCAATCTTCAACAAACTTATAAAACACCAAGTTTCGGCAACCGTTTATCTATTTTAAGTTGATACTAAAGCCTGTTGCTCAGGCCACAGCCTGCTTTGCTTCCTATAGACATGATTAAATGAAATTGCATGGAACAAGCAGTATATAGGGAGGATCCTTTCTAATAAGTATTTTAACTATCGACTATATATCCTTTTTTCTTTTTATTTCCTTAACCACTTGTTGAGAGTCGCTTTCCACCAGTAGTATGTTAAACTGTCTTTAATTTGCTATTTTTAAACCATTATATAGAGCTTCAAATTCTGCTAATATTATTGATGGGTTTGTCCAGATCCAATGCATAAGCAAACACAAGTTTTCTCTGGCCATCCGTACAAACTACAAACTATCCCCTGCCCCTTCTTGGTTGCCTCAGGACATGCTTTTAAGTTCTAATTTTACCTATCTCTGAGGAGGGGGTCCCTTCGTAGATTTTCCATCTGCTGCTTTTTTCTATTGCCTGTTGGGCCAATAACTGTTGCCTGAGAATGATTGTGCCAGTCTCCTCCAAAACATTTGTTTGCTAATTCCAAAGATAGATTTATTTCTTTCTCTTTTGTCTTAAAAATTTAAAACAAAGGCTTCTTTTTAGCTTTTATTTTTTTGATTTTGAGGTGATGTTCAGGGGTCAAATGCTTGTCTCCACTACAATTTTTTAATTTTGAAACTCAGTCACTGGGGAAGCTCACCGAGCTTACACCACAGATCAGCACCACTAATGTGTCCTATTGCAACAGTGACATCCAAATGAATGTGGGAAGTTCTTCAACCATAAACAATAATGGGGGATCCACTGTTAAAAGAAAATTCAAAATACCTTTCCCTCATGTAAATGTTCAGGGGTCAAATGCTTTCCCCCACTTACAATTTTTTAAGTTTGAAACTCAGTCACTGGGGAAGCTCACTGAGTTCACACCACAGATCAGGACCACTAATGTGTGCTACAGCAACAGTAACATCCAGAATGAATGTGGTCCCACCAACATGGGGAGTTCTCCTACCACAAACAAGAATGGGGGATGCACTATTAAAAGAAAATTGAAAATACCTTTCCCACATGTAAATGGTAAAAACCCAACATTATCATCCTTTTGCATTGTTCAGTAATACAATGAATACAATGCGCTTTGGAAACAGGATACTTGTGCAGATCTTGCAAATAAAGTGTCTGTATTGTTGAGGAAAAAGTTTATCTGATAACTTGAAAAGGTGTCGGTAGTTTTGAGATACAGCAGAATGTGAAATCGTGAGCACTGTGGCGGTGTCAAACCGGTGAAATTCATGTGCTAAATCTACCTTTCCCAAATGTAGACCTTTCTGTTTCGCCCAGCTCTGCTCCCATTTGACCTTGAGCCTTTTCAGCCTTCCAATCTAGAAAAAGACACCATGGCAAGCGACTTAGCTCAAGTTTTTGCACAAATTGTGTCATGCTGCCAGCGACAATGTGGGTTTAGACATTTAACGAGACAAATTTTGTGGCACTATTTTTTTCTTAATGATTCTGTGGTGTTTTTTAATAATTAGATGTACATTTAGACGTTAGATTATGTGTCTGTAGCTTTTGGGAGCATTGCTTGTGGTATCTTTTTTTAGTGTTCTCAATGATTGATTGCCATTTATCTCTTGGAAGTGGTTGATTGCCATTTATCTCTTGGAAGTGGAACTTACTCTTACTTCAAATTCACAGAGTTTGAATGCAGAAGGGATGAAATTTTCCAAGATTAACTTTCAGAATATATGTAGTTTTTCTAAAAACAGTCTGCATTTTTCTGCTTCTTATGTTTTACAGATGATAAAAATAGATAAACAATGAAAAGGCCTCTGGTGAACAGACGACAATGCAAAAATTGTAAAAATCTAAATATCCACTCATAATGGCTTTATGAATACATTAAAAAATCTTAAGTATTTAAAAATAAATAAAAATATAACGAAAAAATTAATAACATATAGATTTTTTTTATTTGATAGATTGTGCGAGAGACCTTGAGATAATACTTGTTGGCACTGTTCCTTTGTCCATCTTTTCATGTAAGTATTACATTGATCAGCTTCAAATGCCCTGGGGGGGAGTACTGCTAGCATGCGTTATTGCCCTGCTCTTCACACTTCCTATTCACATTATTATTGCAACTACTAATCAGGTAAGATTGCATAAATCTCTTTATGCACAAATTTTTCATATTCCTTGTAGACTGTGTGTTGATGCCAACGTTGTTTGCAAGGACTCTGTTTTTGTATGAGCCAATTAAAAGTTGGGTGTTTAACTTTCTATTAATCTTACTTTTAAATGTTTTGCAACTAAAGTTGAGGCATATGCTAATAGACCACTTTGACATAGCTATTTTTCTGGTGTAGGCTAAATACACGGTTAGCTCCATGGTTAACTGGGTCACAAAATCCTCCAAAGCCATGATTTGAATACAAATCATATAATTGTGAATAATTAGTATTTCTTGTTCTATTCATTTTTTCTCCTCTAATATTTGGGACAGAGGTCAACGCTAATCAGCTAGCTTATTTTACATAATAAATATCAAACAACAAACTTAAACAGAACTTAAATTAGCAAATACAGTTTGGTATGTGCTGATAGATCCTAATCAAATATTGTGGCATTAGAGATGTTAATGGCTATGTAGCGTTTGATTGAATCACTTTTTTCTTGGTACAATCTAAAGAATTATATAAATGATGTAAATGGCAATCTCAGTGATCTTAATCATAACATCTTTTATAATTGAAGAGTTTTTACAGCTACAAACTAAATACACTTTTTATCTGGGTGTTGCAGACTCCAGGCCTGAACGTGATCATAGAATACATCATATTTCATAGATTACATTTATCCTGGAAGACCAGTTGCAAACATATGCTTCAAAGTGTACGGTTACATTAGCATGTCTCAAGCCCTCACATTCTTACAGGACTTTAAACTAGGCCACTACATGAAAATTCCCCCACAAACTATGTTTCTAGCACAGGTAAATAATTGAAGTTTGAACGAGTACAGTACTTTCTTAGGCTCCAAATGTATAGATTTCATGTTATTAGGCACAGCCTGGTGGATGATTTATACCATTCCCAATTTATGTAACACAATTGTTTTGTCTTCAAACAGCCCCTGGACTTGCCCACCAGACCGGGTTTTCTATAATGCTTCCATGATATGGGGATTAATAGGACCCAGAAGGATCTTTGGCAACCTTGGTATATATGAGTCCGTTAATTGGTTTTTCTTAGTTGGGGCAATTGCTCCACTTTTGGTATGACTGACTCATAAAGCATACCCAGACAAAGAATGGATCAGATTGATCAATATGCCAGTGCTAATCGGTTCAACAGGAATGATTTCCCTGCAACAACAGTTAACTACACAAGCTGGTTACTCAAGGGATTCATCTTTAGTTTAGTTTTTTACAGATATAGAAAATAGTGGTGGCAAAAGTACAATTATGTGCTTTTAGGTGGGTTGGATGTAGGACTGGCATTCATGGCTGTGCTACTCTGTGTGCTTGGGACAATATTTTATATTTTTAAAAATTGTACTGCAACATTGTATAGAATATAAAGAATATACTCTTAATATATTTACACATATTGTTCTATTGACATAATCCTTGCACCTCCTTCTGGTGCAAGCGCTAGTTATAGACAGTGGGATTAATAGAACTTGTAAAAATAAATAGATTTTTCCAAGAAATGTTAAGTGGGTGCACATATGAAAGTTACATTTTAGTCCACTAGGTAAGGGCTAGGGGCAAGAAGAGGAGAAATGAATGACATGGTGAAGTGTTACATATGGAAGCTGTAGAGGTTGATAAAAAATAAGACTTGGATTAAAGATATAGTTTAGAAAATAACTATAGGTTGACCTGAAAGAGGAAAGTAAAAAATAATCCATGCTAAAGAAACATAACTTGGGAACAAACAAACTACCCTAATACATGTGAGATAAAGAACATGCAAATAAAAAAGAGGGAATGATTCTACAAGATGTGTCTAGTAATGAGATTGCAAATCTATAGATCCCATTTATAAATAATGTAACTATAAATTATAGATCATTCTCATAGTTCACTATCCTATATCTAAGGTACGACGTAAGTAAATTGCTAGATCAATTACTAGTGTAACATGATTACAAATGACCAAAGGATACTTAGGGCTAGAGGTTTGAAAAGGAATTTTATGATCACGTCTTCCGATAATCCAATAACAATTAATCTCAAGGCCATGTACATAGGTTGTCTAAGGCATGACTATTGGAGTTTAAGTCCTCATTACTTCACTAGACCCTTTAAGGAGAATCTAGTCAACTAAAAGGGAGATATCTACCATGGATATTTTAAATTCCTTGGCACATGATTTCTAGCCTATTTTAAAAAACTATTTGCAAGGGAAAACAATCAAGAAAATCTCAAGAAAGATATATATACGTACCAAGAAAAAAATGAGGTTAAAATCATAAGCTATAGAAGGATATTAATGAAATAAACTACTTGAAATTTATATTCTAATTAATCTATTTGATATATTTTTTAAATGATTTTACTTCCTTTTTCCATTGAACTAATATTTTTCTATTGAATATGAATGCATAGTCTTATTTTGTATATTTTTTATTTTCTATCTTCTCCTTTGTGAAAATGTATCTCAATATCTTCTCACTTATGTAAAAACAACCAACAACACTTCTTTAAGAAAATCAACCAAAATTTTTTTTCCTTAAAAAAATGCAAGAAAAGAGAATATTTTCTTTTAAAAAAGTGACTAAATAAAAAATATATTTATGAATATATTTAATTTGTTTATATATGAAACTAATTTATTACCTTCATTTGAGACCATAAAATAAATTCATCATGACATGATATTTTAACCTAATTGTAACCTTCAATGTAATTTTTCTTAAAAATAAAATTTGTAATATATTTTATCTAATTATTTTATTTACTCTTATTTTTTAGTGAGCACAAGTTTTTTACAAAACACTAAAGTATATTCTAATTGCACATGGAAAAAAAATAAAAATGATAAAAACTAAAAAATAGGTGCACCCTCTATATTGGTGTCCTTATTTTAACAAAAAAGTTATTTTAACTATACAAAAATTATGCATTATGACATATATATATATATATATATATATATATATATATATATATATATATATATATATATATATATATATATATATATATATATATATATATATATATAGATAAGTGCTACCAAAGGGGGTAGCTCCCATGTACAGTCGATCAGGGGCTAAGACAAGCCCAATTACATACTTAGACAACAAAACGGATTTCCTTAAACTTTAGTGCACTAGATGTTGGTAAATAACTGCTAGACATCTACCCAGCCTGATAATCTTCCTCAAGCTACCCTCACCTGGCCACGAGCTGTTGGAGTCCATGAATTTGGAGAAAGCATCCATGTTTGCGTTATTGACCCCAACCCTAAAAACCTCCCAAGCATCAGTCATAAAGTTCGCTCGAGTCGCCCGACGTAGATGTATAGCCTCCACTTCATGTTCTTCGCTGTCATCCTCCTCCTCCTCCACCATTGTAGGATTAAAAAACAAGCGCAAAAAGCTTACCCAACCATCCTTCTCCAGTTCCAATGTTGCGTTGGCAACGACTTGGGCATTGGAAATCACCACAAACCCATTGAGCAGCTTGACCACTCGTTCCCGGGATTTGATTATATCCACCAAAGCTTTGACTACTATTTCATAAATCTTCCCATCACACTAGTGACAGTTCGCATTCAACACCATTGAAACCATATCCACGATCACATTATGCACCACCAGGTTTTGGATAGTAAAAAGCCTTCTCCATTGCATGGTCAAGGATTCCTTAGTGCATGGGTAGATCAAACCAAAATGATACACCATTTCTATGCTGCGACAAACTCCCCAAATCTTCCAAATCCTGAATGAATGGGTCAGGAAAACATGCATTAAAATAGCCACAAGGCCAAAGCCCAGGACCGATAAAACACATAGTTCCTATCAGTCAAACTGTGCCCTGAATCTTGGCCAAATTTGTCCTAACAAGCTTGCATGTGCAACAATGATCTTATCACCTAGCTCACAAACCCTTGGGAATAACTAAAGAGGCTGCTCGATGCCCATTAAGATCTTCTAAGATGATCTCTTGCAGACCTGACCAATGTACTGTGGCAGAACCCATGACAAATTTCTCTTTTTGAACCACTACCCAATTTGCCAAAAAGTCCGTAGCCTTATTTGCTTCTCTGTATACATGTGTTAGAGAGTAATTTGCAAGCTTGCCTAACAATTCTTTAATTGGTGCGATCTAATCATCGATTTGCCAGTTTTGAGATCTTCCTAAAGTTATTGCTTGGACACAAAGGATCGAATCACCCTCTATTTCAATTGAATCTATGGCATTTTGAATGCATAACTATAGACCAAGCCATCATGCTTCCATCTCTGCAATGTTATTAGTGCACACGCCTAGATTCTTCGATGCAACCTATATACAACCTCCATTTGTGTCCCTGATTATACAACCAACCCCAACACTTTCGAGGTTTCCCTTTGTAGCCCCGTCAAAGTTCAGTTTCCATTTTAACTAAACCGGGTGGGTCCAATGAATCTCTTTCCTATTGACCTTTGCTGCATACGATGGCACAATCTTTAGGATTCTAAGCTCATTCCATGCCTTTTTAATCTCCTCACCCCATCACGAGAATTTCGCTCTGGGGCCAACGTTAATTCTGTTATTTGTTGTTTCGATGACATCACTTTAAATTTTGGCAATGAGCTGCTCTCGGTTTAATGATTTCTCATTGAAGATGCGCTTATTCCTCTCCTTCCATAGATTCTAGACTACCATGGATGGTGCCAAAATCCAAATCCCTTTCCAAAATCCACTCTTATTCGTATTCGACCAACTGGACAGGAAGTCCCAGAGTTTGTAATGTCTTGGGCCCATTACGCTGAATGTTCTTTGTAGCCAATCCCAACATGAGGCTGCCATTGGGCAAGAAAGAAGCAAGTGGTCTACATTTTCTTCTGCGTGCTTATAGATAGTGCATCTTGTCGGGTCGACAATTCCCAATCTCTTTAGTCTTTCACCCGTTAAACAATGCTGGTGTAGCGACACCCACAAAAATGCCCCAACCTTGGGCAACACTTCCTTTTTCCAACAAAGTCTCGCCATCCATGTCTTGAACTTGGTATTACGACATAATATTAATATAGATTATAATTAATATAAATTAATAATTAATATTAAATAAAATGTGCAACAAAAATTACAATAATATATGCATTCCTTAAATATCAGTGTTTGTGAGATCCATATTTAAGAAATTATGAATTTATCTTATTTCTATAATACTTATACATTATGACATAATATCACTCATTAAAAGTATTATAAGGTAAAAAAAGTTTGCAACAAATACTTTAAAAATAAGGAAAATATTTTTCAAATTTAAAAATAATATTTAGAATCTACACACTAAAAATTCACTAGTTCATATCATCTTCAAATTCTTTATGGTTTGTTTGCTATAATTGATGGCAAATTAAAATTTGGTTTATAATATTGATCTAAGTGGCCCACTTAAGCTTTAATTAATTTTTACCCCTCTTTATGTTAAAAGTGGCCCACTTAAGCTAAAAGGTGGGACATACTATTGTGGGACCTATTGGAAGAATAAGAAGTTTGCCATTGATGTCGTTGTTGGCAACATGAGCATGTAGGATAAGCACAAGGCATACTATTATGTGTTGCAGTGTTGTCATTGATGTCAACATTGTATCTTGATGAGGAAATCATGGTGCAAATTATTTTGGTTGGTTCTAACATGCTTTGGGATATTTATGGAAGAAAATTTTGTAAGATGGTTTGATTTGGTAAAGTTAATTATGATGAAAAATTAACTAAGTGTCAATTTTGATAATCCTATGTAGCAAAGCATCTAGTTTCTTGGGTCCACACTGTTCTGCGAATGAACTTTTCTTTTTGCGGTTCTAGTATGTTTCTTTGGTTGATAGAATCATCTACTTCCATAATTCCATCTTGTTTTGGCTCTTGGTTTG
The DNA here is from genome assembly GCA_007258455.2 of Sequoia sempervirens. NCBI lineage: Eukaryota > Viridiplantae > Streptophyta > Pinopsida > Cupressales > Cupressaceae > Sequoia > Sequoia sempervirens. The sequence goes on along the minus strand of VDFB02000363.1, from coordinate 54,299,165 downwards.
AAAGTTATGAATAACAAAAGTTTGACCTGACAATTATAGTTATTTCCTATATAGTGAATGAGTTGGAGAGTCGCACTTCTCCGCCAATAGGATTTTTGTCTTGCGGATTTAAGGAGATGTTGACAGATGTCAATAGAGTGTGAATTCCATATGGCATAGGATTTTGAGGTCCACATGTTTGAATATGAGTATATAGTTGGAGAAATTCTGTAATAGGTCTTTTGTAGTGCCGACCTAATAGGTTTGAAGGTATGCAAAGGTTAAGTAAGTATTGTAGAAATATGTGGGAGCTATTATAGATCCATGCTAATCTGTTTGAAATTATTTTAAGGATTGAATCTTGACATGAGGTGTGTGTGGAAGGATTTGATTTGACAAGTCATATAGTGTTTATTTTGTATGTTACATCTAATTAGATCGACCTATTTGATGTTATGCTGGAAGTGGATATATAAGCTAGATCCTTTTCAATGTTTTGAGATATGAAAGACATGTGTGTGATGCAAATTGAGTGAATATTATTAGAGCATTACAAATCCAAGTTGTGAATGTTGAGTAGAATGTTAGAGTGATGTGAATACAAAGGAAAGTAGAGTGTTAGGTCAAAAATAGATGAAGTGTGTAAAGTCAATTTATTGAGCTCCATTGGAACTATAATTCATGTGTATGATAGATGCAATTGTATAGCTAAATGTAGGCTATGAGCCACAAATTTTCTTCTATATCTCTTTCTTTCAATGGACAGTGAGGTCACTTGGACAATGAGTATACCTGCAGTGAGCACTTCTATACTATAACCCGTTGAAATGAAGGAAAAGGGAGGTTGCACCCAAAATGGAACTTAAGGATGAACCTAATTTCACCTATAATTTCATTCAATATGTGTGTTATATTATGCAAATGAAATTAAACCTAATTGATATAATAGTCAAAAGGAAAGTTTGAAGAGGGTCAAATGATGTGTACCTATTGCAAAAAGTGCTTTTTTGAACCTTACTAAGGACTCATTCACCCTATGGCGAATGGGTCCTAGATAGGGCTCTAGAAAATCAATTTATGGGTTCTATTCCTCTCAATCTACACTCCCAAATTCTAGTCGAGCATTGTCAGAAACATAGAAATAAATTTTGTAGCTCAGTTTCCATGATTTGACAACTTTTTTAGCAACTCTGAAAACTTTGACAACTTTTGCAATTTTGTTCTCCAAATGATCTTCAACCTAAAACTCGCAATCAGAAATCAAAGGAGAGAAAACTGTTGTTTTTTAAGGAATAGGTGTTTGTCTTGGTCAAACCCTGTTTTGGTAATTTAACCTTGAAGTGAAACAATGCATAAAGGAATGATGAATGAACAAATACAATGTAACAACTCACCAAACCTTATTTGAAACCTTCGATTGTAGATTTGCAAAATAGCATGAAGTGGCCTCAATGAATGTAGATATTGATCATGAACTTTTATTAGAGATGATACTTTTGAAATACTTGAATTGATCTTGAAATGCTACATCAACACATTAGCTCAACAACATGCATGGTGCATTATGCCTTTGACATGATGAAATGACTCTTGATTGTCGCAATAATATTCTACAAATCTACGCTTGAATTCCATGGAAATTCTCTTGAATGCTCTATCAATGCTCTTGCGAAAGTACTCTTGATTTCTCATAGAAATTTTAGGTGAAAAAATAGTGAAATAACCTTGTATTTACACTTATCTTATTATTAATTCCCGAAATTAAAATATCTAGGATTGCCAAAAACATATCCCAAGGGGGGGTCCTAGGTCTAAGTGAGGACCCATTCCCATGTGGAAAATGGGTCCTAGGTCACTCACCTAGGACACACTTTAGACAATGCGTAATGTTATGTGAAAATAGGGTTCTAAGATTAATCTAAACTAGCACTTGCACCAGGGGGGTGCAAGGGTTACACCGATAGAAAAATATATAGAAGTAAACATGGAAAAGAAGTGTAACATAAAATATATACAATCTTGTTTGAATTATATACACAATAGTTGTAATACACATTTGGAGATTAGAAACTGAATGAAAGATTTGCAATAAGTTTAATTGTGCTTTGTAAAATTTACAAGATGTTTGTATTACATATTTGATGATTTTGTATTTGATAATTCCATGTGCGAGTATGGAATAATCCGGCACAAAATTTTTCCCTGTTCCTTTTTTTTTCCTACACAGTCAAAGAAAAAATTAGCATATTCACATGATAAATGCAAAGCTGGCTTAATCAAAACAGTTAAAGTTGCATAAAAAGTGAAAGTTATGAATTACTTACATCAAATTATCAAATTTCATGTTAATATGTTAGAGAGTATGTGTTTGTGCATGGATGCGCTGCAAATTCTGATTATGAAATATTTGCATACAAATTTAAAACATAAAGCAATGCAAATGAAAAGAGAGAGTTGTCATCAAACTGACAAAAAACACTGCGAATAGAAATAGAATGTTCTCACCCAAGTATCAAATCAATATCTATCTAGCTTGTATGTGATAAGTGAGACTTTGGAGGCTTTTACCTGATATTTTGAAGGCTCAAATCTAACACTATATGTAGTCTATCAGCTAAAAATCATTTCCCAACCTGCTTATTGATTCAACACCTAAAGAAGTTTTTATTTAATTAGTTCCCACATCTAATTCTAATGATTATGAATTACATTCCACCAACCTTTGTCCTACATCATAGTTTAATGATGTTGGATTAGATAAGGTGAGGAAGAAATTGATCCTGTATGTTTTTACCTTCTCTTTACATTTGTTTGCTCTTATTTTTGATTTGTAATACTAAGAAGAATCTCCTAATAGCTGCATATATTTGTATGGATGGCCTTGACAACTTGAATTGGGTTCCTAAAACGCTGCAAATATTGAATAGAAAGAAAACAAGGCTAAGGGCAGTAATTTCTTAAGACTCAAGCAACAGTCTATACAAAAAACTTCAAGGTAAGGGTGTAAATGCAAGAAACGTACTACACAAGGGAGAGTTTCTCTTCTTGAATCATGTGGAAGGAAAAATCAGTTAAAAAATGTTTATATTATTACCAAATAAATATGGTTTGACCATTAACCCTTTAAATAAAAGCAAAGCTTGGATATTCTAAATTCATGTATTCTATTTTTCCCACAATTAAAATCCTTCCAAAATAAGGCAAAGCATTGGAGATTGGATCCCCCTAGAGCACAACCTTTAATCTCATCACCGAGACTATTATTCCAGTTTTAGTTCATCCTCAACCTCAAGGGCTAAAACTCCTCATAGCCAAACACCAACCCAGGCAAAAGTAAGCAATAAAGGTTAAGTTTTTATGTCACCGCCAATATTTTCAATAACACATAATCTTATATATTATCTAGTGAGGTTTACAACCTTATACCCTTGAGATTCAAACCAAAATATGTGGTTGTTGCACTTGTGAAAGAACAGGGGAAGTGATTGATTCTTACAAGTCTAGGGAGACTTTGTGGGCTATGAATCTTGAACTGGGCAGGGGGAAGCATATTTTACGGGGCAATTGAAGATATTCTTTCTACATTAATATTTTAGTTGTCATTGTGGCTGCTACAATCATTGGAGAAATTGTTTAGACAAGGGCAAAGAATTTGACATGTCAAAAGGGTAAGGAAAAGTGAGTATTGTGCCCATTGTGTTTGCCAATGGTCTTTCCCGCAAACCTTCCAATGTTTTTTGTTACCTAGCTCGTTGGCATCTCCAATTCCTCATATTTCATCAGCATGTGCAGGGCTGACGCTGTTGACAAACTAATTTTCCTTGAATGTGGAAGTAGAAGTCATTGATAGTCTAAAGACAAGGGAGAAACAAGAATAAAATGGGATTGTATCAATATTGGGGCATTCACTGATAAATCTTTTACTTCAACTACAAAAAGATTTTATCATCTACAATTGATTGAATGTGGAAATTATAGTTTAAGATTTTATCATCTACAATTGATTGAATGTGGAAATTATAGTTTAATAGAACAAAACCAGAATCATATTGACTCATAACTAATAAACATATAATTAATTATAGATTACCAAAACTATGCTTATTGGCCCCATTTTTATAAATATCTTAAGAGTAGCACAAAAAGAAATAAATTGTTGTAATCCCAAATGATTTAAATACTTGAAGATCACCTTGTACATATCATAGTTCTGGCAAGACATGACACTGGATTTATCAAAAATGCTAAACCAGATATTTGCATTCCCACCCTTCAATCCCGATATCACAATATGGCATTATCCTATTTGAAGTGAGTCGGCTCACTTTGGACAACAGACGGTGGAAACTACCGGAAATGGGATGCACTACGATCAAAAACATCCCCGCCATTGAATTTTTGCCATTTTCATTCGCTGCATTCATTCTGCGTGGCAATAATTGTAGCAGTAATGTCATTTATTAAGGGTCGTTGAATGCTCAAGAATGCATATACAAAGCAATTTTTCTTCTATCTGCTTGCCCCCGTGTTGTTCTTCTATCTGCTTGCCCCCGTGTTCTTCTCTTCTCATCTCAACCTTCTTCATGAATTCTGAATCGCCTTCTGAAGTGCATTTTTTTATTTCCTTTCACGGTAATCTGCTGGCCCTCGGAAAGCATTCCCTTGTACACTGTCCCGAAACTGCCCTCACCAATGATGTTGGCGGCACTGAAATTGTCCGTTGTGCCCGTGATTCCTTGTATGTTGAACCAGTTTGCACCAATGTTGGGCTTCACTGTGCCCTTCAAAAAACTTAAATGCCACTGACTTTTAATTCATTAATAACATGAATTGTATTGAGGCACTGGGAAGTGATGACTATTGGTTGCGTTAAGATTGGAAAACTTGATTTTTTGACTTGCCATCATGACAGCTTTTGGTAAAATTAAACTTCTTCAAAACAGTTTTTACAAAAATATCACCATTCCTTGTGTTGCAAGAAAAACAAAACATACAAGGTAGGGGATCACGAATGTAAGGAATGTGATGCTAATGTTTTCAATGAATTTCACTAAAATTTGCCATTGCAGCTCTGAAACTGTCTATTATGTCATCATTGGATCCAACTGGAAATGGCAATTCAGCTTCAATAATCATTGTCAAATAAACATTAGTGAAATGGGAATACTTAATACCTTAAATTCTAACAAACATTATATTTTTCAATAAGATGTGTTCAAGTGTTAAATGTAAGAAAATCTAAATATAATAACTAATTTAACAACATTCTTTTTATGAGTATCACAATGAATTTGTAAATAAAATTGAACAAATTTCTAATAACATGATAATGAATATGTATAAGAATAGAAGGAGCATGACATGGGAATTTATCAGGTAACTTTTAAAGACTAGGAGAAATCCCATTACAAGTTAATTTAATCTACTTTAGAACTAATGTCCACTAATGGCCAAAATAGATAATAGGAATATTTAAAAAGTAAAAGACTAGTGCTTCTCTCTAACAAAGTAAAGCACAATTTCACTAAAGCATGACTATCAAGCAGCAGAACTAGCTGGTTACATTCCATGTAAGACATTTTCAGCCTGTTGACAATCTAAATATTCTATAGGGGCTGATTTTATTGTGCTATCCATGTCATATCGTATATCCTTCTTGACAGATGTCATCCTGAAGTAGGAAAATGAAATAAAACTTAAATTAAATGTCCATAGGAAGCCCCCATGGGACCACAAAATGACATACAATTTAAGCCACAGTACTTGCAGATAAACTGCTTTCAACTTCAAAATATCTGAAACCATATGCCAAGTTCCATCACATCCATAATGTATAAGTTATAAGATGCCTTCAAGGTATCCACCTAGCTTCGTGAGAGGTATTCTTATCATGTGTGAATTATTCATTCCATTCTGCTTAGTGGAGTGTACCAATCTTACTTGCTTGATTTTATACACATTTTATTTACACATGTTTGTTGTAAGGCCTTCTAGCGCATGTAACAGGTCTAAAACGATACTCCTCAAAGAGGAAAAGATTTAGATTGGTGAAAGATCTCTATTGAAAGTTTAGTAAAAATTTGGATTATACTTGAATTTTATTTTCTATTTTTGTCCAATCAGTTAAGTAAATGCATGTTAGTACATGTTTCCTGAATTAGCATACATATTTATCAGCATCAAAAGCTTGAGATATTGTAAATTATTCTAAACACTTGCTGATTTAGTGTATAGATTTAACAACATGAATAGCTTGAGACATTGCAGTTTGTTCTAAATGTTTGCTGCTTTAGTGTATATATTTATTAGCACCAAAAGCTTGAGATATTGCAATTTAAGTTGGTGACTCTCAATGCAACTGTGATATTTAGCTGGAGGAAGGCTACTTCTACATCTTTCCTTGGCATTTGACCTTTTCATAAAGATGTGCTCTTCTTTTCAATGGATTTATCCATTGTTTCCTGCTCAAAAAGATTTTTTATGAAATGAATTAGTTATCTTAAAAACCTGAACAATAAGTCATGCACAGTTTTTATCAGCTTTATAGGAACTTGTTAAGGTAAAATATCCTATAATGGGTTTGTTTGACATTGAGCTACTGAGTTGAAGGTGGGGCAACTCTGTGGAACATTTCTGTTTGAAAAACATTGTTGGCATGCTTGATTAATCTGAGCTATTCAAATTAAATAATGTTTTTTGTTGCAGAGATTTACTTGGTCGGCTTGGGGGTGCCATAAAGAATGCCATAAACAAATATTATTTTCCTTTTGCCATAAAAAATGCCATATTATCTGCCACAATGCACATAGCCTGTTTTATCATTTGGGATTTATCAAAAATTATAGTCTACATCTTCAATCCCAATATCACAATGCAGGAAACCCACTCTGCAGTCAGAATAACACGTCTATCGGCCTTAACACACGAAATGGGCATGCATGAACAACAAATGCAAAAAAGCAAAAAAATATCAGATGAAGGCTACTAAATATACTTTCGCCCAGACACTTCCAATTCCTGATTTGCAAAAACAATAATTCTTAAGACTATTAAAAATGATTTTTGATATCTTCATGACAACATCATGTCTTTTATACTGTTGCTTTACAACAGTTTGGGAACTGCAAATAAAGTGGAATATGTTTTTGAAATGATAGTATATCAAACTTTATGAAACTACTAACCGTAAGACTACGAAGGTTCAATAACCTCTGTTTACAGGAAAAAAATCACCTTAGAGATACAAATTGAAGTGAATGGACGATGTAAAAGCTCTATCTGGTAAGATATTAATTCTTACAGCTAGAAATTTGAAGGCCATTTTATATAAGGGAAAGTAATCAGACAAAAAAGGTTATGGGGGCATTATAAGTGAGATCTCTAAATCTCTGACAATTCATGTATGTTGAGAAGATTAGATTCACAAGGCTACTGCAAGAAACTACTTGTTTTGTCATTTTCACAAGCGATCTCAACAAAGTTATACCAGGATAATACAAGTTTGGCCTAAGACATCATTAAGGGGAATTGAGACATGCATTAAAACAATGTTGTTGCATCCCTTGACTTGCTCATATCTTCACTGAGACATTCAAAAACATTGGTCAGATGAATGAAATATAAGTTCATGATTAATGCACATGAAAATATTGAGATGTAGATGACCAGTTAATATCAGCCATGGGGAGGTTGTCATAAGCTGATTCTGATTATGTAAAGAAGAACCAACTTCTTGTGGGCAATTTCACATCCAAGATGGATATTCATTATACAAGAGTACTATAATCAAGATCATAAAGTCATTCCAGCCATTCTCCTCTTGCAGTTCAACTTACCCTTGGATCTGTGTCAAACATGTCTCTTCGAATAGGAAATTCCCAAGTCAGATTATATTTGCATTCCTTAAAGCCATATTTAACACATCAAAGCAATCCACTATCAAATATAATTTTGTGGGCTAATCCTAAAGATCTTATATTGTGTTTAGTTCATCTCAGTCTTGAGTATTATATCTTTGATTTCCACGTGGGCATTTACAACTTGATTGCACAAAATATTGGGCACACAAAACTGGGGCTCTTATAAATTTGTCGAGTTCATCATGATATGACATTACTAAGAGATTAAAAACCAAACTTAAATGAAGTGAGAATAGTTGTCAATTCATTTTTCTATTCTCATTTCTTTGTGCACTGACTAAAAAGGTGAAAAATGTACTCCAATGCCTTAAAAGAACACTGGATTTATCAATATCTGACTGCCAAATTTTGTGAAAGTAGAAAAACTGATATGTTGCCTACCATGAAACCTTTGGTGTGCTAGGGATGTTGATTGCCCATACAGAGAGCAAGAGCGTGCCTGCAAGAGATATTTTGTTTCTTAACTTTTGGTGTTCACTGCATAAAAGTGAAAACTGAAATCAAAGCTGGCCTGCAAGAACAGAGCAATTGCCAAAAGCCACTAACTGTCGGTGAACTAGGGATTACCCCTAATCTCAGTAAAAATTACCCCACCTTGCAAACTAGAAATTGCCATAAATATCTCTCCTCTGCATACCTTGTAAGAGGGCAGGGCTAAAAGTGAAGAACTGAGTTTAAAGCTGGCCTACAAATAAAAGTAAAGAACCGTGTTTAAAGCTGGCCTACAAGATGATAATCCAATTTTTTTCCATCGACAGGGACATTTTCTAAGTAATCCATATAAAAAGAAAAATCATAAACAAACATTACAAGAAAAAGCTTATAGTCACTCAATCAAAATAATCTTCTAATGTTGAGGTGAAAGTAGCGATAGAGGGACTGATAAAAGGGCATTTTCTATTTCCAAGTGAGGTTTGTTGCTCGTACCCTCACAATGACATTAGAACGCCCAACCTGTTGCCTACTTGGGTGGTGAAAAAATCACTTAAACTTACCTTAAGATTCTGCACAAATTGTGTTGTGCTGTTGCCATTTTTTGCTGCTTTCTCGCCGCTATTGGTTTTCGCTCCTCCAAACTCTTCCTTGCTGGTATTGACCTTCCACTTCTCCAATTTGGTGAGCTGCAGCCTGCAAATAAGATTTTTACAGGGTTTTAGAGTATGCTTATTAAAATGAAAATTACGGCCAAGAGCATTTAGGTTTTAACATTTAGAGTATGGGGTTCCTCGTTAATGAGAGCAAGGGTGGTTCTTGCAGGTGATAAAAGAGGGCAAACGACTTACCTCAAGTTTTTGCACAAATTGTGTTGAGCTGTGAATGATGCCGACGAAAAAACCTGTGAAAAATTTGCAAGAACACGTACGAAACCCTAGCACTGCCTAATGCCATTCATTGCTGCTTACCTCACCAACCATCATAAATTTAGCAATAACTATAGCGCTTCGTACGCATGTGGAGAAGCCAAAGGTCAATACCAACCAGGAACAACTGAGAAAATAGCCAAAAATGATATGTAGCGTAGAAACTTGTTTACCGGCGGGAAGGAGTTGTATGTCGATGAAAGAAGATGGTATATAAGCGTGAGATAGGTTTCGGTTGAAACCTCACACCATATATAGCCTATCGGCTAATAATCTTCTTTGAACATGAATTCTAGGCCATATGTTTCTTCTCCCGAACCAGATTTTAGCAGGACTTTTAGCCGAAATTTAACATTCTCCTCCTTGAGATTATCATGCCGTCGAACGAAATACTCGTTGAGCTCGGTATGCATTTTTTTGTCTTCGGGTGGCTTCAAGCAACAATATTCCTCCAGATAACATTCATTCTACCTCCAAATATGGCGGATCACCCAAATTACTAGTATCAGTCCTGCTAAACTGCGTAGCACCCACTTATTGCCCACTTCATATTGTCCAGACCTCAGATAAATCATAACGATTTGCAGAGGCTTCTGAAAAAAATTCCCATGATAACCTTCGAAAGAGCAAATGATCACAGAGAGTTAAAACCTCCGAAAGAGCAAAATAAAGCGAATTAAAATCTATGACAAAGAATACACAAATACGAATGAAATGTGGCGGTGACATAAAGTTGTTGGCAGTGACAGAGACTTCACGCAAGAGATTGAAGGCAATAAACTGAAACTATTAGTTGTTTTCTGGGAAACTTTTCTAGTTTCACGGCGTGAGACATGTTTCAGGTCAAACCTCACACCATATATAGTCTATCGGCTAATTAATTAATAAAGCCCTAGATTAGTGTGAAAGTGTAACGATACACTTTACAACACCCTAAATACAACATAATTAAGTCCATTTAACTTACAAGGGCTCTAAGCTTAATGAGAATGTGTAAAACACATCACAACACTAAATTAAGGCATAATTAAGCTTGTTTTATTATTAATTATTCTCAAATTAAGGAAAAGGGATACTTTTTCCGTTACTACATTTTACCCCCATTTTAGTGAGAGTGTGACCCCATGTCAAACTCACACTAAAGTAGACATTTAATACACTTATGTATGCAACAATGACAAAAATACACAATCATACAACATAAAAGACCAAGAAGATCAAGCCTAGATGGTCCGATCAGCACATGACACATCTAAGCCATTGGTTTTCATTTGTCACACACCCACTCTAGGGTAGTGGAACCTCAAGTTGTCCACTAGGTGAGTATCCCAAAAGGGTGACAAATGAGAGAATCATATTAGACTCCTATACCATATCAAAGATATCCTCTTGACAACTTCAATAAGACACCACAATGCTAGGAAAGGCTCCACAGGAAAGCAAGGTGTGTTATGCTAGGTGGCTTTGAATTAAGGTTTCTAGCTCCATAGGGCTTAACAAGATTTGTTATGCTAAGAACCTATGAACAAGGGGAAGGCTCCACAAACAAGAAATGTTTGTTATTCTTGGTGGCCTTTATTAGGGTTCGATCTTCATAAGGTTAGCAAGTTGCTTTAAATTCCAAACACTTATGAACAATAATGCTAGTAAAAGGTTTTTGTTCAAAGGGATTTTGCTTCATTCGTGTAAGGTCTTCTTCTTAGGGAACATTGTGCCTAATGTCTCTAAGAGAGGACAAGTCAAGAGAAAAAGTTTCACAACTTAGGGAATGCAATGCATCACATCACCACTAAGAGGAAAGTCGTATGCTAAGAGATATCACACTTCTTGGAGGATATCAAACCCAATGACCAACAATAAAAGGACACATCATAGGAAAAAGAAAATCACACCATGAAACATGAAAAATGTTGAAAGATATTATTGATGTATTGCCCCACTTTAAAGCGGTTGCTAACACCATTGCTATGAGTAATTGCTTTAAAGTAGCCAATGTTTACTCCTAAGACATGAGAGCTTTACTTGGAAATCCCTATGTGAAGTCACGTGTTTTTGAAATAAAACTACATCACGAAAAAAGAGGTAGGGGTTGTCCCCAAAAATACGTAAGGGATCTATGGGTTTAGAGTCAATATGTATTTGCTACAATGTTGTTATAGAGTACAAAAATGTCATCATTTCCCAAATACTCATAGAACTAGAAGAATAACACAGAGAAAAAACAAAAAAAAATCATTTTGGGTCAACATGGAAGACCTAAATATCTCAACATCTTGCATCATCCCCAAAGGAAAAAACAATACAAATGAAAAAGGTAAAATGTTTATGACATAGAGAAGAATGTAGGTACATATAGAGGAATGCACAAAAGAGAAAGAGATACATCAAACCAAATTGTACGGGGGATCACATTATGCACATGTAATCACATAAAGAAACATGAAAAGAAAACAAAGAAAAATACTAGTAAGGCACATGTGAATCAATCTATAGCAGGTTGTTTGCATCCTAATCTCAATTGGTATAAGCGGAAAGTGGAAAACTAGCCAAAGGGACAATATCAAATGCCAAAACTAGGACAAGGCTATCTAACCCCTTGCCCCCACTAAGTGCAGGACAATGATGAGGCAAGATAAATGATGAGAATGAGCTCCTTGCATTAAAAGGAATGATTTGTAATGAATGTATAACATGTAATAGCAAGAATTCTATGACCCTACAACTATTACATGGCAAGGAGGGAGATGCATGCTTTTTTAGTCAAGTTTGATTCTTAGTAGGTGCAAACTTCTTCAATACTTTCTTTAAAGGATGACAATAATCGGTGTGATGTCCAAAGAATCTATGATAAGCACAATATGGCTCATTCTTATGAGTTTGTATTTTGGTCAAGTTTGCACGTTTAGGTGGTAATTCAATGAGTTGCCAACGTAAAAGAGTATATAAAATTGTCTCTATTTTGGACAATTGTAATGCGTTATAAAGAGATTTAGAAGGTTCATACAACTATTGTAACTTAATCTTTTGGTGTCCATGCATTCATGGTTTCTTCTTCTTTGGTTTGGTTACTATGTTGTCATCACTTTCCTCTTCTAATTGTAAACCATTTCCTTTTTTAGAAAATGATGTGTTAGGAGTAGTAAGTGATCAAAATTTGCTGGTTCTTTTATCTTATGCATTGGAGATGTTGTTGGATAGGACAAATGAGAGGGAGGGGGTGAATCAATTGTCACATATTATAACCTTCAATTCAATTATCGGAACTAACACATAAATTGATTAAATGATTAACCATCAAATACCAATGGACAAACACAATAACACCAGATATGTGGAAAACCCAATGAGCAAAAAACCATAGTGAGGGTTAACTCACATTATAGAGAATATCAAAATTGATTACAAAAATGCTCACTATCTAAAATAAGGTTCACTCCCTACAATAAGGACTCACTGTCCACAGGGCTACAACCGAGAGGGCTCACTGCCATAGAGATACAAAGAAGACAAAGAAGACTTGTTATAGAGAGATAACAATCCCAATGCAACAAAGGATTCCACCACAATCACTGATCAACTTGCATGAATGATAGAGTTCTTCTACTCACTACATCCAAAAACTCGGACAAACCAGTGTAAAAAACATAGAACAATTAAGCTCGATACTTCTAAAAACCAAAAATATCTTCAATGCAATAAGAACATCTTATCTCTAGACTGACATGTGAAAAGACTTCAACAAAGGGAAATCTGAACCAACAACATTCCTCCTGGATCTCAGCTAGAACACAGAGAAACATAGTTCACAATTGGTGAACACAACTCGATCCTCACGACAAACCAATAGCCAAGAATCTATATATAACAACCTTCAGCAACCTTGAATAACATATTTGATCCACACAAACATATGGAAAAGTACCAGATCAACATCCACAATAGATGAATACCTGTAATATTCCTTTAATACAATTTTCTCAATATCCTCAACATATACAGTCAACAACTAGTAGATAACTAGTTGACCAGTTGACATCAATGACAACAATTTTATTCCTCTTTCCATTCTTGCAACAATCTCCTTCTTTGTCATTGATGGCAACACATGATGTGAAAAACCATCAATGACACCATACTAGTACTTCTCAAGATTTTTCTTTTTGCTTCTCCCCCTTAGAAGATCATCTTCCTCATTATCTCCTTTCTCTTATTAGCTTTCTTTCATTTTCACATGCTTTCTCTCCTCCTTTGACATCAATGGAAAAGGCACAAGATATGTTCATTAAAATTTTCTTTGACATGAAAACATAATACTCATAATGACAACACTTGAAACTACCTGCTCCCCCTGGGAGGTAGCCACCAAAACATCAGTCCAAAAAGACAAAACCATGAATCCACTAAATGATGCACCTCCAAATGCATCTTAGTTAATGAAAGGAGGGGCAATAACTTCTCCTAGAGATACTCAAAAGTATCTTTAGGAAGAGCCTCTGTAAATATATCTGCAATCTGATCCTTTTTCAGAACATACTCAAGCATGACTTCATTCTCCATGACCTTCTCTCTCAAGAAATTATACCTGATAGATATATGCTTTGTTCTCAAGTGCATCACATGATTCTTCAAAATGTTAATTGCACTTGTATTATCACAGAAGATAAAAATAGGATCATCATAAAGCACTGTGATATCCTTCAATTTTTGTTTCATCCATAGAATTTGTGTACATCAAGATGCAACAAAAATATACTTAGCTTTAGTAGTAGACAGAGACTGAATCTTGCTTCTTACTCAAACATGCCACCACTTGTACTCTTTCTTTCATCTATACTCCCGTCCCAATCTGCATTTGTATAAGCACTAAGTGTAAAGTTAGTATCTTTAGGATACCATAATCCATAATTTGGAGTTCCATTCAAATATTTGAATATTCTTTTAACTGTAGTAACATGTGTTTCCTTCGGATCTTCTTGAAATCTAGCTACAAGACAAACTTCATTAATAATATCTGGTCTAGTAGCAGTCAAACAAAGTAGTCCACCAATCATAGATCTATACTTACTCTGATTAGCTTTAGGTGAATCATCATCTTTACCCAAATTGCAAGCAGTCACCATAGGAGTACTTATTGGTTTGGAACCGTCCATCCCAAACTTCTTCAACATCTCTCTCACATACTTAGACTATGAAATGAAAATTCCTTTCTCTGTTTGATTAATCTGTAGCTCAAGAAAGAAATTCCTCTCCCCAAACATAGACATTTCAAATTCTTTCTGTATCTCTTCCGCAAACATCTTGCACATCTTTTCATTTCCTCCAAAGATAATTTCATCAACATATACAACTACAATCAATATTTTTTTGTTTTTATCCTTGAAGTACAAATTAATGTTTGGCATACCTTTGTTAAATCCTTACTGACTCAAATACTTATCTAACCTTGCATACCAAGCTCTAGGAGCTTGCTTCAATCCATATAAATCTTTCTTCAATTTTCACACCATATCTAATTGATCTATTAATTGAAATCCTTCCGGTTGTTCCATGTAGACTTCTTCTTCTAACTCACCATTCAAAAAAGTTGACTTCACATCCATTTGATAGACTTTGAAATCTTTATAAGTAACTAATGCCAAGAACATTTTTATAGCTTCCATTCTTTCTACTGAGGCAAAGGTCTCCTAAAAATCTATGCCTTCTACTTGTGAGTAGCCTTTGCACACAAGCCTTGCTTTGTTTCTAACAACTTTCCCATTCTCATTCAACTTATTTCTAAATACCCATTTCAATCCAATGATATTTTTGTCTACTGGTCTTGGGACCAATTCCCAAGTTTGATTCTTCTCAATTTGCAAAAGTTCTTTCATTTCTTCCTTCCAATGTTCATCCTTACAAGCTTCACTTACTAACTTCGGGTCAATCTTAGAAAATAAGAAAAAAATTACTTCAGCAACGCCTTTACTTCTGGTTAACACACCTTTTGTCTTCTCTCCAATAATCCAACTTTCTGAATGATTCCTCTATATATATTTTGGTGTCCTAGGGGACATTACTGGAGCATCTTCTTTTTTATTATGTTCTTTTTGCCTTTTCTACTCATCTTTATCCTATTCTTCCATAATTTCTTCTATTCTTGCACAATCATGTTCATCAAACACATATCCATCAATATCAATAAAATTCTTCACTGTTTCATCAACCTTCACATTCGAGCTTTCTACAATCTTCCTTAGTATTTTGTTGAAACATCGATATGCCTTGCTTTTGATAGAATATCTAAGAATTATTCCATCACTTCTTGCATCAAACTTTCCCAAACTTTCCTCATCTCTTCTGATATAGCACTTGCTTCTGAATACCTTAAAATATTTAATTGTAGGAATTCTTCTGTACCATAGCTCATAGGGAGTCTTTGTACTATTTGGTCTTGCTTGAACTTGATTGAATACATAGACAACAGTGTGAATAGCTTCTTTCTAGTAAACTTCTGGTAATCTGGATTTAGTGATCATTGACCTAGCAGCCTCTTGAACTATTCTAATTTTCCTTTCAACAACCCCATTCTACTGATGAGTTCTCAGAGTAGATAACTGTCTCTTTATTCCGTGCACTTCACAAAATATATTGAACTCATGGGAGGTGAATTCTCCACCTCTATTAGATCTTAAGCATTTTATATTTAAATTCACTTCATTTTCAACCATAGCCTTGAATGCCTTGAATCTATCTAATGCATATGATTTCTCTCTAAGAAATGTAACCCTTGCATATCTATAATAATCATCAATTAAAATCATAAAGTACCTTTCACCAAGTAGACTTCACACTCTCATAGGACCACACATATCTATATGAACCAAATCCAGTAATCCAATAGTAAATTGTTCTCTTGATCTATAATGATTTCTTGTTTGCTTCCCAAACTGACAATTTTTGTAGATAGAATTTATAGGCTTTATACTTCTTGGTAGATCTCTCACAACCTAAACAATACTAATCCTTTCCAAGTTATCAAAATTCATGTGACACATTCTCCTATTCCATAACCAACTGTCATTTATCTAAGTCATAAAGCATTGTCCATCAACACTCTTAAGATGATAAATATTCCCTTTAGATTTCTTTCCTATAGCAATCAATGTTATGGATCCTATCCGGATCTCACATTTCTCATCCTTAAACACAATATCATATCCTTTTCTACACATCTAACCAATGCTCAACAAATCATGCCTCAAACCCTTAACATAGTAAACATCGTCAGTATGATGCTTTCCATAAAAAATTACTGAGCCTATCCCACAAATTTTAGCACCAGTATCATCTCCAAACATAACTAGACCTCCATCATATTTCTCAAGTTTAAAAAACTTATTCTTATCACTAGTCATGTGATGTGAGCAACCACTATCAGCTACCCAAAATTTATTTTCCTGTTTAGCATGTAGGGTAGAGATAATCGTACCTTCATTTTTCTCCTTCTCCTTCTCCGAAGGACTTTCCTTTATCTATTTTTTTGAATTAGTAGAAGTAGGTTCATCCTTTATTGCCAAGAAAAGGCATTCATTGTCATCTGGATCTTCATATTCTGAATCTTCATCTGAAATACTATCATTCTCATTAACATAGTAAGGTATGCTAATCTTCTTTCCTTTTTTTCTTTCTCATATCTTTGTTTATTCTTTTTAGCACTATCTAGACACTTTGCAACATAATGACCTATTTCTCCACAACTAAAGCACTTAAAGGGAAATTTACCTTCATACTTACCAGAGCCTTTTCTCATTCTTCTTACAAAGTTAGCTTCGATTTCATCAAAATTTTCTTCATCTGAATCTTCAATTTTTGTAGCTTTTAAAGCAGTCTTTGTTTTGCCTCCACTTCTTAGATTTGGCTTCCTCATCTCATAATATGTCAAAAACCCTAGCAGTAGATCCTTACTACAAGTCTTATAATCTATAGTCTGCTCAATAACACTCACCTTTTCACTGTAGGCATTAGGAAGAGTTCTAAAAATATTCTTTACAATCTCGGTTTCATCTATAGTAGTGCCAAGAGATCGCATTCTAGCCACTACCTCATCCAGTCTTTGTACATAAGCTTTGAAATTTTCATCTTCAAACATAAGCATAAGATCAAACCGTGTTTCCAAATTATGTAAATTTTCCTCTTTTACTCTTTCATCACCATCATGTGATCTTTCTAAAGCATCCAAGACTTCCTTAGCTATCTTCAAATTATGAACCTTAATCAACTTGGAATGTACCAAACTATTCTTCAAGATGAACTTTGCCTTATTATTTGCTTCATGTGCTCTAATTTCTTCAGGTGTACTCAAACCATTAGTAGGAGTGTAGGGATTCTTATAAGCTTTCTTCACATCATATCCACAATACTCTAGATATTCTTGTATCAATACTTTCTAGATACCATAATTAGTTCCATCAAACCTCAGATAATCAAAGATCATTTTGCTAGCCATCCTAGACCTTCCTTAAGTGGTTAAACTCTTCACCAAGGAACCAAGATTTGATGCCAATTGTTGGATATGAAAAATGAGAGGGGGGGGGGTTGAATCAATTGTCATAGATTATAACCTTCAATTCAATTACCAAAACTAACACATAAATTGATTAAATGATTAACAATCAAATTCCAATGCACAAACACAATAACACCAGATTTATGTGGAAAACTCAATGAGGGAAAAACCACGATGATGATTAACTCACACTATAGAAAATATCAAAACTAATTACAAAAAGGCTCACTGCTTGAAATAAGGCTCATTGCTTGAGATAAGGCTCACTGCCTGAGATAAGGCTCACTACCTACAATAAGGACTCACTGTCCACAAGGCTACAACCCAGAGGGTTCACTTCCATAGAGATATAAAGAATACAAAGAATAATTGTTACAAAGAGACAATAATCCCAATGCAACAAAGGATTCTACCACAATCATTGATCAACTTGCATGAATGATAGAGTTCGCCTTCTACTCACTGCATCCAGAAACTCGACATTAAGCTTCACACTGATCAACCACATACATTACTCACACAATTTTAGAATAGCATCAGAGTTGCATCTGCTCTTTCACTTATCTTCCTTCTTTTCTTGTGTACTATTTTCATTGCTAGCTCATTTTGTATTTATACTATTTCCAACCTTGAAAAGATACAAAGTTGACCATCCAACTTCAAATACAAATTAGGCCAATGCCAAACATCCTAGGGTGGAATTAGAATGAGGGTGACAAAAAAAATGCTTCATCGGGACCCATAATAGATCCAACACGCTTCATCAACTTCAAATATAGTGCTTAACTCACGATTGACCAAACCGGTGTAAAACTTAGAACAATTAAGCTCGATACTTCTAGAAACCAAAATATCTTCAATACAATTAGAACATCTTATCTCTAGACCCACAAGTCAAAAGACTTCAACAAAGGGAAATCCGGACCAACAAAATTTCTCCTGGATCTTAGCTAGAACTAAGAAAAACATAGTTCACAACTGGTGAATACAATTTGATCTTCACAATGAACCAATAACCAAGAATCTAGATATAGAAACCTTCAACAACCTTGACTAACATATCTAATCCACACAAACATAGGGAAAAGTACTAGATCATCATCCACAACATCTAAATACCTATAATATTCCTTTAATACATTTTTCTCAATATCCTCAACATATATAGTCAACAACTAGTAGATAACCAGTTGATCTGTTGACATCAATGAAAACACTTTTATTCCTCTTTCCATTCTTGCAATAGATGCAGTGGAAGGTGGTTGAGGAGGAGGAAAATTCCGTTGAATGATATGGACCAAGGAGCACATGAATTCTATCCCTTCTTTATGTTTAAGCATCATTCTTACGTTCCCTATGAGAAATGACATGACCAACAATAGGTTCAGTTCTCACAAAGTTTTGTAAAGTATTTAATTCTTCATTTAGCCTCCTTATGTTGTCTTGTGGGATATCAAAAATATAATGCACATTTTTTATAGGAAGGGAAGTCATGGGAAATGAGGTATGCATACTATGATCCATAGAGGGTTGATTATCAACATTATTAGAAAGAGGGTTAGAAAACCTAAGTTCCACGATGAAGGGTTAATTACGGGATGACATGAGTCTTGAACTACATCTCACAATTGTATTGCTAATAGGACACCAAGATGTAAAGTTGATACAAGTTTCAAAACTTAGTGTACACACCCAAAATGGAAAGAGGGTAAAGTGCAATGCAATGACCTAGAATGCAATGTGTAAATGCAATTTTTTAGATTCTAAAAAAGGTAATTTTCTGATTACACTATGAAAAAATCTAAAAATGAAATCTTGTAAATACAATTTGAAATTACACCATGCACTAAATGAACCAAATTAAGCTAGATATGAAATTGATGAAACATAAATTCAACAAACAGTAACTGAAATATGAAAGCAGCAAGCAGAAGCACAAAAATGAAGATTTTAATTTCCAAAAATGAAGATTATCGCCTTATTAGGGACTCATTTTCTCTATGGACAATGGGTCCTAGATTAGGATTTTGAAATTGGCTTTTATAGATTTTCAAGTGTTTTCCAGTGGTTTTCATATTTAGGTTTATAACATCAAGATTCAATTTCAATTTTTTGTAAATGTAATGTGAAATGCAAATGCAAATTATGACAAAATGATAACCTAAAATTCCTAGTTTGATATGCAATTTTTGTTTCAATTTTCAAATGTAAGTTTATATGATGTAAATGATATGCAATATGACCATTTTTTTTTATGTTTTTTAGATTTAAAGAATGCAAACAATGCAATCCTAATTTCACCTAAATCACCTCTAATTTCATTCAATATGTGTGTTATATTATGCAAATGAGAATTAGAAATTAAACCTAATTGATATAACAATCAAAAGGAAAGTTTTAAGAGGGTCAAATGTTGTGTACCTATTGCAAAAAGTATTTTTTTGGGACCTCATTGAGGACTCATTCGCCCTATGATGAATGGGTCCCAGCTAGGGCTCTAGAAAATCAATTTCTAGTTTCTGTTCCTCTTAGTCTGCACTCCCAGATTCTAGTCGAGCATTCTCGAAAAGCCAAAAATAAATCATGTAGCTCAATTTCTGTGATTTGACAACTTTCTTAGCAACTTTGATAACTTTGACAACTTTTGCAATTTTATCTCCAAATGATCTTCAACCTAAAACCTACAATCACACATCAAAGGAGAGAAAAATGTTGTTTGTTAGGGAATAGGGGTTTGACTTGGTCAAACCTCATTTTGGTAATTAAACTTTGAAATGTAATGATGCATAAAACAATGATGAATGAACAAATACAATGTAGCAACTTACCAAACCTTATTTGAAACCTTGGATTGTAGATATGCAAACTAGCATGAAGTGGCCTCAATGAATGTAGATCTTGATCATAAACTTTGATTAGAGATAATACCTTTGAAATACTTGAATTGATCTTGAAATGCTACATCAACACATTAGCTCAACAACATGCATGATGCATTATGCCTTTGACATGATGAAATGACTCTTGATTGTTACAATAATCTTCTATAAATCTACCCTTGAATGAATTAGAAATGCTCTTGAATGCTCTATCAATGCTCTTGTGAAAGTACTCTTGATTGCTCATAAAAATTCTAGGTGAAAACGTAATGAAATAACCTTGTATTTATACTTATCTTATTATTAATTCCCAAAATTCAAATATCACAAGCCAACATCAAATCTAGGTTTTTTTTTGGTTCGTAAACAGAGCTAGAGCCTTGTGCTTTTGACTGGAGCTATGAACTAGTGAGATCACAAATGGGGACCTCATCCTAGCATGGATGTAGTACAACCACCACTCCCACGAGCACGGTAGCCCAACAGGGGCATAAAGCCCGCGAGCACCCTAGCCTAGTGAGGGAGTGGGCCCCAGACTCAAGTTCCTGGTACTACAACGAGCTCCTCCTCTTCATCATGGGTATCTTCAATGCATGGTCTTATAACAAGCTTCCTCCCTCCTTATCCTAAGATGATTTTCAACACTAGTCCAATACCGTCAATAGTAGCAACAATGCTATGGGTCAAGTCTGAAGACTTGAACCCTAGTGGCCAAAACAAAACACCACCACTCATCCAATGCACCATGAGTTCATGCCCAAACATCAAATCTAGGATATGAAATAATTAAAATATCGCCAAAAATATATCCCAAGGGGGGCCCTAGGTCTAAGTGAGGACCCATTTTCCATGTGGTGAATGGGTCCTAGGCCACTCACCTAGGACACACTTTGGACAATGTGTAATGTTATGTGAAAATAGGGTCCTAGGACCTAGTGAGGACCCATTTTCCAGGTGGCGAATGGGTCCTAGGTCACTAACCTAGGACACACATCTTCAAAAATTAAGTGTTGTGTTATGGCATTTATGAATGTTGATTTGTATCCCTCAGAATTTATAATTAATTAGGTTTGGATTTGAATTAAAGGGTACAATTAAGAAAAATTAACCTAAATTAATTAATAAATCCCTAGATTAGTGTGAAAGTGTAAAGATACACTTTACAACACCCTAAATAAGGCACAATTAAGTGCATTTAATTTACAAGGGCCCTAAACTTAGTGTGAATGTGTAAAACAATTCATAACACTAAATTAAGGCATAATTAAGCTCATTTTATTATTAATTATTCCAAAATTAAGGAAAAAGGGATACTTTTTCTATTACTACACCGGTTATAATATATTGTGAGCTAATCCTCACTGTGGTTTTTCCCATTTTGGGTTTTCCACGTAAAAGTCCTAGTGTTCATGTGTTAAGTGATTTTTTTGGATGTTTCATGCTTTCTTTCATTAGTATAATTGAATATGCTATGTGGATTGGATGCTTAAATGTTTGAATGAAATTTAAAAGAATACTGATTCACCCACCCCCCTTTGTATTTTGAGTGTTCAACAATTGGTATCAAATCTTGGTTCCCTAGAAGGAGTTTAACCACTTGGGGAAGATCTTGGAGGTTGAACACATGGCTGTTAGAAGGATACCTACTTGTCCATAAGAGATTACTATTGTTGGGTCCACAAAAGAAGATTGCATAGTTGACATAAATGTAGAACTCAAAGTTTCTTTTGAAGATCTTGAAAGAACTAAAGGTGAAAAAAAAGATCTAAAAGAAAATGTCAAAGAAGTAGATGAATGCATCAAAAAATTAAGAGAGAAAATCAATAAGTTTAGAGAAAGGAATTAGGAAGTCAATGAAAAATTGAAGCAAGCAAATAAAACCATCACCGATTTGAACGTGCAAGTTGAAGAAAAGAAAAGAATCAAGGAATGTCTGAATGCAATGGTGAAAGGAAAATATGAGGAATGTACAAGGCTTGAACAAGAAGTGGTGAATCTAAGATCAGATCTGGAAAAAGCAAGGAGTCATGAAGAAAAATTCAAGATGATTTCTACTAAGCTTGATGAAATTATTGCAAATTAGAAAGGATCTAAAGATAAAGAAGGTTTAGGATTTGAAAAAGGTGAAAGTTCAAAATCAGATCAAACACCAAATGTACAAAAGAAGAACAATGACAAGAAGATCAAAATCAAAGGAATGAAGCTAGAATATCATTGGTCAAACAACCAAATGTACAAAGGTACCCATATTTTAATGGTTTATATTATTCTTGTGATAAATTTGGACATAAGGCAATGAAATGTAGAAGAAAAATGAATCAAAATGTTCTACCTTTTTCTAGTCAATGTTTTACATGCATGAAATTTGGTCATAGATATAATGAGTGCAAATGTCAAATGATGAATGGTTATAACAATGGTAGAATGGTTCAATATTTCAAAGGCTATTGTTATACATGCTATGTATTTGGGCATAAAGCTAATCAATGTAGATCTAGAATGAATGAAAGGAATATTGGTTAGAAGAATGTCATATGTTACAATTGCAATAGGCCTAGACACATTTCCAAATTTTGCAAAAGAAGAAATATGAAGAAGGATAATCTGGTAAAGAAGAATGAACCAATACAAAAGATTGATCTGCTAGAAACAAAGGTGATGGATAAGATTTGGAGAAACAAGGAAGACACCAAGCTTAAGGATGAATCTATACCGGTATCTAATGCAGGATGTTTGCTCTGAAAACTAAGTTGAGAGCTTTGGATCAAGGGGAGCTTTAATGAAGGTCCTTTATCCCTTGCCAAAGAAAATGGTGTTGATTCCTCAACATGAAGATATGTGATGTAGATCAACATGCTTGATATATTTATGAAGATCCTAGAAGAAAATGTTGAAATACGAAAGATTGCAGAACATTTGAAGGTGATTGTGCACATAGTGAAGGGTTTACCAACTTTATTGTTTGAAGCATTCAATGAAAAATTAGGTTAGATTCAAGGGTTATAAGTGATTTTACTTAGCCAAATTCATTCATAACAAGAATTAAGAAGGAGCAGAGCAATGATGAAGTGATTTGGAGTGATCAAGGTGATTTGTGATTTGGTGCACACAAACCCTAGTCATAAGAGCGAAGGAAAATGTATTTCCAATCCTTGTTTTCCCTAGTTTCATAGAGAACTTTGTTTGAAAGCAATTTGAATTCATTTTTCAATGGCTACATCAAGGGTTATTGAGGTTACTGAGGATCCACAACCCAAATTTAAGAAATACCTTGCTAAATCCATAGGAGATGACCTGTTAGGTGATTTTTTGCATGTTCCATACATAGTTTTACCTACAAAATATTTAAGGATTTACATTCATGGAAAGATAAAATAATTTGATCACACTAAGCTAGGAGATGTGTGGGTGAAAGAGATTGCTAGAGATAACTTCACCCTAAAACCAGAATACCAAAACCTAGTTGCAAAGAAAATTGATTTCAATGGTTTCCGAATTTTTGCTTTGATCACAAATGGGTTAGGATGACAATAAGCATAATTCATGATAATTTTTTATGGATCAACATGCCTGAGATGATTACAAAGGATGTGACTAGAGGGGTTAGAGGTCTATGCTCCACCATACCTATTCCTATTTTGAAATCAGTTAAGAATGAGGTGGTAATGGAACTCATAGGTGCAACTTATGATAAGAGAGCTCTAACTTTAAACGCAAAAAAAAAAAAAACTGTGAGCTATGCAACAATGTTAATTGGTTATAAAATCTACTTCACAAACAAAGAAAACTCTGTATATACCACCACAATCAATTTTGCATATGAAATGGTTGAAAATGGAATTGATTATGATCTTTGTGAATTGCTAAGACAATAATTGATGGAGAACTTGAAACAAACCAAGGCTCGAAGAAGTATGCATTTAAGTATGGAACCTTGGTTGTGTGTTTATTCTTCAATTTCCTAAAGGAACTCCCTAGAATCATAAGTGTAGTATGGTTTCAAGGAAGACCAATAGCTCATCAAATTAGCGACTTTATGAGTGGTCTTGGTGATTTGAAGGCACAAGATGACACTCTTACACTCTTGTTTCTTTCTTTGTAGTTTTCCAAAAGAGGATGCATCAAAGAGAGATAATTCTTAGAAAAATAGTAGAAAAGTATCAAAATTATATCACATTCTTGGTATCAAAATATGAGTGCATCATGGAAGTAATAGAATTGAGGATAGTGTGGATTCCTACATTGGGATATGAGATTGAAATGAACAAGAGATTACCGGTTTGGCTGATATTTTGTGTAAGAGTCCAAACGATACCACTAAATCAAGGTATGACACCTATGAAGAAAAATCCATGGAGGTACATATGAAGCAAAAAAAACCATAGATAAAGAAGAAGGTTGAAAAAGTGGTTGACAAGTTAGGATATGGGATTCACAAAGGAGCAAGTGGAGCAAGTAAGAGCAAAGGCTAAGGTAGAATCAAGTGTTGGAGGAGGATCTAGAAGCATAAGAAGTTATCATAGGACAACTACCACCCCTCTTGCTATCCAAAAGTCCTCTAGGACTAAGCCCTCTATTGGTGAGTGTTATTCCTTGCATAACCACCCCATTTTAAACTTGTTTAAAATAGGCCCCCCTTGTTGTGTTTTGTTTCTTTTGGCCTTTTGTTTTCTGCCTTTGGCATTTTTATTTTGTTCTGGTGGACGCGGGACCAAAACCGAAACCAAACTTTGGAATATCTTGTAAGTTTTGGTTTCTATTCCGTTCTCGGTTCTGATTCTGCCCCCTTTGCACTTGTTCTTTTTTTTGGTGGGCACAGGATGCAGAACGAAATTGAACTCTAGAGCTTTTCTGAAGTTCTAGGTTTCGGTTCCATTCCAGTCCTGGTTCCACCGGGCTTGTTTGTTTGTTTTGCCTTTGTTCTTTGCATTTGGTCATGGGATGTTTTCTCCCCTTCTTTTTTTCTTCCTTTTTTAGTCCTTTTTTGTCGTTTCTTTGTATGTTATCAGAGGTGGGGTTGCGATGGAATCCAAACTTGAAACTTGGAAAAGTTTCAATGTTAGATTTTGTTCCGCATCCGCCCCTGTTGTGGTTCCAATGTTTCTTTGCTTTTACAGATGTGGAGCCTGAATGTGGCCTGAACTTGGGAATGTTGATCATTTTCATATTCAGTTCTCGTTTCGACTCTGGTCCCGGTTTTGGTTTCATCTTGGCTCCACCCCCCGCCGGTATTAAAGGTGGGTGTTGTTTCTGGTTCGGATTTGGTCCCGCCCCCGCCTGAGTTGAGTTTCTTTTTGCTGAGTATAATTAAACCAAAGATATACGACAAGTAGGATGAATGATGATATTTTCTATGCTTTTAGAGGACTGATGAAGGCATTGTTTTGCAGGGTTAAAGTATGTCAAGAACACCTGATGCCATTTCACAAGAAGATCAACCCGTAGAAAGGTTCTAGGCTGAGAGGAAAACATAAAGGAAGGAGGTCGTGAGTGTTAAAGACAAACGATACGTTCGATGGCAAGAGTAGGTGGACATGAATAACAATACCCCTGGAACACTCAAAGAAGCTCTATGGGAGTGGTTTTTGAGGTCGAAGATAGAACACATGGAATCTTAATGGTAGACACGAGGGCTGCGAGTTAATGGTGGTGGTTGTAAAAGATCTGGAAACCATGCTTGAAGGAGATTTTTTGCCGACATGAGTAGGTATATGCATTTAATGCATCATTGAATTTGTCCCAAATTCTTCTAGAGCCAACTCTTTCTATAACTGACTTATTTTGTAAACCCTAAAACATGGGCTGTTGATTTTTGGTACATTTTTTATATATGGCATTTTTTGCCTCTTTGTAAGACAGAAGGATATAGAGAAATACACATACACAGAGATATAGATATTTTTTTTAGATAGAGCGATATACATAGACATAGAGAAGAATCTTCTTGATCTGGAAGTTAAGAATTAGCAAGTTAGGATTAGAAGATAGAAAAACTCGAGAGTAGAAATAGAGTAGAAGTTAAGTTCGGCAAGAAGTGATGCATCTTCTATATTTTCTTAGTATAGATGGAGACAATTCGAAGACATGGGTTTTCTGTACACTGGTGATTTTTCCAAATTTTTAAATGCTGTTTATTTGTTTCACCAACAGTAGAAGCAGCTAGATTTAAATCTACTTCATATTGTGCTCCGAAATGGTATTTATCTTGGGTTAATTATTTGATTTGGAAAGCTTTCAAGGAATGAAATTTTATCTTATGTTTTGTTTAAATGATGATTTGCAATCTACTATTAAAGTTTGCACTGTGAATGAATAAAAATTTGTATTAATTACAAGTTAGCTTTATTCTGTAGTTTTAGTTTAGGAATTCTTTGGAAGGTAACAAGTTTGATTAGTTGGATGAATCAACATTCTCTTCAGTTTAAAAGCTTTAATCTATCTTTTCTATTTCTTTAAAACCACCTATTAAAGTAGGGTTAAATATATGTTTGATCTTATAACAACCCAAAAGCTCAATACCAGTAGGCCCCTTGAACATTACAACCATATTGACCACTTAGACTTGAAACAACAACATTGTGAACCAACATCAAAGACCTTGGAAGGTGATCAGTTTGATTGCTGATTGTCTTTTTCAGGAGAGTTTAGCTATCACTTTTATCTTACCTAAACATTGTGGGTCAACTTGGCACCATCAACAGTGAGAAGAGGAAAACTATTGATAGTCCTTTGATAAATGATAAACCCTCTTCGATTGTGTAGACTACAAGGCCTAAAAAGAAAAAAGATTATTACAGTAACACCACCTGCATGCCCTACAAAGAAGAGACAAAAGAAAAAAGTAGTAAGAGAGAAGAATGTAAATGTAATTGTAGTAGTAGAAGAAGAAGTGGAGGAAGAAGGACCCCATTTAGTTTGGAAGAGGAAAGAAGGACCTTCACAAAGTGAAGCAAGTCCTAAAATCTAGAAAGTGGATATAGTGGATACATTTGATGAAGAATAAATTGAGAAAGAGAAGAAAGAATTTGTGAGCCACATGCGAGGAAAGAAGGGAGAAGCTACAAAGAAAGGGTCTCTAGAAAAGAAGGGAAAAGTAGAAACAAAGAAGACTATAGATGAAATGGAGAAGCAAAAGCAAACACCTCTGGTAAGAGCTTGTAGTCCCATGAAGGTAGATGTACTTGTTAATGGAATGATACAACACAATATGCTTGTAGAAACTATAGCTTTGTATAATGAAGTAGATGAGGTGGATAAGGAAACCATTGTTAAGGCAATCATTAAGTACATTATTATTGTAGAGGTTGATATGAAAAATATTGAGAATAAAATTCTTACGGAGCTATGGAATGTATTGGTAAAGAGAAGACTAGAAGCAATTGAAGAAGATGGAAAGATAAAAGAATATGCTTTAGAGAAGATTGGTGCACCTATGTTTGAGGAAAACAAATCCACATTGGCTGAGTTATACAAAATAAAATTTAGAGTGAAGCAAAGGGTAACTACCCTTATGGGTAGAGATAAAGGTGATTTTGAAAGGCTTCAGAAGGAGGTAATTGATAAAATATTAGACATTGCACATAGATATGGTATGACTTCAAAAGACAAAGAAGATACTGCTCTTGAAGTCACTGCATGAGAAGAAGCACATGATATTGATGCTCAACATGAACATGCAATAGAGGAAGGATATACAAATGAAAATGTTCTTCTAGATGTGGAAGAATTGAAAAAAGAAGATGAAGTAGAGAAGAATGATGATGAAGATGCAACAAAGGGAGATACCTCTCCTCCTCTGGTACTTGAAGAAAATGTTGAAAATACTCAAGGAAAACCAAAGACACCTTTGGATAACACAAATAAATCTATAGAGGAAGAGAATGTAAGTAAGGATGGTGATGAAGAGAATTTTGATGTAGAGAAGGAAGAAGAACAAGAAAATATTGAGAAGGAAGATGAAGATAAGAATGAGGATGCATCTGGAGATGTAAAAAATAGAAGAGACTCAAGTAAACTTTGGAAAGAATAAGGAAAAGAATAAAAGAGAAAGTTGTGGAGATTACAAAGACTTATGGTGAATCCTCTAGCTCCTTTAGAGATTCCTTGAAGAATGTACTAATTATGCAACTCAAATTCTAGCCTATTGTATCATCACAACTACTAGAACTGCCTATGCAATAGGGAAATGTAGATCTTGATAAGATCTCCCCACTCCACACACTTTAGTTGGGAGATGTATTCCATGCATCTTCCCAAGAGGAGATTATAGAAACACATAAAAAGAGTGGAGAGCTGATGGAAGAAGCTATGAAGGTATTTCAAGAGGCCATAGCTAGTGCAAACATTGATACTTCACTTTCTAGTATGGAAAATTTGAAGTTTTTAATTGATTCTTTTAAAGAGTATGTTGTTGGCATTAGAGTACAAGTTGAAATTGAAGTTGAAAATAAAATAAATGATAAGAAGATGATGGAAATCACTAAGAAGTGTGATTTTGCACACAAAAAGTTTCAAGAAGACCTTAAGGGTGCACAATTTTGTGTGGGTGAGGCAAAGGCTTTGTTCCAATATTGTATGAAGTGGCCTAGAGCCACAAGAGCATCAAAAAGGAGATGGACTCCATTGAGTCTCAGATCAACAATGCCTCCAATGCTTATGATCTAACACTTGACCTGGTTAGAGAAACAAGGAATGTTATAGAGGATTTTCATAAGAGATTCTTTCAACTATAGGCCCAAAAGGATCATATCTATTTGTAGTTTGGAGAGATAAGGGACTTGGTGAATTTAAAATTCATATTTATTTCAAGTTCCCTTTTGAGTGCTAATAAAGCTACACAAATGAATTTGATACCTAGTAATTTAGAAGAAGGAGAAGAGATATTAATGGAGTTAGAAACACAATGCAAATTGATTGGGGCGACCAAGAAGACATGGGAAGAAGGTATACATGCATGTCATACCCATGTATAGAAGCTACAAGAGTTGACCTCTTTTGGTTGAAAAAAATTCTTATTCTTTATGTATTTCTAGTTTCAAGTTTTAGATTCTTTGTACATACATGGAGTATATAAAGTAGTTTCTAGTATAATTTTTTTTCTCTCTAGTACATGAATTAGGGGAAATCAAAATTCAATCTTTCAATTTATACATATGCATATATTTCTCAGGGGGAGATCCAATACATGTTAGAAAAGTTATTGTATGCGCCCTTTGTTCTTGATGTCAAAGGGGGAGAATTTTTTGGAGATATTATGGCATGTTGCCATCAATGAAAAGGGGGAAAATTTTGGAAGAATGATAAGTTTGTCATTGATGTTGTTGTGGGAAACATGAGCATGTAGGATAAGCACAAGGCATACTATTATGTGTTGCAGTGTTGTTATTGGTGTCAACATTGTATCTTGATGAGGATGTTTGGTTGGTTCTAACATGCTTTGGGATGTTTGGTTAAGACAGTTCTACAAGATTGTTTGATTTGGTAAAGTTGATTATGATGGAAAAATGACTAAATGTTGATTATGATAATTCTTTGCAATAAAGCATCTAGTTTCTTGGGTCTGCACTGGTCCGCAAATCAAAATTTCTCTTTGTGATTATAGTATGGTTTTTTTGGTTGATAGTATCATATACTTCCATAATTCCATCTTGTTTTGGCTCTTGATTTGAAAGTTATGAATGACAAAAGTTTGGTCTAGTAGTTATAGTCATTTCATGTATAGTGTATATGAGCTGGAGAGTCCGCACTTCTCCGCAAACATGATTTTGGTTTTATGGATTTAAGGAGATGTTGACATATGTCAATACAATGTGAGTTCTAGATGGCTTAGGATTTTGAGCTCCATGTCTAAATATGAGTATATAGTTGGAAAATTTCTATATTAGGTCTTCTATGGTGCAAAACTAATAGATTTGAAGGTATACAAAGGTTAAGTAAGTATTGCAGAATCATGTGGGAGCTATTATAAGTCCATGACAACCTATTTCAAATTATTTTAAGGATTGAATCTTGGCATGAGGCATGTGTGGAAGGATTTGAGCAAATAAGTCATATATTATCTATTTTGTATGTTACATCTAATTAGGATAACCTAATTTATGTTATGCTTGAAGCATATATATAAGCTAGATCCTTTTCAATTTTTTGAGATATGAAAGACATGCATGTGATGTGAATTTATCAAATATAATCAGAGCATTGCAAATCTAGGTTGTGAATGTTGAGTAGAATGTTAGAGTGATGCAAATATACAGGAACACATAGTGTTAGCTCAAAAATAGATGAAGTGTGTAATGTCAGTTTATTGAGCTTCATTGGAATCATTGGAACTGTAATTCATGCATATGAAAAATGCAATTGTAACAGTTCAATCTAGGTTGTGAGCCAAAAAATTTCTTCTATCTCTCTTTCTTTCAATGGACAGTGAGTTCACTTGGATATTTAGTCCACCTACAATGAGCACTTCTGTAAATATACTATAATTTGTTATAATATATTGTGAACTAATCCTCACTGTGGTTTTTCCCATTTTGAGTTTTCCACGTAAAATTCTTGATGTTCATTTGTTATGTGATGTTAGATGTTTCATTATTTCTTTCATTACTGTGATTGAATATGCTATGTGGATTGGATGTTTAAATGGTTTAAAAGAATATTGATTCATCCCCCCTCTCAGTATTCTGGGTGTTCAATAGGATCATCCTTTGACTAAATTTGCAAAGGAAATACTTGAAGGATCTTACCATAAATTTTATCCATTTTGGTATGAGTCCTTCACCATCACCAAGTAATTAAGAGATAAGACATTTGCGATTAATCTTCTTACATATCTTGGGTTGCATCTAGTATTCAACATAGAAATCTTGTATCTATACTAGATTATTTAGATGTTATAGAAACACTTTAATAAACATATATAAATCTATAATGAAAAATCCCAATAGAATCATATTAGGTTATTCATGTTAGTGTTAAACAAACAAGATAAAAAGAAATTATTCTCTTCAAAACCATTGAAGTAGGTCAAGTTTCTCCCAAGGAAAACATTTCACATAAGATCAAGTTGCAAATCAATCTAAATATCTTTTACTATATTTTCCTAAAATGAGTAATATTGCTCTTTAAGGAGGGCGACTAATCCAAAAACACCTACATCACCAAAATATTCCATAAATACCAAGTGTTGCTTGGTGGCCTTCATATTTTTATCAACAAAAAACATCATCCTAATCAAAACCTATATTCCAAACCACAAGCCATAATTCAACATTATCATTACTACATGACTTGACTTGTTACTTGTAGTTGTGAGTAATTACAACTATTGTAACCAAAATTTGAACTATCATGATCCTAACTAATACTTCTCATTATTCCTCCCTCTTTGTATATGAATGCTCATGAGACCATTCTTTGTAGGATGATGGTTAGATGAAGAGATAGAAATCACAAAACTTGTATAAAACTAGTATAATACATTTTTTTATTACAATTCTAATATGCTATCAATTTTCTTCTTTGTTTTCCTATTCAAATATTATTTGCATATTTGAATCTTTATCATAAATAATAAACCATTCACATACATATAACCTAATTGAATCTTTTACTTGGGTTATCCCTTTGGTTTGATCTTGTATCTTGAATTAGAATGTGAGATGCCATCAATCCATATTTCATAATGAAAGTACATCCTAGGATGATGTCCTTCGATACACAATTCTAAGCACACAACTTGAGACTAGTAGCTAGTTCTAAAAGAGATCCATTTAAAAGCATAACATGTGTTAAAATCATACATCAAACAACATCCAAAAAAAAATATAAAACATAGAGATGAAAAATTGAAATATAATTTCCTCTTCTATAATAAATAAATTTACATCCACAAGTTTATTTTTAAAATGATAATGAGTAAATATATTTTAATATTAAAAATTATATTTAATAATTAGTATAATATTTTGAGAACCAATTAAATAAACATTTAAATAAAAATATAAAAAAAACTTGCATCAAATATTATTAAAATATTTTTTGCTTTAATAAAATTAATATATGTTATTTTTTAATTTATGGTAATGAGTGATACATTTATAAAAATAATGGTGTAGATTTCTCTTAAATTGAATTATATCAATATATTTTATTTTTTATAGATGTTGATGAAAAAATCATAATTAATGATCCATAATTATTTTTAACTTATCATAAACATTTATTTTACCTAATTGAATAAGCATACATCTATCTAAACTAGCCAAGGATACATAATTGTGGTTAAACTAGGGGGAACCTTATTAATTCTGCTCTTGATGATGGTCTCTTTAGTTAAGTCCAAAGGAGTTCCTTTTACAGGTAAGATATGGCCAATAGGAATTAAGACCTCATCTAAATTAAAGGATCATAAGACCTTATATAAATTAAAGGATCATAAGGAGTTAAGTCACAAGATTCTAACAAAAGAAAAGTGCATTTTAAAGGCTCATCTAAATTAAAAATGGATAGTCAAGAACAATGAGCATAAGGTCTTAAAGAATTTAAACATATAAGGTAGCATGATGTTAAATGAGATACATTACAAATGGACTATTATAATAGCTATAAAAAAGGAAATAAGAACTCAATTATAGTCATGATTAAGATAATGTTGCCAAGAAATGCATTAATTCCAAAGAAAAAGGTAAATCCATAGTGTCTTGATGACTATGATGATAGCCAAGTAATAACACGACATTCATACAAAGTACTATCATACAAGGGACAATGTAGAGATCCTTGATAAAGTCTTGGGTCAATTCAAACACCATGTCAATTCATAGGAATCATGAAGGACAATATTAAGTTGTTGATAGTCTATAAACCCAATTTTCCTCAAAAGAAAGAGCTTGCTATAGCATAATAGAATTATTCATCAAGAGATAGTGTCATTTCATATGATATAATGGAGTTTTAGCCAATGTTTTGATTAACCTATCAAAGGTTTTCTTTCAAAGTGAAGAGGACAATGTTAAGCATAAAGGAATATATGTGGGAGAATAATATATAGTCAAGGAATAATGGAATTCAATGAGAAGATCTAGAAGTGGGTAGGAAAGAGGAGATTCCTTCACACCTTATGGATGAAAGAACCCTGTGACATACCTCAAAGATAGGGATGAAATGAAAGTTGAAATAAGAAGGAATCAATGAAAGTGATACATGTTTTAGATAGTATTTATGACTCCTCTATCAATCTTATTCATGATAGAAGATCATTATCAAATAGGGCTTACATCTAAAGATAGTGTCAAAGACGAAGGCTATAAGTAGGTCAAAAAATATTATGATTAAACTTGGATGACAATTTAGTGGTTAAGATGAATGATAGAGGTTTGTGTAGGTAACAAATATGTGAGGATTAACCAACTATATCTGAGTGACACATTTCAAAAAACCTATACCCTTAAGGATATATCATGCTCCTATAAGGTATTTGACTGTTTCAAACTCTTATCCACATTCCTTATAAACATGTTTCAGGAAAAGTATGAGGTTTGGAGGAGTTATGAGAAATTTAATACATCTAGGGTGCTTTGACGAGTTGTGCAATATATTGAGATAATATATGAGGTGGTTTGATTTAATATAAGTAAGTTGAGAGAATATAGGATTCTTCCAAGGGGTTCATCTATGAAGAAGGTCAAAGTGAGTAAATTTTCTTTACTCAACTAACATCATGGAGCACTTTATGAAGCTGAAAAATGAGGATAACTTAGTTGGATTCCCAAGAAAGTTTGAACCATCAAGATGTAGTAAATACTTATCTTTTTTTCCTTGAATCATGATCCTAAGATATAGCAAGCTATTGCATAGCATATTAGGATATCTAAGGGAAAATTTTCATTAGTTTTGGCTATTCTTGATTATTGTATTGTAACTTTTGAAGGTTCTTACAATCAAGAACAACATTGTCACTTGTGGAAATATAATTTTCATACTTCCATGTAGTTTGTAATCATCTTTTGATCAATAAAGATAATATTTTTTACCTTCATAGAGTTGTTTCATTGTGCAAGTTTCTTCAAGATGGTTGATGTAGTCTTGTGGCAATATCCTTTTCTCCTTCATTTTTGTCCTATCTTCATTGAGTTTGTGTAGAAAGTATGTATTTTTTTAGGTCATGACTTGTGTTTAATTAATTGAAGATAGATTTTATATAGTGACAACATTTATAGCTCCTTCTAAACACCATCCTTGACATATTGAGCCTATTTATGGAAAAATTCTGCAAAGGCATGTAAAATTATGAGTTGTGTATGTTGTGGTTTAATTTGTTGATAATTATGTGTGTTCAAACAATAGTATAGGTTTTTGAAATAAATTTGGTGTATCACCTTATTAAATCTTAGGTTTCATTTCATGTCACTTTGTTTCTCTTTTCTTTGTAAGCATCAATTGTTTAGTTTAAGATTAGATGAATACCAAGGGAACCAACCATGTTTAGAGATTCACCCCAAGCTATGGGAAACCTAGAGGCCATGGATTATTCCTATTTTTCATTGGATTGTTGAGCTAAGTGCTTGGCAAGGGTACAAATCCAAGTGACAAATTTTTTTTGGCATGCCTAATGGAACTGTTTGAACTATCACAATTCAAAACATGTCCTCTCCATGATGATATTTAGTGTGTTTGTCAGCAAATTCTATCTTTGGAGGAAATATCTTCATACACTTGGAAAATACAAGTTCAATCTACAAGTTTCAAGTGGACTAAGTGCTAGTATGTGCTTAATTTTTTTTCAAAAAAATAGACTTGATTATCAATTTTTTTAGGAATATTTCAATGAATTTCTAGCTAATTTAAATGTTATGTCATTTTTTCCTTTTTATGAAGATATGTTTTATCACCCTCCATTTCATGAAAAATTCACTCCTATATTTTTCTATTAGCCATATAAAAGTGAGTGTACAGTTGGTTTTAACCCAAATACCTTTGCTACAATAAATGACCATCATGCTCAATATGTTTGCCACTCACCCACACTTGCTCAATATTCTTGGAAGCTTGCATGTGCTTAGAATCAACCCCAAGAAGGCCATTTTATTTTCAACCATCATAGATACTCTCATATCCAACCTCAAAATGTGGAAAATATGAGCATTAAATATATAATATTGTACTTTCAAAAGTAGCTAAATGATATTGAAGGAAACCTAGAGTATAACTTGCAATAGGAAGAGTTGGCTTACCCAACTTACCAATATTGGTGGGAAATGTAAATAAAAAAGGGAAAATATGAGGAGGCTCTTGTAAAAAATATTGTTACTAAATAAGAATAAATGAAGCTATTACTTTCCAAAGCACAAAGGCTAGAAACCCAATCAACTCATTGTATTCCTAGCTTCAGGAAAGCACCTTTTACAACACTAGACCAACATATGAAAGAGAAACTTTCCAAGTACAAAATTATAAAATTTAAGAAAGGTAATTCTTTCAAGTCTTGAAATTAGCCGCTTGAGTTTAAAATTCCAAGTTTTAGGAGTCTTCATCATTTGTAAGACCTTGAACCTAAGAAAGATCACCTAGTATTCCTCAAGGGTAGCCTTATCCAAAACTTATACACCCTTAAGAAACTCAACAAGACCTATATGATCAACCTTCTTGTCCTAGAATCATTTACCTTTAGAAAGGCAAACCTATTGTTTATCAATGTAGCTAGTTTGGTGGGAAAATAAGAAGTTTTCTAAGATAAAATATAGCAAATTGTAGTTGATGAACCTGTAGGTGATACAAAAAAAGATTAGACTTGCTATAGGATTATGATGAGCATGTTCAACTAGGACAATAAGTTAAAAATAAAGTAAGGGGTTTTGAACATGATTTTTTAAATGATTTATTTAATTAACTCCAATTTTTTCTTGAAGATGAGGAAAATATACTTTAATACCAAGATCAAAAATAACTTTGGTACAACAATAAGATACAAGTAACATTGATAGGTTGTTGGTCTATGAGGAGGAAAATGAAGAAACCTTATTTTTGCAAAATAGAGAGGTAGACATACACAAGGTTGTTGGTCAAAATGAAAATAAATCAAATTACAACTCTTACTTCAGGAAGATGACCTTTATTTTTTGAATCCTCAAGAGAGATAAGGAATTGTAAATACTCTCATGCATAAAGAAAAAAATATTTTGAAGACTTGTTTTGGGATGAATAAGAAGCATTTTTTTCAAACTTAGATATCATATCAACACCTCCTAAATCAGAAAATCATGAGAAACATGAACAAGGGGAGAAAACATCCTTATTCCAATCAAATGAATCTCATGAATCAATCCATTCTAATCTAAAAGATAATGAGGCAACAAACCACAAGCAATAAGCTAGTAACAAGAGTTCAAATTTTTTTCATTCACAAGGATGTCCCATTAGACATCTAACTAGGATGAGGCCAAAAAAGAATCACAATTCACACTTACACCCAATTATGAAGTTGTTGATAAGGAAGAATGCATTCAACTTAC
Source organism: Sequoia sempervirens (assembly GCA_007258455.2). Lineage (NCBI taxonomy): Eukaryota > Viridiplantae > Streptophyta > Pinopsida > Cupressales > Cupressaceae > Sequoia > Sequoia sempervirens. The sequence goes on along the minus strand of VDFB02000363.1, from coordinate 54,261,974 downwards.
CTATACACTTCAAAACAACAGTATGTATGGTCAATGCAAGGAAGGAAGTGGGTGTTTTTCATTTTTCAAGAGGTATTGCAATAGTTGGATAAACATTTTTTATTATTCCACCTCCTCTTTAATACTCATAAACATGTGAAGAACTACAAATTGATGAGAAGGGGAAGCTCAATTCAATAAGTGTTGATGTAAATAGTTAGTTTGTATTTTTCTCCAAGTGTTGAAATATATTTAGTTAGTTTTTCTTAAGGTGTTGACAGTTGGTTGTTAGGTCTAGTTATTAATTTTTTCATGTCTCCTCGACTCCTATACCCAACGAAAAATGCAAGGCTACTGCTATTATGATTTTTAGCAACAAAAAACCCCTTTGAGATCACCAACATATTAACCTATTTTGAAAATCGGTCTAAATAGTTACACTAGATAGTTTATTAGGCCTTGAAAAGGGGGTAAAATGTTTAAAAAATAAAAGGTTTAACAAGGTGTCTTTTAGAGTCTTGAATTTTGAAGACTCTAAGATGCCTTGAATTTTTCAATCCTATGTGCATCAACTTTTGGAGGGAATTCCTTAATGAAAGGTTCATTTTAATGAGAATTGGTTGAGTCTTTAGGGTTTTATCACATTAGGACTCTTTGCATAATAGGTTTTTTATGTTATCATAAATCCAAATCCTTTCAAGTATCGTATTGGAAAGAAGAAGATGGAGATTCAATCCTTTTTGACACTTTATTTTGAGATCATCATGTTGGTGTAAGTAAATTCTTATACCTAGTTAATTCATTACTAGGATACTTATAGGAATCTTTCTAGAAGGTGTTGGTTGTCATTAGTTGTTATCTTATCTTTTGACTTGTAACACATGTGACCTAGGTAGTTGTGATAAGTTGTCTCATATCATATGATTAAGGCACTTGTCATAATATTATGTTATCTTGTATCTCACCTTGGCTATATAACCAAGGGGTCTCTCATACATTGTACACACACACACACACCAATTGAATCATATTTTCATAATTGATAAGAATATAGTTTATTCTTGTCATAGTCATATTCTCTCTTTGTGCTTTCCATTTGGCCTCTAGACCTTCACAAGCTATCTCCACAAGAAATTCTAATATGGTATCAGAGTGGGTTGGGTGCCTTTGGTTAGCTATATTTTGAGAGATCATGGTAAATCTTGAAAAGTTGAGTATGCTCTTCTCTTGCATCATATGATGATATGGAGACTTAGAAAAACTTGATAGAAATACCAAAATTTTGGGGGGTTCCTCTTTGTGGCTCTTTATTGAAAGTTCAAATAAGAGCTTCTTGGTGCAAATATAATCTCACCATTGAGTTCAGAGGGTTTGAGAAAGTCATTTTTACCTTTTGTTTTATCCAAATCGTACATATAAGGCCAAATCTATGAGGGTTTGAAGCTAAAGAGTGGTTGCCAAATCCAGAAGGTAGCTGCATTTTTGGAGAATTTTGGGTTAAATCTGACCCTTCCATCATGTCTAGAAGGGCCAAGAACCCTAAGATCAACTATCAAATCATCTAAATCCAAGCATTTGTTTGTTGAGGGAAAAAAATTCCCAGGGACTCGTACGATCCCTAGGTCGCCATTATGACAATCATACTGTTGTTGTCAGAAAAATTGTGAAGGTGAAAACAAATTTTAAATAAAATTTTCAGTTCTTCATAAAGTATTTTCCCTAAAAAAATTATTTAAAAAAAAAAAAAATCTTTGGAAATTTTTTTGTTGAAAATAAAAAAATTTATTAACTTTATAGGGTACAGAGTAGCTTGCACACTTTGCAAGGTACCCTATACCCTCGTAGGCCTAGAGCAAGCTACACAACCTCTTCTTATAAGTCACAGTCTCATGTATCGCTAAAATAAAAAAAACTAGAGGATTTTCAAAAAATCGACGATAAATAATGAATATTTCATTTGATTCTTGCCTAGATTCCTCCTACCGTAGGTGATCAAAATATTCGGTGGCATATTTTGATTTTGGAAAATATTCCATACAATTGAAAGCATATTCCATTTTGATGCTCATGAGACCATTAAAACTAACCTCATTGTCATCTAAAGTCAGCAACACGTCAACACTCCTAAAAATAAATTTCCCCCCTCACCGTTGGTAATTTTGATTTTGTATTCAAATTTTCAAAGGCCCATAACTTGCACATTTTGACTAATTTTTTCAAGCAATTTTTTTTTTTATTTGGGCTAATTTTTTGTGCTCTTCATAGTGGTGTAATCAAATTTTGGTTTTGGTGTCTATATTTTCTAGAAATTGTAGATTCTCATAGGTGTTGCTGCTTCATCCCCATTTTGGGAACTTCAGAGGCTCGTATCTTGCTCCTATGGTAACATTTTTTGGTGTAGTTTTTTGAATGTGTATAATTTTTCATGTACTTTTTAGTGGTTTGATCATATTGATCTCATTTTGTACCAAAAATTGTACTTGATTATGTGGCCTAATTTTGGCATTTGCATGTACCAAGATCAAGACCACTTTGTTATTTTGGCAAGTGGAACCTATAATTGCACTATGTATAAAGTGCCATAAATAAAATATTGCTTGGGGGGTTTCATGATTGAGTAATTTTGGGGGGTAATCTTTTTCATTTGTTGGCTTATTTTTCTTGATTGGTCTATTGTGTGATGAAAGTTGAGGAGCTTAATATGAGCATAAAAAATCATCTTGATGTAATAAGGTTAAATCGATGGAACTTTAATACTTGGCGAGATGAAATCCTAATAGATTGTAGGTGGCTTAATATTTTTCCATATCTCTATGGACTAGTTGCTAAACCTTCATCAAAATGGAAAAGAGTTGTGTGGAACACAAAAATAGAACATATCCTGGGATTAAATGGTTGTAGTTGTGATTTTCATACAAAAATGACCATTGATGGTATTGTGATCCCTCATGACCTTATGAAAAAACTTTGGGAGATGTATGGAGACTCGAATGAACCTCCATTCCCATAGGATCTTGTTATAGATTGTCTTGTTCCACTTACAAAGTTTCAACCTATTGATGATAGAACAGTTGAAATACTTGCTCATTGGGAAAGGTATGGTAGTTTTGATGACACCAAACCTTATCCTTCTCCTCCTATAGAAATATATATTGAGAGTTCAATTTCTATGGATCCTAATCCAAATTTAGAGGGTTCATCTTATTCATCTATGAGTTAACATCTTGAGGGTAAAGACTCTTGTAATCCAACATTGGAAAAATCATCTACTATTATACTTGATGATGCTTGTATTGCTATGATCATGGCTTCTTGTGATTTAGTGCAGTAGGATATTCCTTCTCTTTCAGATTTGGCTAATTTGGATGACTTCTTAATAGGTATTTTAGACTTGTTTGTGGAGTCTCATATTGCAGATTTGGGAGACATCATTGCTGACATTCATATTCTCTTTGATGGAGAAGATCCTTCTTCAGTTGTTGTGAGGGAACACCTTGACCCTTTTGTTCAATCTCTACATGATCATTCTTTGGAGTTTGATGTGACTATGGATACTTTTAGAGAGAATTTGGAGGAGGCTTCTTTGTCTTTAGAGGGGATATATTTCTCTTTAGATCATGTTCTACATTCATCTCTACGAGATTCTAGATTGTCCTCTTCAACAGTGTGGCCTAGAAGAAGCTTGGAGATCCATAAGGAGATCTCAAAGTCATCATCTAGGTTTTCTATACACAATAGAAGAAGATTGGAGATCCATATGATGTCCAAAACATATCCATATATTTTCTTATTTTGAGAGTCATCATCTAGGTTTTCTATGACACTGAAGTCAAATAAAACCTATGTCAAAATCCTTGCCCAAATGTTATGGTGTCTTGATTCAATTTTGAGAGATGATCTGTGCTTTGCTAAATCTTTATAAGTCTTGGATATTTTTATCAAGAAGATATAGTGAGTTGATAGAGTTTCATGAAATAGATAATTTCATAAGTAACACAATGATGAAGGAAAATAATTAAGATATTGAAGGAAGTTTTCATGAGATGACAGTGATAGCCATGCTTTTTTAGCATGTTTGACAAAGGCATCCATTTTTTACCTTTTAGGTATGGTTTTTGTGCAAGGAAATGAGTCAACAAAACTCCAAAAATATACCTATTATAATAATGTCAATACATGATTTTAGGGGTATTTTTTTGAAATCAGTTTCAAAGGGTGTTATATACTTTCTTATGAAGCTTTTTATAAAGAATGAGATTAAGAATCTATGGCAACATGTTTGGAGGAGGTGCCACTATTCAAGAATAAGTGGAAGTGAAATTAGTTTAAAAAACATAACAAAACAAAAAATATTGTAACACCAAATGGTGAAGCCAATCCTATTAAAAATATTGGAAGTAATAATGATAGTGATGATGAAAATTTTGGTTTGAATATCAAAGCATAAGGTTGATAGTTAAAAAATAACTTTAGAAGTAAGTTTCTCTAAAATACTCATTATGGAGAAAGGAGAACCTATGTTAGAAGTTTATTCAATTGTTTCACCTTTGTAATTATATTGGATAACAGATGAATCCATACAAGATGGCATATATGATTATTTACAAGTTTCAATTAGTGGAAGAAATTATGATTCTCAAGGTGGTTTTTTTTCATGGAAACCCAATGACCATGAATAGATTTCTTCATGCTAACCAAGATTGTGAAGTGTTGGACACTCAAAATACTGAGAGGTGGGGTGAATTAGTATTCTTTTAAACCATTTAAAAATTTAATTTTGATAGCATATTCAATTTGCAGTAATGAAGAAAAGCATGTAAACACCCAAAAACATCACATAACACATGATCGCTAGTTTTTTACATGGAAAACCCAAAATGGGAGAAACCACAGTGAGGATTAGCTCATAATATATTATAACCAATTATAGTATATTACAAAAGTGCTCATTGTAGGTGGAATCACTATCCAAATGGACTCATTTCCCACTGAAAGATAGAAGAGATAGAAGAGATTGTGGCACATAGCCAGATTTGGACAATTACAATCACATCTAACATATGCATTAAATAAAGCTCCAATGAAGCTCAAAATACATACTCAACACACTTCATACTGATCTAAATTAACACTCTTCTCTGCATTCGGTCTATATTCACAATTCACATTCAAAAAACCTTGTCACTTCATTTGAAGTACATATACACATCAAAAAACTGAAAAGGATCTAACTTATATATCTGCTTCACCTACAACATGAATTAGGTTGACCTAATTAGATGTAATTTAAACAAAATGTAACTTGTGGGCTCAATATCCATACATACACACTTCGTGCAAAGATTCAAAACTCATAAGAATTTGAAATAGGTTAGCATGGACCCAAAATAACACTCACATAATGGATCAAAACATGTTCAAACTCTACAATACAACCAGCTCATTAGGTTAGCACCAATAATGACCTAATTACAATATTTTCCAACCATACACACACATTCAAACATGTGGACCTCTAAACTCTATTCTATCTAGAATACACAATCTACTAACACCTTTAACACCTTCACAAAGACACAAAGCCAAATTCCAATCCATGAAGAAGTGTAGACTCACCAAAACATATGTACTAGATTGGAAAATGCCTATTACTCCCAAGCTAATTTTTGTTTACTCATAATTTTAACATCGGGAACCAAAATGATATGAAATTCTAGATTTAGGTTTCTCTACCAACCAAAAAAATTATATTATAAGCGCATATCAAGATCTTGAACAACAAACCAATGAGGAACCAAATACTAGATGCCATGTACACAGAATCACCTGTATTGACAATTAGTCAATTTCCATAACAATTGTCTTCACCAAATCAAACCTTCTTGTAAAATTTTATTTCATAATCATCCTCAAACATGTTTGAGCTATCCAAACTAATTTTCACCAAGGTCTTTGTACCAGGATACAATGTTGGCATCAATGGCAACACTATATTTCATAATTATACAACTTGTGCTCATCCCACATGCTCATGTTTCCAACAAGTGCATCAATGAGAAACTCCTTATTCTTCCAACAATATCCCCCTTTGTAATTGATAGAAACATGTAAAAATAATCTCAAAAAATATTCTCCCCCTTTGACATCAAGGGAAAAGGGTGTATACAAGAGTCTTCTTACATACCAAATCTACCCCTAACAAAAATATTCATATATACAAACTAAAAAGCCGAACTAACTCCCCCTAAGAATTCCATTTACCATAGCTAGATCAAAAAATTGTACATAAAAAAAAAACTATACACCATCCACATATATACATGCAAGAGTCTAAAATAATAAACTAAAAATGCATAAAAAAAAGAAATAATATCAATTAGAGGAATTTGAACCTTGGAGCTTCTCAAGGTGAACCTACCATTCTTGTTTCCATTCTTCCCAAATCTTCTTGCCTATGCCAAGTATTTTGCACTAGGTCTCTAGCTTGATCAGTATTTCTTCACCTTCTTCCAAAGTGTTGGGTACTAAATTAAGCTTTGTATCCTTGTCAACACTCACCATGGCACTGGAAAGAGATATGAACTTTGAGTTCACCAGAGCCCTGATATTTCCAAACTACATAATAATATTCTCTTTTTGAGCCTGTAGTTGGAAGAAATGCTCATGTAAATCCTCTATTGTTGACCTTATGATTCCATCCAAGTCATGTGTCAGATCATAGGCACTAGAAGCTTTATCAATTTGACACTCAATTGAGTCCATTTCATCCTTTATGCTCTTTGTGGCTTCGGGCCACTTCATACAAAATTAAAATAAGGCTTTGGATTTTTCCACACAAGCCTATGCACCTTTGAGACTTTCTTGAAATTTATTGTATGCATGGGCACGATTCTTCATTATCTTGATCATCCTCTTCTCATCTATCTTCTTATCTAACTCTTTTTCCAATTTTATTTTAGCCTAGAGGCATATTCTTTAAGAGAATCAATAAAAAAATTAAGTTTTCCATATTGAAAAGTGAACTATCAATGCTTGTTATGGGTATGGATTCCTGTAGAGTCTTCATAGCCTCATCAATCAATTCTCCACTCTTTTGATGTGTCTCAATTATTTCCTTTTGGTCAAATGCATTGAAGACATCTCCTAGTTAGATGTAATTTAAACAAAATGTAACTTGTAGGATCAAGATCCATACATACACAATTCACACAAAGATTAAAAAATCATAACAATTTGAAATAGGTTGGCATGGACCCAAAATATCACTCACATAATGGATCAAAACATATTCAAACTCTACAATACACCCAACTCATTAGGTCAGCACCGATAATGACCTAATTACAAAATTTTCCAACTGTACACACACATTCAAACATGTGGATCTCTAAACTCTATGCCATATAGAATACACAATCTACTAACACCTTTAACACCTTTGCAAAGCCACAAAGCCAAATTCCAATCCACGAAGAACTGAAGATTCACCAAAACATATGTAGTGGATTGGAAAATGCCTATTACTCCCAAGCTAGATTTTTTTTACTCATAACTTCAACACCGGGAACCAAAACGATATAAAATTCTAGATTTAGGTTCCTCTACTAACCAAAAAAATTATAGTAGAAGCTGTAGACACCTAAATTTGGACACTTAATTTATCCAAATTTATCCCTTTTCATCTAAGCATCCCCTTATTTGCATTAATTAAGTAATATGACTATTATTTAATTAATATCCTTAATTCTGCCAAACCGCTAAGGTATCTAGTTAAATGATTAAACACCTTCCCCCTTTCATCAAATGAATTAAATAAATATGCTATTTATTTAATTCCCTTTATGTCACATTCTCCATCATTTTTATCCAATCCTAATCCATCTTCTAATCCCATCATTAGGGATGTGCACGTGCCTAATCCTTGATTAAGATGTGTCACATCCTCCAACTTTGGCAAGTTGGCCTCTAATCTCTCTTAGCCACCTAACCCTCCTCTAATCCTTCATTAACTAGTCTAATCAACCTCTCAAGGAATTTTTAATTCCTTTTATCCCTCTGAGGAATATTAAATTCCCTTTTCTCCTCCCCATGTGATCTTTGACTTGTCACATGTGAAATCTAAACCTCTTCTAATCTTCATTAATTAGTCTAATCAAGTACTTGCACAACCTTAATCACTTAATTGAGTCAACCCTATTAAGTGCTTTCTCCTTTTGGACAAGGAATCTCCATTCCTTATGTGAATTTTTAATTCACATTTAATCCCCCAATGCATTTAAAGGAATTTTAAATTCCTTCTCTCATCCCCATGAGAATATTTGAGGAATTTTTAATTCCCCACTTGTCCTCTCACCCACATGGGGACAAGTACCTCCTTTATGAGGATATTTTGTCCCAATCCCAAGGTACTATGTACCCTCTCCATGTCATGTACTACCACTCCACTTCATGTGCACATCATCCCTTTTAGGCCATATCACATGCCACATGCCAAGATGTGAGGGCTTGTGAGTTCTCAACTCACTTTAGCCCTACATCTTGATCTTGGTGACTCAATCTTGACCGTCCATTTCTCTAGAGATTTCCAAAATCTCTATAAATACCCCCTTTTTTCTCTCATTTTGGGGGAGATTATGCATTGTAGCCAAACTCTTGCAAAATTTTCCTAGAACCCATACTTAGCCATTTTCATGCTTGCACCCACTTACACCCATCTTCATATTATCATTTAGCTTGAATCTCTTGCCATCCAAGGAGCATACACACCAAAGATCGAAGGGCCAACCAAAGGATTGATTCGGGGCAAGGTATAAGGTTCCATTTGTCTTCTTTATTTTGTGTTGAATCCAACTAGGCTAATCTTGAGGTGTAGGTTGTTTTTGGTGTTATTTGCATTACTTTGTTTGCTTTTCATTTTCTAGCACCCAAATCTAACCTATCACAGAAGCATAGAGCAAGATATTGAATAATGGACCAATGAGGAACCAAATACCAAATGCCTTATACATAGAATCACCTGTACTGGTACTTAGTCAATTTCCATAACAATTGTCTTCATAGGATCAAACCTTCTTGCAAAATTTTCTTTCATAATCATCCTCAAACATGTTTGATCTATCCAAATTGATCTACACCAAGGTATTTGTACCGGGATACAATGTTTACATCAAATGAAAACACTACATTTCATAATTGTAGAACTTGTGCTCATCACACATGATCATGTTTCCAACAAGTGCATCAATGGAAAAATCCTTATTATTCCAACAATGAAGAACATATGAAAGGCATATTTTTTTTTAGATTTTGTATCTAGGTATTAACTAAAACATATTCCAACATCACGAGACATAGAATATATATTTATATCATTAAGAAAGTTAAAGCTCCCAAATCAAGAATTAATTGGAAAATATCATTATCAAATAGGAAAACTTGTAAACATTTGGTCTCCACACATAGACATCATTTTGGGTAGAAATTCCATGATATTCAACATGAAAATATTTGAAGAAGTCAAAATAGCTAGTATCTTGAAGAGTTTTTTCATACATGATTCTAGCACCAAGAAGAAAATGCCAACCAAACATGATGTTCTTACATAGTCAAGATTGTGGAAAGCCTCTACCAAGAGTTAAACGCCTTAAAAGGAAAACCTCAAATCCTAAGTGAGTCCAATCAAGGAACATCCATAAACATATCATCAAATAGTAAGGACATAGTTCCCTCTTGATAGTAAGGAAAAAATATGTGATCTTTAAGAGGTGGAGTTAAAGATCTTTTTGATAGTGTGCAAAGTGAGATATTGGTCGCAATGTTAATCAGGTAAGAGGTTAACACCTTGAAGGTAGAGATTTGTGGTAGAGCATTCACATGCAAAACACTATTAGGGATTATAAGTATAATGAAAAGAGAAGTTCATACCAAGCATCAAGATAATATTGATAAGTTGAAAGATTATAAGGAGAAATCAAAACAAATAGGATAGAGTAATCTAGACAACCAAATATGATTTCATTAGTTTGAAAATTTGCAAGAACATGAAATAGAAAGGACAATCATTCAAGTTGATGAGAGCATTGTCCACATATCCAACTTTGACATGCCAATCATAAAGGAATAATCAAAATAAAGCCCTTGTTGGACCATTGCTACCATTCCATGTTAATACAATGTTAATGAAGTGCAAAAGGCCTATGATGACATTAAGAAGACCTAGTATAAAAAGAACAATATGAGGTAAATGATTGATGTATGAAAGATAACTCATGCAAAGATATGACCTTCTAACAACCATTGATGATAGTGCTAATGGAAAAGGTGATAGAGATAAAAACTATAGAATGACCATGCATACTCCAATGAATAAAAATAACTTCAAATGGACATATTGGGTAGTAATCTGACAAATGGACAACCATCATAGTCTACGAAGACTTTCTCTCATGATGCTAGAGAAGCCTAATAAATGTAAAGTGCAATTTAAAGGATCATTTGAAGTGAAAATGGAGAGTCGAGAAAAATGAGCATAAGGTCCTAAATAATGTAATCATATAGGGAAACATGGTTTTAAATTAGCTACATTACGAAAGGACTATTATCATATGCAATGTTCCCTTTTTGGTGTCCTCTTTTTTGGCCAGTTAGAGATTTGACCCACTTACTATTTTTAGTAAGTGAACATTATTTTACTAACTAGTCCTAACAATAGTGCAATGCAGGGTTTCTTGTTTGGGAAGTATGGCAGTTATTTGGTGTTTTTTAATGTTTTGTGGTAGTTGAGTGATTTGAAGTATTTACTATTTTTAGAAATTCTATAAATAGTAAGTCCATTTTCACTAACTGGTCTTGGCATGGGTAAGGTTTGATTTAATTATTATTTAAATTTCTCACTTAAGTTATTTTAATAAAATTACTTTAAATTTTAAGTGAAGGGATCAAGGGTCATATAAAAAGTATCTTGGATCCTTTTAGAATGTAATGACATAACGTTGTGATAGAAGGCAACAAAATTGATATAGTTTCCCTATGAGCATAGATTTTGGTGAGTGTAGACACTTAAAAATGTCATGAATGATATTACACATTTGAATCTGATATATTAACATTGTTTCATCCTAAAATCCATCCTATTTTCACTTGTTTGATTAAATTAGCATAGCTATTTAATTAAATGCCTCATTTTCATCTATTAATCTAATTGACCTAATTGGATTAATTCACCCCTTCCCACACTAACATTTCACCTTGTTTAATTAAATAATGCAAATTATTTAATTTAAACCCTAAAGCCCTTTTATTTAATTAGATAACCTTAATCTATTTAATTAAATATCACTTTTCATTCCCCTTTTCATTAAAATCAATAAATTAATGAATACCACTTTATTCTCCATCTTTCACATTAAAATTTGGTTTTAGTTAACTAAATTGCTAATTTCCCTCCATCTACTTGCATAGGGAATATTTCAAAGGAATATTGTCTTTTTTGGATCCAAAAAGGGAATGATTTCTTTCAAAAAAATTTTGTAACAAACTTTCAAAGTTGTTACAAAGTGTGTTTTTTTGAATCATTCTCAACCCTTGATATTTTCTTGATCCACGTGAACATTGATTCTCATCCATTGATGAGAATCCTTCATCCATGTTTCATCCTCATTTTTCATCTTGTCCATTGATTGTTCAAATCGATATGAGCCCTTGATTTCTCATTTGCTCTCCTATAAATACTTCATCATTTGGAGAGAAATGGATCCATCTTTTAATAGTAAACTTATGCTATTAAAATCACTCTCATATTGCATCAATATTTAGCATACATTTAGCTTTATTTAGTTTAGAATCTTGATCATAGTAGCTTAAAGCATCCATTAATGGCTTCCATGGTAACTTAGTTGCATCCATTTAGTATATTTCGAAACTAGGGTTTTAATCTTTTGAATCTTGCATATATTTAGAATAGATTTGCATATATTTACATCGATCATCATAACATTTATCATGTTAAAACAAATTTCATCATGTTTCACACACACATCTCATTGGTTTCATGAGTTTTCTTCAATAAAATTGATTGAAACAAGCTCATTATCCAAGGGATTGGGAAAGGTTTTCCATTTCGCATCAATGCGACACCACTCCCCCAATAGGATAAGTTTCAATGTCTTAGAGTAGATGTTTATCAATCTTTCATGTTTTAGAATGATAGTTTTAATGGCTTATTCGTATTTGTTTACATTGAATGATCTTATTGGTATTTATTCTTAGTGGCTTAAGTATGCTTCAAATTTGTATGGATCAAGTGTAGTTAGTCTATACTATGTCATTGGTTACAGTGAGAGATCCATCCTAGTTGGGTTTGGTATGGTTCTATCTTAGGAATTACCTATTGCTTTAAAAAGTCTCAATTTTTATAGTTTTGAAGTGGAAAGATGGAGATATTTAAGTATTTTTGAAGTGGGTTTTGGGTTTTTGGTGTTGGGTCTATTGGTATAGTATTGGGTTTTGATTTAATTGGTGTTTTTAGAGTTGTAATAGTAGTTTAGAAGCTTATTTCTTAAATCTAGAAACATATCTTACTAGGGCCTGATATTGGAAAAAGGTTCATACCTTCATGCACATTTAAAATTTGGTTCTAGGTATTGCTTCAATGAATCCCCAACATCTTGGTGCCCAACCTCATACATAAATTAGAATTTATTGATTTTAACCTTATCTTTCTTATTTAGAACACTTTTCTTCACACAAATTTTAGAGTTAGCAGAAGTAGATTCATCTATTAAAGCTAAGAACAAGAATTCATCATCATCTCCATAATCAAATTCATCATTAGAAATAACAGCATATTCTTTGACATAATAACTTTTCTTAATCATCTTTCCTTTGTTCTCCTTACTTTTATTGTTCATAGGTCTATTTGGAAATCTTGAAGCATAATGACCTAAATTTCCACAACTAAAACATTTGAAAGGTAGCTTACCTTTGTACTTACTGGTGCCCTTCTTCAATCTTCTTATAAATTTAGCTTCCACATCATCAAGATCTTCTCTATCTGAATCTTCAACCTTTTCTGATTTACTAGCCTTGAAAGTAGTCTCTAATTTTATACCATTCTTCAAACTAAGTTTTCTCAAAGTTAGTGTACCAACCAACTGATCTCTAGAATAATTATCAAGATCTATAGTTTCCTCAATAGCAAATACCTTTTCATTGTAACAATCAGGAAGAGATCTGATAACTTTATTTACTACTTTAGATTCTTTGAATTTTGCACCAAGACCTCTCATAACATTGACTAGCTCATCAACTCTTTGCACATATATTCTTTAATTGTTTCATCCTCAAACATTCACATCATCTCAAACTGTGCCTTCAGATTTTGCAACTTTGCTTGTTTGACCTTTGGATCTCCTTCATAAATGCTTTCTAGTTTGTCTCAAACATTTTTAGTAGCCTTCAGACTCATAACTTTTACTAATTCAGTATTTGAAAGACTATTCAAAAAAATAAATATTTCTTTAGAATTTACCTCATGTGCCTTGACCTCAGTAGTTGTGCTTGGACCATTTTGAGGTGCAACATATTGAGTTTTTATTTCCTTTTCAATCTCATACCCATGAGATGCTAGATATCCTTCCATCTTTGTCTTCCAGAATGCATAGTTTATGCCATCAAATTTAGAGAAATCAATTTATGTCGCCATCCAAAATATACTTCAAGAGGTTAAGCTCTTCTCCAAGGAACCTTGCTTTGATACCAATTGTTGAATAAACAAGACAACTAACAGTTGTACCAAATTAAAATACAAAAACCCTCAACAATAATTAGATATGTACGCATTCATTAAACCCTTATTCTGTTATGATGTATGAACATGAAATGAAAATAACAAAAACTAAAATAACAACACCATAAACGTAGAACACCAAATTTATGTGGAAAACCCAATGAGGGAAAAACCACAATGAGGATTAGCTCACAATATAAGTAATTGCAAAACTGGTACAAAAGGGCTCACTGCCAAAATAGGACACACTATCCAAAAGGCTCATAGCCAAAGCTCATTTCTTAGAAATGAAAAGAAGATAGAAGAGCAACGTTACACAAAGAACACTATCTCAATGCAACAAAGATTCCACCACAATTTCTCACACACACTCTTGCAGTCTTTCTTGAAAGATTGAGGACACCTTCAACTCACTGCCTTAGGAAATCCTACACTTGAAATTCACACTACTCTACTCAAATTCACATCACTTGCATTATCCACACCAGTCTCACATCTATCTTGACCTCCTTCATTAACTTGACTTATATTTATACCATATTCAACCTTGAAACCCTTCCAAGGTCAGCTAAATATACTGTACATGTATAATTTCAAATTTGGTCAATACCTAAACATTCCCACAGTGGATAGGAATGAAGGAAACCTATAAAAATCCTTAGCTAGGACCAAAATATGCCCTAACACACCTCAACATGCTTCCACAAGCTTCGTATATAGTGTTGACACTAGGTCAGTTGTTACTCATGCAAACACAATGAAACATTAAGTACACACTTTCTTAATTCAATCCAAAAATTCTAGACAACATAATTCACTCGAACACGATCTAGAATAATCCTCAAACCACCAGAGATCTAATGAAGATTTCAACCAAATTCAAAACACAAAAATACTTCAACCTAGAATATCTGGTTAATCTTATACATATACTGATGAATGGAACTCGCATTGTATTACAAAAAATCAAGAGAAACTGTGAATTTAGAAGGATAAAAAAATTATAAGAAACTTCCCAGATCTGCACAACTAGAAACCAAACTATGAAGAAATGTGAAGAAAATACATTTCTCCTAGACTACAAAAAATAACACTAAGAAATAGGTCCACATTCTAGTGAAAATATCTCACATTGCACAATGATCCAAAAACCTAAATTATGAATATAACAACTACTAACAACATGTTAGAACCCCACAAGCATAACATCAACACAGAATAAATGCAGAGAACATCCCAAAGTATATTTTGAACACCTGCGCAACACTGTTTTTCTCTATTTATCATTTTCTCAAAAGAAATTGGAAACCAAGTACCATAGACACCATCTTAGAAAATTATATCATTCCAACACATATTCATACTTTGCAACATAAATATAGCTCCACACACTCACAACAATTCCTCAATACCTCAACTATGCATGCACATACTACATCAACCTCTCTCTTTCACAATGTTCTCAATATCCTTGACATCTTAAATATGCAACAACCTTTCTCAACATATAGTTGACATCAATGACAACACCAACTTGTTGACATCAATAAAAAAAACTTCATACTTGAAACACAACCCTCTACCCTAATCCATCAACCCTTAATCCCTCAACCCTCTACCCTAATCCCTCAATCCTCAACTGTAATCCCTCAAACCTTAAGCCCTTAATCACTCAACCCTTAAACCCTTAATCCCTCAACCCTTAAACCCTTAACTAATAAACCATTAATCCCTCAACCCTCTACCCTATAACCTCAACCCTCAACACCAATCCCTCAACAATTAAACCTTTAATCCCTCAACCCTTAAACCCTAATCCCTCAACCCTTAAAAAATTAATGCCTCAACCCTCTACCCTAATCCCTCAACCCTCAAACCTTAAACCCTCAACCCTAATCCATCAACCCTTAAACCCTCAACCCTTAAAACCTTAATCCATCAACCCTCTATCCTATACATTAAACATGCTATATTAAATTCTCAACTTGTCACCCTATGCCTTATGCCCTCGATCCCTATACCCTAGATACACTTAACCTTATACCCCATCCCTAAATACTATCCCTCAACCCTAAACCATATACCTTAAACCCTGAATGCTACACACTCAACCCCCATCCTTATACCCTATTCCCTACCAATATCTATCTCCTAATTCTCTCTCTCTCCCTCCCACCCTACCAATCCCTATATCCTTCTCTCCCTCCCTCCCAACCTACCAATCCCTATCTCCTTCTCTATCTCCCCCTCCCACCCTAACACCCTACCACTCCCTATACTATCAACCCTAATTAATCAAGCCTTAAACCATTAATCCCTCAAACCTCTACCCTAATCCCTCAACCCTAATACCTCAAAACTCAACCCTAATCCCTAAACTCTCAAAACTTAAACCATCAACCCCTTAATCCCTCAACCCTATACCCTTGATCCCTATACCCTAGTTACACTTAACATTAATATCTCATCCTTGAACAGTATACCCTCAACCCTACAACCTCAAACCTCAACCATAATCTCTCAACCCTATACCCTCAACCCTCAATCCTTAAACCCTTAATCCCTCAACCCTCTAACCTAATCCCTCAATTCTTAAACCCTTAATCCCTCAACCCTTAAAAACTCAACCCTTAAACCATTAATCCCTTAATCCATGAACCCTCTACCCTAATCCCTCAACACTTAAACCCTTAATCCCTCAAACCTTAAACCCCTAATCCCTCAACCCTATATCCTCAACCCTATAACCTCAATCCTCAACCCCAATATCTCAACCCTATACCCTCAACCCTCAACACTAATCCCTTAACCCTTAAACCCTTAATCCCTCAACTGTCTACCCTATTCCATCAAACCTTAAACCCCCAGTCCTAAACAATTAATTCCTCAACCCTTAAACCATTAATCCCTCAGCAATCGACTCTAATACCTCAACCCTTAAACCCTCATCCATTAAACCCTTAATCCCTCAATCATCTACCCTATTCCATCAAACCTTAATCCCTCAACCCTAAGCACTTAATTCCTCAACCCTTAAACCCTTAATCCCTCAACACTCTACTCTAATCCCTCAACCCTTAAACTGTTAATCCCTCAACCTTTAAATCCTTAATCCCTCAACCCTCTACCTATTGGGTGTTGTGGTTGTGTTTCTGATATGTGGTTGTCATTGATGTCAACACTATAAGAACTAATTCATTTGAAGCTGTATATGTCGATGATATTGAGAAAATTGTAATAAATGAGTTGCAGGTTGTCAATAATAAAGTGAAGTTTAGTATGTTGGTAAGTTTTGTATGATGATGATTAGAGGTTGTGGACTAAAGGGTTTGATACTAAGTATATCTAGTTTATCCATGTCATGATTCAGAGATCCACATGAAGATTTGATCGAGTTCTGAAGATTTTCATTTTGATAGTTTTTTTATTGCTTTAGTTGGTGTTCATGATTGAAGATGATGCTATTTCATTTAGTATAGTTTTTGTGGATGCTTCTTTGGTGATTTTTGATTCTTAGGGATGTTTCTAGATCACGCTCTATCTTTGTTACATGTTTGCATTGATCGTTGTGCTCATGGTTGGCGATTTTCTCTTGCGTGTTCATGTTTTTCTTGTTCTTGGCCAACATGGTGTTTGTAGTGTGTTGTGGATTTTCAAGGAGAAATTAATTGAATTTTTTCATATTGGAGATGTTGATTTGGGTCTTCACTAAGTTGTGGTTGACCTTGGTTGATTCACATTAATAATCTTTAATGTTTTGGGCTGACAATTTATATTCATTTTATTATTTTGTTGAAGCTGACTTGTAGGGATGAAATTTCATGTTGCAGATATATAAGAGCAATTGTTTATTCAAATTTAGGTGTGTGAGTGTATGCCATAATGTGCTTTTGTGTGTGTATGTGCAAATATCATTCGAAGGCAGAGCAGAGTGTGAAGAAGTGTGTAGAAGAGTGAAGAATTGCTCATGTGCTTAACCATAATTGTGATCAGGCATTAGCAGATCCTATTTTATCAGTTCAAATCCTTGTGGATGCAATACGATTATTTTTTTAAGACAGTGTGTATTCCTTTGGGCGGTTATCCTTGTTGTAATTGAGCACTGAGCTCTAGGTAGTGTGCTTGAATGAATGTGCATTCCTCATATTTCATTTTCATCATACTTTGAATAGGGTATAATCTTGTGGACTGACCTCCACTGTGGTTTTCCCCCTAACTAGGTTTCCACATAAAAAATCTTGATGTTATGTGTGTTTCTGATGTTTTGATGGTTTATGCTTTCATGGTTAATTATCAAATCTGAGAATAAGGTTAATAAGTTGAATAAGTTTTGAATTTCCATGATAGCTGATTCACCCCCCCTCTCAGTTGTCTGCCCCTGTGTTTCCAACAATTAGTATCAGAGAAAGTTCCTTGGAAGAAGTTTAACAACTTAAGGTGATCTTGGATGGCAAGCTCCAAGAAGGACAGTTCAAGATTTGATGGAAAAAAATATTCTCTATGGAAGAATCAAATGGAGTGTCATTTGAGATGCATTGGTGAACCCTATTGGAACATTACATGTACTAGGTATGTTATTCCTTAGAATGGTCCTACTACTACTACTGAGATTAGAGATGCTGAGTATAATATCTAGGCTAAGGAAGCTTTGTTGAGTGCTTTGACTAATTTTGAGATGACAAATCTTATGGATCTGAAGACTGCTCATGAGATTTGGAAAAAGCTAGAAAACTTGTTTGAAGGTGATACTAATGTGAAGATTGCTAAGTTATTGAGTTTGAAAGGGAAATATGAGAGGTTGAGAATGGGTGATGATGAGAAAATTAATACTTTCATGCAAAGAGTGAATGAACTTGTGTGTGGTATTAGATGTGCAGGTGGACAAATAGACGAATCAGAGATATTTGCTAAAGTGCTTAGATCCTTTCCTGATTCTTACAAAGTCAAAGCTGGTGCTATTGAAGAGCTCCAGACTGTAAAAAATATAACCAAAGATACTTTGGTTGGTAAGCTGAATGCTTTTGAGTTGAGTGAATTTGGTGATGCCCTTCCTAAGGTTGAATTTTCATTTAAGGCTACCAATTCTGGAAGAGATAGACAAATATATGATCTAGGTGAGAGTTCATCTAGAAAGACATTCAAGTATGAGGATGAAATCAGACAAATTGAAGAAGAAGAAAGAGAGCTAGAAAAGCTAGAAGCACTTATTGTCAAAAGAGTACTGAGAGGAAAAGGTAAGTATGAAGGAAAATTTCCTCTTAAATATTTTTCTTGTAATAAGATAGGTCATTTTGCATCAAGGTGTTCAGAAAGAGTTCCTAAACCAAGACATAAAAATCCTAGATTTCAAAAGAAGTGGTACTATGATGTTGATTAAGACATAACAAATGATGAATCCGATAAAGGAAATAAAAGTGACGATGAATGTGTATTTATTGCTATCAAGGAAAATAACCCTATATCTACCGAATCTGCTAGTTGTACAAATGTGGAGAAAGCCCTAACTGCTCAAGTTGAAGAGAAAGATGAATGGGTGATTGACAGTGGATGTTCACATCATATGACAAGAGATAAAAGTTTGTAAGCTTGGAAAAGTATGGTGGTGGTGTTGTGACATTTGGTGATAATACAATTGGTGTGATCTATGGAAGAGGATGCATTTCTCTTGATGGTAAGCATAACACTGATGATGTTCTATATGTGGAAGGCTTGAAGCATAATATTTTGAGTGTTGGTCAAATGGTTGACAAGGGATACAATCTTCAAATCATGGATGTAAAGTGTAGAATATTGAGTTTCAAAAATGAAATTGCAATAGGTACAAAAACAAAAGGTAATATCTTTCACTTGAGTGTTGCTAGTAAAAGTTGATTGATTGCTCAAGTTGATGAAAGTTCGTTATGGCATAGGAGAATGTGTAATGTTAACTTTGATAATATTGTCAAGATAAGTTCTAATAAAGCTATGAGAAATCTACCTAAGTTGGTGAAACCTACTAATTCCATATGCCAGGAATGTTAGTTAGGAAAACAAACTAGAATTTCTTTTTAGAGCAAAAAACATTGTTCAAATGAATTGTTAGAGCTAGTGCATACTAATCTATGTAGTCCCTCTAAGGTCATAAGTTTACAAGGTTATAGGTATTTCATGTTACTCATTGATGATTATTCTAGAATGGTATGGGTTACTTTCTTAATTGAGAAATCTAAAGCACTAGAAAAGTTCAAGATATTTAAAGCTATGGTTGAGACAGAGATAGGTTTGAAGATTAAATGTCTGAGATTAGATAGATGTGGTAAATTCACTTATGATAAATTTAATTCTTTTTGAGAAGAACATGGAATAAGGAGACAATTATCTACATCGCAGACCCCTCAACAAAATGGAGTTGTGGAAAGGAAGAATAGAACAATTGAAGATACTGCTAGAACAATGATGTTGGAAGGAAATGCCCTTCATATCTACTGCATAGAAGCTATGAGTACTGTTGTGTACACACTCAACTGGGTACAAATCAAAGGTGATACTAGTAAGAACCCTTTTGAGTTATGGATTGGTCAAAATCCTACTGTTAAACATTTCAAGATATTTGGAAGCAAATGTTATATTAAGAGAGATGAAGACATAGGAAAGTTTGATGCTAGGAGTGATGAAGGTATCTTTCTAGGTTATTCTAATAAAAGCAAGGCCTACTGGTGTTATAATAAAAGATTAAGGAAAATGGTTGAAAGTGAAAATGTCAAGGTTGATAAAGATTTAGGTACACCATCTAGAACCCATGGATATGATTCTGATGATCAGGATGATACTACAAACAAAGGAAAGCAAGTTCAGACTACAAATCAAGTGCAAATCAATCCGGTGAATCAAGAAAATGAAGAATAAGGAGAAACTAGTGGAAGTGAAGAAGAGAGAACACAAGAGCCTAAAGTTGAAGAACATCCTAAGAAGACTCCGAGGTATGTAAGATAGAATCATTCAAAAGATCAGATTATAGGCGATAACAAAAAAGGTGTCCAGACTAGGAGAAAAATTGTAGAAGAATATTGCTTGATTTCTAAGACTGGGCCATCTAGTGTGAATGAAGCATGTAAAGATGAACATTGGGTTGAAGCAATGAAAGAGGAGTTAAAATAGATTGAGAAGAATGATACATGGATTCTTGTTCCCATACCTAAGGATAAGAATTTCATTGGAACTAAATGGATCTTTAGAAACAAACTAAATGAACAAGGTGAAGTGGTTAGAAACAAAGCAAGACTAGTATGTAAAGGACATTCTCAGATGAAAGGAATTGATTTTGAAGAGACCTTTGCCCCTATTGCTAGAACTGAAGTTGTAAGATTATTTTTTTCCTATGCTACTTACAAGAACTACAAAGTTTATCAAATGGATGTCAAGTCAGCTTTTCTAAATGGAGAATTGGAAGAAGTGTATGTTGAGCAACCTGATGGATTTCAGTTGATAGATAAGGAAGATATGGTGTGTCAATTGAAGAATGCATTATATGGACTCAAGCAAGCCCCTAGAGCATGGTATGCAATACTAGACAAGTATTTTTTGAAGCTTGGATTTAACAAAGGTACTGTTGATAGTAATTTTTATTTCAAGAATGATGATAAAGATTTGATTGTTGAAGTCTTTGTTGATGATATCATTTTTTGAGGAGATGATGGTTTGTGCATGAAGTTTGCTAATGAGATGTAGAATGAATTTGAAATGTTTATGATTGGTGAGATGAAATTCTTTTTGGGATTGCAAATCACTCAGTTAGATAAAGGGATTTTTATATCTTAGTCCAAGTATGTGAAGGAACTGCTGAAGAAGTTTCGTATGGAAGATTCAAAGCCAGTTGGTACACCCATGGTGAATGAATGCAAGTTCACAAAAGAAGATGATTCTCTGAAAGAAAATTATACTAGATACAAATGAATGATTGGTGGATTGCTATATTTAACTCAAACTAGGCCTGATATCATGAATGTTTTATGTATTATTGCAATATTTCAAGCTTATCCGAAGGAATCTCATGTGATTGCTATGAAGAGAATTTTTAGGTACTTGAAGGGTACAATTGACTTTGGCCTATTGTATCCTAAAGATGATGATCTTACTTTGAGTGCCTTTACTGATGCTGATTGGGAAGGAGATGTAAATGACAAGAAAAGTACTAGTGGTGGAGCAATTTTCTTCAGTAAGAAGTTGATTTCATGGATAAGAAAGAAGTAGAATTCCATTTCCCTATCCATTGCAGAGGCCAAATACATTGCTGCTACTAACAATTGTACTCAAGTCCCGCGGATGAAGCAAATGTTGAAGGATATCAAAGTTGTGTATAATGAGCCTATTGCTATATTATGTGATAATTCAAGTGCTATTACCATTTCTAAGAATCCAGTGCTACATTAAAAAACAAAGAATATATCTATCAAATTTTAGGTTTTGAGAGAGAAGGTGAGTGAAAAGGAAGTCAGATTGGAGTATGTGCCTACTAAGGAGTAGATTGTAGACATCTTTACCAAGCCATTGCCTAAGGATACTTTTGAGTATCTCAGAGGGAAGTTAGGGGTGATTACCCCTCCTAATCAAAACTAAGGATGCATTGCATTGCATTAGTCTGTGCATTTCACAAACATATCTTGTTTCAAATTAATGTTGTGGTGGCTGCTACTTAGGGGGAGTAGTCAAATGTTCAGATGCTCAGATATGTGGTTTAGATTTTGTGTGGAGCTTAGAGATTTTTGTCATTGATGTCAAAAGGGGAGAAGATTCACATGAAAAATTGATGATTATCTAGAGAGAAGAGCCTTATGGGGAGAAGATCATGTGAAAGTGTTGAGGAGAAAATGAGTCAGAGTCTAAGGGGAGTAAGTGTCAAGAGTTAGTTGCATTGATGGTGTTTTTTACATCATGTGTTGTCATCAATTCCAAAGGGGGATATTGTTGGATGTTGTGGTTGTGTTGCTGATATGTGGTTGTCATTGATGACAACACTATTAGCATTAATTCATTTGAAGCTGTATATGTCGAGGATATTGAGCAAATTGTAATAAATGAGTTGCAGGTTGTCAATAGTGAAGTGAAGTTTAGTATGTTGGTAAGTTCTGTACATTGATGATCAGAGGTTGTGGACTAAAGGGTTTGTTACTAAGTGTATCTAGTTTATCCATGTCAATTTTTAAAGATCTGCATGAAGATTTGATTGAGTTATGAAGATTTTCATTCTGACAGTTTTTTTATTGCTTCAGTTGGTGTTCTTGACTGAAGATGATGCTATTTCAGTTAGTACAGTTGCTGTGGATGTTTCTCCGGTGACTCGTGATGCTTTTGGATGTTTCTAGATCATGCTCTATCTTTGTTGCACATCCGAAAAGATTGTTGTGCTTGTGGTTGGCAATTTTCTCTCGCGTGTTCATGTTTTTATTGTTCTTGGCTGACATGGTGTTTGTAGCATGTTCTGGATCTTCGAGGAGAAATTAATTGAAGTATTTTTTCATATTGGAGATGTTGATTTGGATCTCCACTAAGTTGTGGCTGACCTTCGTTGCTTCACATTAATAATATTTAATGTTTTGGGCTGATAGTTTATATTCATTTTATTATTTTGTTGAAGCTGACTTGTAGGGATGTAATTTCATGTTGTAGATATATAAGAGTGATTGTTTATTCAAATTTAGGTGTGCAATTGTATGCCAGAGCATGCTTCTGTGTGTGTATGTGTGAATATCATTCAAAGGCAGAGCAGAGTGTGAAGAAGTGTGTAGAAGAGTGAAGAATTGTTCATGTGCTTAACCAAAACTATGATTAGGAATTAGCAAATGCTATTTTATCAGTTCAAATCCCTATGGATGTAATTTGATTCTTTCTGTAAGACAATGCGTCTTCCTTTGGGTGGTTAGTCTTTTTGTAATTGAGTAGTGAGCTCCAGGAATTGTGCTTGAATGCATGTGCATTCCCCATATTTCATTTTCATTATACTTTTAATAGGGTATAATCATGTGGACTTACCTCCACCATGGTTTTTCCCCTAACAGGGTTTCCATGTAAAATTTTTTGGTGTTATGTGTGTTTCTGATGTGTTGATGGTTTATAATTTCATGGTTAATTATCAAATTTGAGAATAAGGTTTATAAGTTGAATAAGTTTCAAAATTTTGTGACAATTGACTCACCCCCCTCTTAGTTGTCTGCCCCTATGTTTCCAACACTACCATAATTCCACAGTTTATAATTTTATGGTTTATCCACGTCAATTTTTAGAGATCTGCATGAAGATTTGATTGAGTTATGAAGATTTTCATTCTGCCAGTTTTTTTATTGCTTCAGTTGGTGCTCTTGACTGAAGATGATGCTATTTCAGTTAGTATAGTTGCTATGGATGTTTCTCTGGTGACTCGTGATGCTTTTGGATGTTTCTAGATCATGCTCTATCTTTGTTGCACATCCGCAAAGATCGTTGTGCTTGTGGTTGGCAATTTTCTCTCGCGTGTTCATGTTTTTATTGTTCTTGGCTGACATGGTGTTTGTAGCATGTTCTGGATCTTCGAGGAGAAATTAATTGAAGTATTTTTTTTTTATTGGAGATGTTGATTTGGATCTCCACTAAGTTGTGGCTGACCTTCGTTGCTTCACATTAATAATATTTAATGTTTTGGGCCGATAGTTTATATTCATTTTATTATTTTGTTGAAGCCGACTAGTAGGGATGGAATTTCATGTTGTAGATATATAAGAGTGATTGTTTATTCAAATTTAGGTGTGCAATTGTATGCTAGAGCATGCTTCTGTGTGTGTGTGTGAATATCATTCAAAGGCAAAGCAGAGTGTGAAGAAGTGTGTAGAAGTGTGAAGAATTGTTCATGTACTTAACCAAAACTATGATCAGGAATTAGCAAATGCTATTTTATCAGTTCAAATCCTTATGGATGTAATCTAATTCTTTCTATAAGACAATGTGTCTTCCTTTGGGCGGTTAGCCTTTTTGTAATTGAGTAGTGATCTCTAGGAATTGTGCCTGAATGCATGTGCATTCCCCATATTTCATTTTCATTATACTTTTAATAGGGTATAATCATGTGGACTTACCTCCACCATGGTTTTTCCCCTAACAAGGTTTCCATGTAAAATTTTTTGGTGTTATGTGTGTTTCTGATGTGTTGATGGTTTATAATTTCATGGTTAATTATCAAATTTGAGAATAAGGTTTATAAGTTGAATAAGTTTCAAACTTTTGTGACAATTGACTCACCCCCCCTCTTAGTTGTCTGCCCCTATGTTTCCAACACTACCATAATCCCTTAGCCCTCTACCCTAATCCCTCAATGCTCAAACCTTAAACCCTCAACCCCTTAATCCCTCAACCCTCAACCCCTTAATCCCTCAACCCTCAACCCTATACATTAGACCCTCAATCCTAATCCCTCAATCCCATACCCTCAACCATATACCCTCAACCCTATACCCTCAACCATCAACCCTAATCCCTCAACTCTTAAACCCTTAATCCCTCAACCCCTTAATTCCTTAACCCTAAACCTTATACATTGGACTTTTAACCCTAATCCCTCAATCTTATACCCTCAACCCTCATTCTCAAACCTCTACCTTGTACATTGGACCCTCAACACTAATCCCTCAAGCCTATAGCCTTAACCCTCAACCCTTAAACCCACAAAACTAATCCCTCAACCCTCAACCCTCAATCTGAATCCCTCAACCCTTAAACCCTCAACCCTTAATTTCTCAACCCTCTACCCTAATCTCTCAACCCTCTACCCTAATACCTCAACCCTTAAGCCCTTAATCTCCCATTCCTTAAACCCTTAATCCCTCAACCCTTAAACCCTTAATCCATCAAACCTTAAGCCCTTAATCCCTCAATCCTTAAACCATCAACCCATAAACCCTTAATCCCTCAACCCTTAAACCCTTAATCACTCAACCCTCTACCCTAATCCCTCAACCCTCAACCTTAAACCCTCAACCCCTAAATCCCTCAACCATCAACCCTATGCATTGAACCCTCAACCCTAATCCCTCAATCCTATACCCTCAACCCTATACCATCAACCCTCAACCCTTAAACCCTCAACCCCTTAATCCCTCAACCATCAACCTTATACATTAGACCCTCAACCATAATCCATCAACCCTATTCCATTAGATCTTAAACCCTTAATCTCTCAACCCTCTACCCTATACATTAAGCCCTCAACCCTCAATTATCAAACATCTAACCTATAAAAATTGGACCATCAACCCTAATCCCTCAACCTTATACCCTTAATGCTTAACCCTTAAAACCTCAACCCCTTAATCCATCAACCCTCAATTATAATCCCTTGATCATCTACCTTAATCCATCAACCATCAACTCTATACATTGGAGGCTCTACCCTAATCCCTCAACTCTATTCCATCAACCCTTAAAACCTTAGTCCCTCAACCCTTAAACCTTCAAACCTTCAAACCACAATCCCTGAACGCTTAAACCCTCAACCCTCTACCATATACATTAAACCCTCAACCCCTTAATCCCTCAACCCTCAACCTATACATTGGAACCTCAATCCTAATCCCTCAACCCTATACCCTCAACCCTCAAACCTAATCCCTCAACCCTTGAAACCTTAATCCCTCAACCCTTAAACCCTCAACCCTTCAATCCTTAATCCCTCAACCCTCAACCCTAACCCCTCAACCCTATCTCCTCTCTCTCTCCCTCCCACCCTACCAATATTTAAATCTCCTTCTTTCTCTCTATTATTCCCACCCTACCAATCCCTATCTTCCTCCTTCACTTTCTCTCCCTCCCACCCTACCAATCCATATACCTTAATCCCTAAACCCTCAACCCTATACATAATCGATAATCCCTTAAACCTAAACACTCAACCATATAACTTAATCCCTAAACCCTACACCCTCAAACCTCATCCATATACCCTATACCATCAACCTTATAGCCTAAACCTTGAACATTGTCCCTCAATCCTCAACCCTCAATCCTATACTTAAACCCTAATGCCTACACTCTAAACTCTTAACCTTATGCCTTATATCAAAAACCCATATCACAAACCCTATACCCAATATCATAAATCCTAGTACCTATACCTTAAACACATAATATTATACACTCAACCTTATACCTTAAATACTAAATCCTACACCATCAACCCTCATCCCTAAATCATATACCCTCAACCTTATACACTAAACTGTGAACATTTTCCCTCAACACTATACTTAAATGATAAACCATACATTTTCAAGGTCCTTCACCCTATGCCTTATACCCTCAACCATCAACCCCCATCCCTATACCTATAATATATTAATAAGAATATAATATATATTAAAACACATTAATATATATAAATATAATATATAATAAAAATAATAATAATATGTCATATATATAATATATCATATAATACATAATATATAATATAATTTATAAGTTATAATATATAATACAATATATAAGTTATAATATTTAATATTTAATATATAATAGATTTCTTGAGTTTAGATAACAAATATTCATTTCTAAAAACTAGATATCAGTTACTAAAAATTGGATATCCCTTTTTCACAACAAAAAACTGTCTAAATTTTCAAGCGGGTTTATTTTGTATACACATAACAGATATTCGTTATTTGGATATAATAGATATCCATCATTGATTATTAATAGATTAATATATATATAAATAATATAATATTATATCTATTATATTTATTATATATAATATTAATATATAATATATTAATATTAATATAAATATTATAAATATTGATATTATGTACAACAAATGGCTGAGAAAATGGCAGACTAATTATTTTTTAGAAAAAGACAGGCATCCTGTTCATGGCCCCCAAGGCTATGGAAGACAAGATCACTAGTTCTATGGCCCCATAGGCAACTACATCTAGCAACATGCAAGGCATGGATCACATCCTATCAGGCATAAATTTGCAAGACCAAATTGGATTCCATTTCTCTTGCATAGATGCCTTGATTGAAGCAAACAGATAGTTTTTGACATATGTGAAGAAGATAACATATATTCAATAAGAAATGATTTAGGGAAATGACATTAGGAAAGGTATTCAATTTTTTTGGAATCGTCTTTACATAGAAAGTGAGATAGATTTTAAATAAAACAAGTTAGTAAATACAAGTTGAGCAAGCCCTTGTATAAATGTATCACATCATAAAGGGGTTCCACATTAGCAAAATACCAAGTTAGAAAATTTGGAAGTTTCCACAAAGAATGGAAAGCAGGGGTTTCCCTACAAATTCAAAAGAAAAATTAGGGTGTTACCACTATGGAAGCAAATAGCCATGGCAAGAAGAGGTGAAATAAGGGCTCTAAGAAAAACAAGAAGAGAGTGGAAAAAAAGAGGAAAGCACCAAAGATTGAATGGAGACCCAAAGAAATGGAACAAAGAGTTGAGCATCAAAAAGAAATAGAAAAGGTTCTAGATTCATTGCAAAAGGGGTTTGTATGGGTCACATTTTCAGAAGATCTTCTACAACCCCAAATCAAGGATCTTCAGGAGAAGGACCTAATCTGTAAGTTTTGGAATCTTACTCCTGATTTAGAAATTTAAAAAAAATTGTTGTTTGAAGAGTGGGAAGGTGTTGAGAAAGTTTTTACTTAGATCAGGGTAACATAATATTTATGGTGTTATTTCGTAACAAAATACAAAAAGTCTTTGTTTATAAAGTCAAATCTTGGGTCTTTGAGGGTTTTGGTCTATGCATGCAACCCTGGTACCCTAATTTCAAATAGAAGGTTTTTGTTGCTAGGTTTATCCCTTTTTGGTTTCAGATGCACGTACTTCCTCTAGAGTACAGGGAGTTGAATTTAATAGAAATCATGGCTAACCATATATAGGATTCTTCCTTAAGCATGATTA
This sequence comes from Sequoia sempervirens, assembly GCA_007258455.2. Classification (NCBI taxonomy): domain Eukaryota; kingdom Viridiplantae; phylum Streptophyta; class Pinopsida; order Cupressales; family Cupressaceae; genus Sequoia; species Sequoia sempervirens. The sequence continues at coordinate 54,233,282 of VDFB02000363.1, read as the reverse complement.
TTATTTTTTCAAAAACCCTTCCAAGCCTGTTAGGGTTTGTGTTTTATTAGATACTTCAAAGGGTTTACCAAGCCAAATCGAAGTCACTTCCAAATTTGGTAACTGGTTCGAAAAAATAACCTTTGAAACCTCAAAGAATGCATACAAATATTTTCATATAATGGGGCACATGACTATGGAGTCTAAGGAAATGGAGAAATCCATAGTTAATGAGGAACAAATATGGATGCAATAGGGTGATCAATAAATTAGGAACCTGTCCTATTCAAGGAAAGTGAGAAAGAGGATACTAATGCAATTGAAACATAGGATATGACAGTTAGTTTGGCCTAGATTCTTATGAGGAAACATAATGAGAGACAAAAAAATGTTCTAAAACTGAATCTTCCAAAAAAAAGACTTTTTGCTAAAGATGTTAATGGGAAACTCACTAAATTTAAATTTCCCATCTTGGCCTCAAATTTTAGAGCAACACTTAAGTGACATAGTCCAAAACCTAATGTTTGCACACTCCTCAATTAATTTATCATCTATGTCTAATTTTAATAAATTATTTGGTGATAAGAAAGCACACCATAGGGTCCAACCATAACTCTCACCAAAGCTTATTCTTGCAGGATCTAATCAATCACAGTCTCAGGCGTTAATAGAAAACAAACTTGACAAGACAGATGATTTGGAAATATTTGTGGAAAAAATATTTATTTCAATCGGGTCATAATTATTTGATGAGATTGCAAATGAAATAACATCAAAGGAGGATATGATGGATTACTCAAAAGAACAGTCATCTTGCATCATTTTTGAGAAGGGGAAAAGTCACAAAGAAGGAATGAAGAATATGGATAAGGTATAATGCTCTTTGTAGAAATTGGTTAAGGGGGTAGAAAATGAGCAGATGTTGGATCAAGGAGAGTAGGATTTTGATTAGGAATATTTCTATATCTTAGACACCATCTCAAAATTTTCTGAAAAAGTCACTAGACAAAAGAGGTAGAAAGTCTAATTTGAAAAAAATGAAGGAAGAGATTGAAGCAGGTGTGCAAAAAACCCTGTATGACTCCATCTCATATTATGCTAGTAAGAGGATGAGGAGAGTGTGTTTCTCTCTTCACATGCAATGAATATTATATCTTGGAATGCCAAGGGAATCAATGCCCCTGACAAACATGCTCAAATCAAGCATCAGATTGATACTTGTGGAGCTGTCATAGTTTTACTATAGGAAACCAAAATTTCAGTGGAAACATATGAAACATACATTCAGAAATGGAAAAAATGGAAATCGACCCATTCACCAGCTCAAGGGGCTTTGGAGGGATTCATTGTTTTCTGGAATCCAAATGCAGTTAATGTGAACTCATATAAGAATGAGAACAATTGGTTGTTATTGGAGGTTACAAAATTTGATATGAAGTTCATGTTGTTCATTTAGGGAATGATAGAGTTATGCTAGTGGGGGACTTCATTATAATATTCTCATTACAAGAGAAAAGTGGAGGTATTAGCCCACCCTAGAAAGTCATGGAAGATTTCAATTCATTCATTCTCACTAATGCATTAAGGGATATTATTCCAATCAAAGGTAATTTTACCTATTGAAAAATAAGAGGAAGGGATTTTTGCAGATACTAGAGAGACTGGACATGTATCTAGTAACTCCAAAGTGGTTCATGATGTAACACTATTTGGAATCTGAAATACTCCCTTATATAGGATTAGATTATTATGAAATTTCTCTACTAATATCAAATACTTCTATTTCAAAATGCAAATCATATTTTAAGTTTGAATCTATGTGGTTCAAAATTCCACAATTTATGAATCTTCTCCGTCAATGGCGGGTGAATGCTTCATATGAGAAGGGTTCCAAAATGTTTCAATTATGCACAAAGATGATGCATGTGAAGCAAAAAATTCAGTCTTGGAATTCTTAGGTGTTTAGGAATATATTTCAACAAAAAGATCAAGTATTTAAAGAATTAACGGAAATCCATGAACACATCATTCATAATGGGTTAGATGTCGAACTGTATGATAAGGAAAAGTAGTTGTATGAGGAATGGGATGAGCTATGTGCAAGAGAAGAGATTTACTAGAGGTGGAAAACACATGAATTATGGTTTAAAGAGGGGGACCAAAATACCAAGCATTTCCATGCTTCTACTTAGGTTAAAAGGGTCGCAAAACAAATTTTGTTGTGCAAGAAATTTCATCAAGCAATTGGCTAACAAAGGAAGAAGATATCAATAGGGAAGGAGTAAGGATTTTTTTTGAACTTTTATCTGCACCTCAAAATAAAAATGGGCATTATACTAATGATGAAAAGGAACTACTAGATGTTATACCTCCAATCATTCAGGATGAGGATAATGATTACCTAATGAGATCTTGCACAATGGATGAAGTTAAAAAGGTTTTCTTTTCCTTGCCCCCAGATAAGGTGCCTAGTTGTGATGGGTTCACAACCATATTTTCCAAAGTGTTGGGAATTTTTTTGCTTTGATTTTCTTTGGGCATTGGAAGAATCAAGAAGGATGAGGAATATGCTTAAAAAATTTAAGGTCACAAATATTTTTATCCTCCCTAAAGTGAAAGATCCTAAAAACTTAGTAGAATTTAGACCAATATCATTATGCAACACAAATTATAAGATCTTCACTAAGGCAATCTATCTTAGGTTGCAACACCTTATCCCAAGAACCATCTCTCATGAGTAGGGAGGATTTTTTCCAAGAAGAGAAACATTTGAAGGGGAACTTTTTTCTCATGAAACTCTTCTTCAATTTCTACTAATCGTTTTCCTTCTTTCATTATCAAGTTAGAAATTATGAAGGCCTATGATAATGTAAATTGGAGCTTTTTGGTTAAAGTACTTGCTAAGTTTGGATTTTTTGGAAAATGGAGGAGGTGGATTCTTTCTTGCATGTCAAGGGATAAGTTTTTAATTATAATAAATGGTTCTCCCATTAGTTTCTTTAGGGAAACATAGGGGGTGAGACAAAGGGATCCTTTATCCCCTTTCCTGTTCATAATTTTATGGCAGAAGCCTTGAGAAGATATATTCATCACAAGCACAATCAAGGGCTATGGAAGGGTATCCCTATACCAAAAATGAGTATTTTAGTGACACATTCTCTTTTTAAAAATGATACCAAATATCTTGGTAAGTCATCAATTTGATGAATCTATTCAAGTAAAATAAGTATTGGAAAAATACTCATCAGTGTCTGGTCAAAAGATTAATTCAGCGAAATCCAAAATTTATGTGTTGAACATAAATGATTACATAAGGAATAGGATAATTGAGTTTTCAACAAGCAAAATTACCTTATTCATACTTGGGTATTTTTTTTTTCATGGGTTCAAAGAAAGCTTCATGCTGGGATAAAGTAATTGAAAGGCTAAAATCAAGGATTTTGATGTGGAAAGCTAGATGGTTGTCTTTTTCAGGAAGATTTTTTTTGGGTCAAATCTATTTAATCAACAATCCCAAACTACTTCTTGATAGTTCTTAAAGATCCTAAATCAATAATAATAGAGATAGAGAATATTATCCAAAATTTCCTTTGGAAAGGCAATATTGATGAACAAAAAAAGTGCCATTAATCTCTTTGGAAAATATGGCGATGGAAAAACTTCATAGAGGTGTTGGTATTCATAATATTTCAAATAGAAATAAGGATTTTGGTGTGAATATTGCTTGGAAAATGTATGAAAAATTAGAAGCTAAGTGGTGCAAGGTAATGCAAACTAAATATTTAGATGATGCAAACTCATGAAGAATTTTCACCATATCAAATCCACCAAGTGGTTCGGCCATGTGGAACTTTCTAGTCTCCTATAGAAAGCTAATAACCTTGTATATCATGTGGCAAATTCATAATGATGAAAGTGAATTTTTGGAGAGCTTCATGGAATGGAAATAGTCCATTAAAAAATGCTCTTGAACTTCAAAATTCAATGGCAACCCTAACTGAGGAATGGGGAATTTTTTTTTTGGATTATGTTCAGTCTACAAATGCCTTAACTGGTAAAGTTATTTGGAAAGACTTTGCAAATTCTTTGCTACCAACAGGTCAATATTCTCTGCTCCAAAAGATATTAAATGATAGAGTTATTTTTCTTTTGGCTAAACCAAATAGGATTATATGGGAACCATTAAAAAATGGTTCATACTTAGTGAAGCAAGGTTACAAAGCTCTGAGTAGAAGGAGGGAGCAAATAGTTTCACAAAGAGATTATTCATTCTATTGGAATGATAAAAATCTATCCAAAGCTAGGAGATTTTCATGGTTAGCTTTGAGAAAAGTGATATTAACAAGTGATAATTTAGCTAAATTGAAGATAACAAATCCTTTTAAATTCCCATTATGTGATTTGGAGTATGAAGATGTTGACCACTTGTTTATTTAGTGTAGTTTTTCTCAAAATTGTTGGAAGTTTTTTGTGAATAAGTTAAGTCTATTTGCTCCATTACCAAATTATATATGGGAACTCTTTCAAAGTTGTCTGATCTTGTAAAAATCTTCCTTTTCTATGTGTATATGGAAAATTATATCGACAATAGTAATTTGGAGTATCTGGTGGGAATGCAATATGCAGATATCCAAGAAAGTATCAACATCATTAGAGGTAGTCAAAGCGAAGATTGAATTTTTTTTTCCTAAAGTAGTTAATAATTATGTTTAGAATCACAAAACCATCAAATCTCTTTTCAAAAGATGGGATGAAACCATTCTCAAAAATTGGAAGGACATAAAACTGCATTTGAGGGGAGTTTGCAGAAGAACGTCAAGGTAAAACTGGATACCTGAGTACAATAATATGGAAGGCTCCTTCACCAAGTTTTGCAAAACTTAATTTTGATGGAGCATCAAAGGGAAATATGGGCATCTCGGGCACAAGTATTTGTATTAGATATTCATCTAGGGGGTAATAGCAGCGAGATATTTTCATTTACCTTGTGTCACTAATAACATTGCAGAAGCACAAGCATTGCTTTTTGGTTTGGAAATTGGGTTAAAGTTGGGAATACCTAAAATCCATATTGAAGGAGATTACCTCATTATTGTGAATGCTTGTAAGGAAAAGAAAATTCATAATTGGAACTTGATTTATACATTTTGTAGAAAGCTTGGATTTTGCTAAATAGATTTCAATCATTCTTAATCACACATACATATTGTGATGGAAAAAAATTGGTAGATAGCTTGGAAAACATGGGTTGTGAGGGATAGAAGGTGGTAATAATGAATAATAATGTTGAATTACAATCTTATCCCCACTTACTAGAAATTGCATCACAAGAAGCTGTATTTTCAAAGTTAGGAGTGCATAGCTAAGTGGGATAGTGGTATTTTGGAAATAAAGCTATAAGAATTATTTAGCTGAGAAAAGGGTCATATATGTCTACATATGCTAAAAAGGGAATAAGTTAAAAATTGTGCAGAATTGAATGGATTATCTGCAATGGTTGCTTTGGTTTGTGTTGGGCTTTGAACATTGAAGATATATCTTTAATCAGGAATTGGTAGTGCGTTGAGCATTAGACATTGGATATATGTCAGAGTGAGGCAAGGAGACATTAAAGTGATGTCGTGCATCAGGAATTGGTAGTGGCTTGGGCATCAGACATTAGAGATATGTCTTTCATTGGGCATTGGTAGTGCATCAAGCATTGAGCTTTAGACATCAAAGATATGTCTTTCATCGAGCATCTGGCTTTGGACATCGAAGATATGTCTTTCATCGAGCATCAAACATTAGAGATATGTATGATATCTTTCATCAGAGTGAAACATAGAAAAAGAGTTTCACCATCAATAGGGTATCAATGATAAACCTAATTTTTGTTAGGTGTGTGTTTTACTCAATTATGAAGGAAAAAATGCTTTAATAACAATAAAAAATCACTCCTAATTGTTATAGCAACAAAAAGGGAAGTTTTAAGAGGTGAGAATGGTGTGTACCTTGCTACAAGTAGGTTGTTTTTAGGTCACAATGGACTTATTCGCCTTTACTGGTGAATGGGTCCCTATGAGGGTTTCAAAAATTGACATTTGGGTTTTATTCCTCTTAGTTTGCACTCCCAAATCCTAGGTTTTCATTGCTTCAGGCCTCATTGAGGACTCATTCACTGACGCAGGAGCATTTAGGTTCAGTGCAATTGACATCACCAAAGAAAATTAATGTGATAGAAATTTGGTAAGATTTCATGAAAAGTATTTCTTCAGAAATTTCTTGAATAACAATGCACATTATGAGCATGATGTCTCTCATATTGAAATATTTCTAAAATGAGAGGTGTGGGTTTAATTAACAACGCTCTACATCAAATCTTTTGGGATTTGTAATAGGCATAATACTGGCATATTTTTTTTAATGAGTTTATTTAACTAATTCATTTATGATTTCATCAAATATATTTGCCAATGCTGAAATCATGAAAAGCATTTGAGAGGGATCTATGGGTCGATTCATCTACCAACATTGAGATGATTTACTTTTTAACTTCCATTATGGAACTTTGTTTTAAATGCATTGAATGGTAAATAAGAAAAGAAAGGTTGAGAGAGGGGAAGGCGGCCAAAAGGAAGGTAGGGAAGTCGCGCAAGAAAGAGAAAAGAAGGAAAAAAAAACCCCTCATTGGTTCATGCAAAATGAAGATGAAAGAAATAAAGTAAAGAAGACTAAGGGGCCAAGAGAATGCTTCAAAAGAAGAGAAAAGAAAAGAAAAAAAACTATGTAGGGAGTAAGAAGTGAGGAGCTACCGATTAAAACAATCATAAAAGGGCATTGGAGTTAACAAGAAGTTGCACCATTATAAGGAATCGATATGGTTTATAATATTTTGTGGAGAGATTAATCTTTATTAGTTTTGAAGATTTTTACTGTGTTGGTGTGAATAAGTCTTGTACCTAGTTTATTCCTTTACTAGGGACTTAGGGGACTTAATTCACATGTTAATTTTACTTAGGATATTAGTTGTATTATCTAGAATTTACAATTTCCTAGGTAGTTATGAGTTAGTTGTCTCATGTGATAGGATTAAGACACTTGTAATGATCTTTTCTTATCCTATCTTTCCCCCTTTCCTTTAAAAGCAAGGCATCTCTAACATATTTTGCATTGTAGAGTATTGCATAGATCATATTGTATCATATTGCAATCCTTGTTTGGTGGAATAAAATATTCCATTGTTGCTTCTCTCTATTTCTTGTGGAGTTTATTAGGTGTTGTAGATTGAAAATATTGGGTTGATCACTTCAACATGGTATCAGAGCTTTGAATCTGGCAAGCCCCTTCCATTTTTTCATTAGACGGTTTCCATCAATTTCTATTTTGACTTGAGTTTCTTGTATCCTATATTGCATGTATGCATTTTGGTGAGATATGGTGATTGTAGAACTTTTGGCTATAGTGGTAGTATTTTAGGCTATCCCATTGCATCTAGGAGGCTTGAGAAAGTTAGATTTAGCTTTTGTTTCACTCAATTTGGTCTCCATTTGCAAATTTGGAAAATAAGGGTTTGAAGCTCAGATCTAGCGAACAAATTTTTATAGGAGCAATTTTGGAAAAAAATAACCTTGCCATTGTATCCAGGTGGCTGTTTGCGAGAATTTTGATATATAATTTTCCTATATTTGGAAAAAAATGAATTTGGGGTAGATTTTTTTAGAAGAGGCAGTCGTACAACCCCCCTGTGCAAGTACACATGGTCAAAATTAAATTTTTTAATTTTTTTTAATTCTTTCCCTTATTCGGGTAGTCCTTAAAAATAATTCAAAAAGATTATAAAACCTTTTTCTTAAAGTGTTAAGTGCTTACAGTGCTGGTACAAAGTAGGGGCCCATAGAATATTTTGCGGACTGTTTGTTGCATTCGCCACTTTCATTGACCACCAGGTGGCCAGTGAGAACACTAACTGCCAGTGGCCTTTTTGCCTTAACCACCACTGGTGGCAATTAATAAACCATCGGGTGACATTCACCACCACCATCAGTGCATACTATCTGAAGATAACTATGAGTGGCAATTAAATTGTCAGGTGAGCAAACCATGGCATGTGATCAGAGGAGCGCTAACTGCTAGCAGTTTTCTCAAACCGCCCATTTTTTGCAACTCTGGAGGACACAGTCATGTGACTAGGAGCTAGCCCCTGGGGGCTAATTTTTTGCACCTATATAGCGTTGATTTTTATCCCTGTTTAGTGTTGAAGGTCCCTCTTTTCAGGCCCTTTTTTCAATTTTGCATAAATTTTTGCCACAGTGTTGGATTTACGAAAATGAGATATCATCGGAAAGTTGGTTTGATGAAATTTGTATTGGTGTAGGTTATTTTTCTAGATTTTGACATTTTTTTCCAAATTTTCAGCCCAAAGTTACAGGTGCATTTATTACTTGTAACTGGCATAACTTTTGCATACGAAGTCGAAATTTGGCAATTTTTTTTTTGAAATTGCTTAGAAAATTTCAAGGAATCTGTTTGTAATCCCTATTTTAAATTTTGGAAAGCTCTTTTTTCTGAAAATTGTAAAAATCACCGTGTGTTATAAATGTTTGACTTGAGCTTGTCACTTGTACAAATTGCAAAAATTCTTCATTGTAATTTGTTGGGGGGGTTGCAAATTCAGTTTTAATACATTCTGGGGGGTTGAAAGGAAAAATTTAAGTGCCACATTATCTACTTTATTTTGGTGTTCATGGTGGATCTAAGTCAAATTGAACCACTCACTCCACACAATTATCATACATGTAAGCTAAAAATGACTCAATTGTCACAATCTAAGGGTCTATGGCCAATGTTAGATGAAAAACAACCTGAATTCAAAAGGGATTATGAAAAATTTGTCCATAGATGTAAAATGGATGAAGGAAAAAGGATCATTGGCTTACATGTATTTGATAACTTGTTGTTTCATATTTTAGAGTGTAAAATGCCTAAGAATGTTTGGGATAAACTTGAAGAATTTTTTGGTAAAAAAAATTAGTTCAGAGCCTTGCAACTTCAAGCAGATCTACAATCACTCTCTCCAAATGCATTTCCTTCAATTCAGGATTTCCTTGTACAATTCAAGATGTTTTTGTCACAATTGAAAGGATGTGGGCATGATATATCTAGTGATGAATGTATCTTCATGATTATGTGTAAGTTAAAAGGCCCTTATCAAGTGTTTTCTTCTACTTTCTATTCAACTATGGATGCAATGGGGAAAGATTACAAAATGCCCTCTTTTGAGTTGTTTTGTGAGCATCTTACTAGGGAAGAGGCCAATTTGATTCAGTTGGATGCCCTACCTAGTTCTAAGAATCATTCTATAATGGCTCAATCATCTGGAAGAGTAAAGGAAAGAATAAGAAGAAGCCTAAGGAAGAATCATCTTTAGGTAGTGAGAATCCCTCCAAACCAAAGCTGAAGAAAAATTAGAAGTCTACTTCATCTCCTTCTTCTTCTACTTCTGGAGATTCTTCTTCCAAGTCCACGAAAAAAAAGGAGATCCTTGTTCATTTTATGGAAAAACTGGGCATGATGCAAATTGTTGATTTAAGATATTGGAAGCCTTGGAGAAAGCTATGAAGAAGCACAAAATTTTAGTGGCTAAGCCTTCCTTCATGGGAAAAGGTCAAGCTCTTTTAGCACGGGCCAATCATTCATCTTCAAACAGTTGGATTCTTGATTCAAGTGCTTCACATCACATGACCAATTCATGTGATCTTATTGATTCCATTGTTCATACTTCTAATTATCATATTGTAGTTGGGAACTCTTCATAGATTTCAGTTTTGGGGACAGGCTCTGTTCAAATGCTAGATGGGTGCATTGAGGATGTTCTTGTTCTTGATATTTCAGCGAATCTACTTTCCATATATCAGATTTTTCATTTTGGAGATGGGAAGCTAGTTGAGTTTACTCCACAAAATGTGACTATTAGACAAGTGCAAGATCCTAAGAAGGTTGTTTCTATAGGGATAGTTGATCATGAGAACCATTTATATTGATTTGATGAATTTGAGTCTTCATCGGGTTCTTGTTTTGTTGCTCATGCTGATTCGATGAGCAAGCTTTGGCATGAAAGATTTGGGCACTTGAGCTATAAATATCTTTTGCAGATGCAAGCACATAACTTAGTGGTTGGTATTCCAAAGATGTCTTGCATAGATGGTATTTGTCAAGGTTGTGTTCTTGACAAGAAACATCAAGATCCTTTTCCTAAGGGTCAAGCCACACGTGCAACCACACCCCTTGAGTTGGTCCATGGTGATCTAATGTCATTCCCAACTCCTTTTTCAGGGGCTAAGTATGTGATCACATTCATTGATGATTTTTCCCAATGAACATGGGTCTATTTGTTGAAACTCAAGAGTGAAGTTCTCACCAACTTCAAGACCTTCAAAATATTTTTGGAGTAGTCAGGGTTTTCTCTTCGACAGATACAAATGGATAATGGGGGGAGTATGCCAATTAGGAATTTCAGGATTTTTGCAATGAGAATGGTATTCCTCATCAACAAAAAATTCCTTACACTCCTCAATAGAATGGTGTGGTGGAGAGAAAGAACAAGACTCTCAGGGAAATGGAAAATTGTATGATTCAATCTAGGTTGATGGCTCTTTTGGGCCAAAGCTATCAATTGTGCCAACTATATTCATAACCATATGCCCCATAAGGTAGTGAAGAATATGACCCTTGAGGAGGCTTGGTCTCATTGCAAGCCTAATGTATCCTTCTTCAGAGTATTTGGTAGTGAGGCTTGGGCATTCATTCTGGATGGTCAACGTAAATCAATGGAGAAGAAGAGTTAGCAGTACATCTTTATCAATTGGCTATTGTGAGGATGTGAAGGAAAACAAATTTTTTGATCCTGACATATGAGAGGTTCATTTCCAATGTGAGGTTTAGTTTCTTGAGACCTTCACCCAGATAGATCCTCCTTCGATTTCTTCTTCATCACAACCTACTCAGTCTTCTTTAGTTGACAATGCTTTGTTACTTGAGGAAGATTTTGATGATGGTCTTGATCCACCTCCTCCTCATTCAACCACTAGAGAATGATGGGCTTGAGTTAATCTTGAGGAGGATGGTCCTCTAATTGGTGATCTTATAGAAAATCATTGCACTCATTCTCAGACTTTAAGAATCAGTCTTTTGAGTCATGTTGTTTTAGATGATTCAAAGAAGTTTTTAGATGCTTCAAGTATTCTAGAGTGGGATAGATCTATGGATAATGAGTATTCTTATTTGATGAAGAATCATACTTGGGAACTTTTTCCTCTTCCTAAGGGAAGAAATTTGGTTCGGTGCAAGTGGGTGTATCATACCAAGTATGCAACAAATGGTTCCATTGATAAGTATAAGGCTCATCTTGTTGCAAAGGGGTTTTCTCAAGTTGAAGGAATTGACTATTCTAAGACCTTTGATCCTATTGCCATGATGGATTCTATTTTCCTTGTCCTTGCTATAGTTGCATCACAGGGATGGTCAGTGTATTAGATAGATGTGAAGAGTTCTTTCTGTATAACTGAAAATATGTTATACTTCTGTGAATCCTTGCATGCAAGGATACTCAATAATGAGTCCTTGCAAATCAATTCACAACTCTCTATCTGAGAAGAGCAGGGATTGATATTGTGGCCCTCAGATTGACCCAATTACCCCTGCAAATACAGTCTCGGAACGAGAGATTCAAAGAGGAGGAGCAAGAATTCCAATCTCAATGAATCTTGTTCTTGCAATGCAACAATGAAAACTAATCTAAATGACTGTAAAATGCAATAAACCAAACTAATTTATTGAAATAAAAATTAATCTATATGCAATGCCATAAATGAATTACTTTGCAAATTAATCTACTATGAAGATTAATCTAAAATGTAATATTAAACTATATGCTCTAAAACTAAGATGCTTATAAAATCAAACTAATGTAATCTCAAATGATAAAATTCAAGAAAATTTGTAGCATAAGTCTGATGTAAAAATTCGTGATTCTTGAAATGAGAATGAGAGGGCTCATTTTATAGGAAAAAGTGGAATTGAAGGCAAATTCAGAAGCAATGTGGGATAAATAGAAAAATAGAAACAAATCTTGATTGGAATTCTTTTTTAGTTTATTTCCCTTTTAACTGATTTGTTTCCTTTTTTTCATCACAGGATATTCTTGAGAGGATATTTCATTTATTTTATTTAATTTAAGATGATAATATCTCTTTTAATAAAATAAAATAAGATTATGTAATTTAGAAATGAATATTAATAAAATAAAATAAAATTATTTAATTAAAAATAGATTTAATTAAATAGCATTATTTTATTTAAGTAATATTAACTTCAATTAAATAACATTATTTTATTTATTAAAAGGGATTTATTTCTTTTGATTAAATAAAATTAATGAAGCATTCAAACCTTATTGAAACAAATCCAATAAATTGATTGAAACTTGATTTGAAATGAAGTAAAGTTAATAAATTGACTTCAGCTCGACCAACCCACAATCATTGATTCCTTCTAGGTGACCATTTTAGGTTGCATACATTTGCCCCTCTTTGACTAATGTGAGGTTGACTCGGATCACATGCAGTCAAAGAATGAATTTGCAATGTGAGATCGATTTGGGATCACAAAACAACTCAGATGTGAGGTCGACTTCGGGATCACATCTGGACAAACATAAACAAAAGGCCTTTGAACATGAGGTTGATTTAATCACATCCAAAGTGAGAGATCAGAATCTCAAGCAAGGTTGCCCCAAGAGAAGCAATTGATAAATTGATAAAGTTGAATCAAGGATTGAAGTTTGATAGGTACTGCCCCCTCGTGATCGAAATCGAAATGGGATAGAGGAGAAATAATAAATTGAAAAATTTGATCAAATCAAACAAAAGATAAGGTTCTTGATGTAAGATGAAAAATATAAGAATCACAGAACCCAGGTAGATCAGCAAGAAAATTATGCCCTAAGGTTGAATTAGAAGAAAAGAAGTGGGGTGAAATCGAATGGAAGATAGAAGTTTGGAAGAAATGGAAAGAAATGGAGAGAAGGAAGAGAATCTGCCTCAATAAAGAGGATGCATCAAAATCAATCAACTGTTTAAGATAGGGAATTTTGATTGAGATCACGAAAGAAGATAAGGAAATGAAGAACGTGATCATAGTTGATGAAAAATCCACAAGAAAGATGAAGGAAACCCTCTCAAACCCATAATATAGCCTAAAAGTGCAAATTAACATGAAGTCTAAATAATGCAAGCTACATGAAAATGCAAAGGTGTACTTGCAATAGGGTAACATAGGTTTTTGTGTGTTCATCATTCATTAGAGAATGTAAGAGAACTTATTTTCATCATTGGGCCATTATTACCGGACATCGGACAATCACACAATCATCACTAGTCACAAACGCAACTATGAAGATATGAATGTGATTTATATCAGCTTGGAATGTGGAAAGATTCTAACATGAGCATCAAAGACATGGAGGTCAAGATGACTACAATGTTAGCTTACCCAATTTAATGTAGCAAAACCACGCTCGCATCAAGACATAAACGCCAGGATGGCCATGAGAATGGTTATGCAAAAACATTCAAGGATGATGCCATAAATCTCTTAAGTGTGTCAAGGAGACAACAAGAGACACTGAAGAGGTTCAAGACAACACCCACAAGCAAAAAGCAAATAAAAACATGCCCCATGCCCCAAGTTCCTCTAGCTATGCATCACGGAGAGACTTATTAGACAAGGACACTCAACGAAAATCAATATCAGTCAGCACACAAAGAAAAGATCATGGCATATCTCAAGCATTAAGTGTTGCAATTAAAAAATTTTAAGTGTGTAAACTGATACTGAGTTCCAAGGATAAGGATTGAATGCTTGCAAGTAGGTAAGATCACATGACCGAACTGGATAAGACCAAACTGATAAGTGTTGAAAAACACAGTTTGCGAGGTGTCCTAAAGACAAGCATATCCAAGAGACCAAAGCTAACACAGTGATGCCCCTAGACAAAGACAAAGACCAATTCCAAACCAAGGCAATAAGGACAAGGCATGATGGAGAAAGGCTAAGTGTCGAGGATGCATGCTAAGAAATAGGGATGCAAAGGCCTCAAGTAGTGCCTGTTTCCAGGTTTTCACCACTTGGAAGAATTTTTTTTAGGACTTTTTTTTTGTATTTTTGCTACCAAGGCGCCTGTTTCCAGGTTTTCACCAAGGCACTTTTTTCTTTTTTTTTGTATTTTTCAGCATCATATTTGATTTTTTTTGGATTTTTTGACAATATATCAATTTTTTTTTCTAATTTTTTCAGTATCATATATCAATTTTTTTGGAACTTTTTTCAGGGTCATAATTATATACAAAGGATGCCCCCAGACAGAACGGGCATCAAGGATAGAACTTCTTCAAGTGCAAAACATTGATAGGCTCAGGGAGCTGCTCCCCCTCTTCAGTAGATAGTAGATAGGCACTTGTGCCAAAAGTTGCTGTGATGATGTAGGGTCCAAGCCAATTAGGTTCGAATTTTCCCTTCTGTTCTCGATTCTGTTGGTTCTTAGGATTCTCTCACAGGACAAGATCTCCTACTTGGAATTCTCTAGGGCGAACCTTTTTGTTGAAGGCTTTGGACATCCGCTTTTGATAGACCCTCATATGGTCAAATGATGCTTTACGCTTCTCATCAAGAAGTTCCAATTCTTGCAATCTCATGGCGCGATAGTCTTCATCTATAACTAGACCTTTGAGAGAGACCCAAAGTGATGGAATCTCAACCTCTAAAGGTAACATCAGCTTCAACGCCGTGATGTGAGGGCAAAGCGAGTAGCCCCAGCTGAGTGCACGTATCACTGCTCTATAGGTCCAACAGTACGAATTTATTCCGAGGTGCCTTTACCATTCTTATGAACTGCTCTGCAAAATCTTGAGAATGGTTTCTGTTTGAAGCCTTCTGATGAATTTCTTGTGGAAGTAAATGGAGGACCAATGTTGCTTTTATCTTTGAATCTTTGGCGTAGTTCCTGGCGTCCTTTGTTTTGAACCCACTCCATTGTCGTAAGTGATGATCTCGTGATGGCACTCCATATTGATGATGATATGGCTTTAAAATAAATAAAGACAATCGCCTTGCCCGAGCAATAGAAAGTAGAACAACCTCTACCAATTTTGTGAAGTAGTCAAGAGTGCTGATAATGAACTTATGGCCACCTGATGAGTTGGGATGAATCTGCCCAACAAGATCAAAGGCCCATCACTGAAATGGCCAGTGAGATATAGAAGAAATTAGCTCCCTACCTGGAGCATGTATCAGGTGTCCATGTTTCTGACATTTTTCAAAAGACTTAGCAAATGCTACTGCATCTATCTACATCATAGGCCAATAGTACCCTGCCCTAAGCAACCTTCTAGCCATGGAAAGACCATTAGAATGTCCTCCACATATGCCCTTGTGGATGTCAACTAGCGCTTGATCGGATTCTTCCTTTTCTAAGCACCTAAGAAGTGTTCCATCTAGACCCCTCCTATACAAATCACCAAGCATGATAAGGTTTCTTCTTTCAAACATTAAATGTAATGTGGATGATGCCATCACTTAAGATATGAGTAAATAGCACCATAGCTGAGTGATTCATGATTGGACAAGGGTACAAATGAACATGGCTTTCTGGGTGAGTCAAATATGGGATATCCTAGCTCTTCCACCAGGAATTCATATCTGGACTCATGTTCCTCTAACTGAAGAAGTGGAGCAAGGGTGGCCATAGCATCAGCCGCTTTGTTCTCAGCCCTAGGGATTTGCTGGAAGGTGACAAAAGTAAAATACCGTCTCAATGAATCAACCATTTTTTTGTAAGGTACCAACTTGTCATCTTTTGTTTGGTATTGTTCATTGACTTGGTTGATGATCAGCTGAGAATCCCCATAGATATGTAGTTATGTGATATTCCACTCTATGGCCATTTTTAGTCCATTTGTCAAAGCCTCATACTCAGCTATGTTGTTTGTGCATGGAAAGAGTAACTTGTAAGATTTAGGAATAGTATACCCATGAGGAGAAACAAACAACACACCAGCTCCAGAACCATTTTGCATGCAGGAACCATCAAAGAATAGTTTCCAGGATCTTTCAGTCATGTACATAAGATGCTCATCTAGAAAGTTGACTTGAATGGGCATATTATCTTGAATAGGAAAATTAGCCAGTTGATCTGCAATAGCTTGGCCTTTGATTGCTTTGCGCTCAATATACTCTATGTCAAATTCAGAAAGAATCATCATCCATTTAGCAAGTCTACCCATGAGAGCAGCTTTACCGAGCAAGTATTTGAGAGGATCAATTTTTGCTATGAGGTGTATGGTGTGCGCGAGCATATAGTGTCGCAATTTTTGAGAAGCAAACACTACTGTGAGGCAAGCTTTTTCAATACTAGTATAATTAACCTCATAAGAAACAAGAGTGTGACTAATATAATATATGGCCCTTTCTTTCCCTTGTTCATCTAATTGAGCCAACAATGCCCCCAGTGAAGATTCAGTAGCTGAGACATATAAAATGAGAGGTTTTCCTGGAATGGGAGCCATTAAAATGGGAGGATTTGCCAAGTATTCTTTAATTTGATCCATGCTCTTTTGGCAATCCTCATTCTAGACACATTGAACACCTTTATGCAAATTTTTGTTGAAAGGTTGTGCTCTATCTGCCAATTGTGAAATAAACCTCCTTATGGATTGAAGGCACCCTTGAAGACTCCTCATTTGGTTGACATTTTTGGGAGGTGGCATGTTTATAATGGCTTGAACCTTTTCAGGGTCCACTTCTATTCCTTTAGCTGAAATGATGAATCCCAATAATTTGCCAGAAGTAACACCAAATGCACACTTTTTTTTTTTTTTTTTTAGTTGAAATTGTTCCATGCGATCTAGAATCACTTCTAAATTAGCCAAATGTGTTCCTCTTCTCTTAGACTTAGCCAGGGTGTCATCCACATAATCTTCCATATTCTTATGCATCATGTCATGGAAGATGGTTGTTATAGCTCTTTGGTAAGTAGCTCCTGCATTTTTCAATCCAAAGGGCATGACATTCCAACAATAAGTACCCCAGGCACATGTGAATGCAGTCTTTTCTTGATCCTCGGGACCTATCTTGATCTGATTATACCCAGAAAAACCATCCATCAAAGAATAGATCTCATATCCCGCTGTCATGTCCACTATCATGTCTATGTTAGAAGGAAAATCATCCTTCGTGGGCATGCTCTCGTTAAGATCTCTCTCTAA
>VDFB02000363.1:53956892-54215903 GCA_007258455.2 Sequoia sempervirens | reverse complement strand
TATTAACTTCAATTAAATAACATTATTTTATTTATTAAAAGGAATTTATTTCTTTTGATTAAATAAAATTAATGAAGCATTCAAACCTTAGGGAAAATTGAAACATTTGAAATAGCTATGAATTGATTAAGAAATTTGATTTGAAAATGTGACAATCATTGATTCAGAAAGTTGATGTTGACAAATTAAATAAATGGGGCCCAAAGTCTAGGTGACCATTTTAGGTTGCATACACTTTCTTGCATGGGGATCTTCATGAGGAGATCTATATGGAGTAGCCACCAGGTTTTTTGTAAGAATCTTCACTTGTTTGCAAGCTTCGACATTCATTGTATGGTTTCAAACAAGCTCCTCGGGATTGGTATGAGAAGATGGATAGTTTCTTGCTTGCTTCTAACTACACTTGCTACCATTCTGATCCCACAATTTATATTCAAAGACATGGAGAGGATCTACTCATACTTGTGCTCTACATGTATGATTTGATTCTCACAGGGAGTTCTACTTCTATGATTCAGAGTACATAATGAGCATTGATGGAAAAATTTGATATGATTTACCTTGGTATTTTTTATTACTTCCTTGGTCTTTAGGTTCATTAGAATTTTGAGGGGATCTTCATTTTGTAGCAGAAGTATGCTCTTGATTTTCTTCAGAGATTTGGCATGGATGATTGCAAGCTTGCCCCTACTCCATTCTAGTAAGGTGTTGTACTGTGTACTAGTTGCTCTACTCCTACAATTGATCCTACCTTGTATCGGCAGTTGGTTAGTAGTCTTTTATAATTGACACATAGTTGTCTTGATATCTCCTTTGCGGTTGGACTTGTCTCTCGCTTCTCATAGGAGCCTCATGAGAGTCATTGGAAGACCACCAAATGTATCTTGAGATACATTCAGGGAACTACTCATTTCAAAATTCACTACACATCAGGTGCATCTTAGATAGTAGGATTCATTGACTCAGATTGGGCTAGTGATGTCAATGATCAGAAGTCTACTTCTGGCTTTGTCTTTTTCCTTGGTTCTAGTCTGATTGCATGGCCATGCAAGAAGAAAACTGCTATTGCATTATCATTGATAGAGGCTGAGTATCAAGGTGCAATTCTTGCTAGTTAGGAGGTTTTGTGGTTTCATCAATTGATGACTGAGTTTGGATTCCCTTCCACTTATCCCATTACTCTTTGGTGTGACAATCAGAGTTCCATACATATCTCTCACAAGCCAATGGAGCTTTAGCATACTAAGCATATTGAGATCCACATGCACTTCATCAGGAAACTCATCTAGGGTGGTGTTCTTAGCTTGGAGTATTTGCCTATAGATTAGCAGGTTGTAGACATCTTCACTAAATATTTGGCATCACCTCATTATCTTTAGTTGCAATCAATGCTTGGGGTGAAGCAAGTTGTCCTTGGGGGGTCTTGAGGAGTCCTATTTTTTAGTTTTTCTTTGTAGAGTTTTGGAGATGATTTTCCTCCCACTGGGTTTTTCTCCTTTTCTCTGTTTATGAGAGTTTTTTGTTTTGAATATGGGTACCTCATCAGGCCTTGTTGCTGGGACCCATATTTTGCATTGGTTTTTTCCTCCCTAAGTTGCACTTAAGGGGGGGGGGTCTTGGCGGAAATAAGTCTTGTACCTAGTTTTTTCTTGTACTAGGGACTTAGGGGACTTAATTCACATGTTAAATTTACTTACTGATATTAGTTATCTTATCTAGATAAGTATTAGTTGTCTTATCTATAATTTACACTTTCCTAGGTAGTTATGAGTTAGTTGTCTCATGTGATAGGATTAAGACACTTGTCATGATCTTGTATTATCATATCTCTCTCCCTTGCCTTTATAAGCAAGACATCTCTAGCATATTTTGCATTATAGAGTATTGCATAGATTATATAGTATCATATTTCAATCCTTGTTTGGTGGAATAGCATCTTCCATTGTTGCTTCTCTCTATTTCTTGTGGAGGTTATTAGGTGTTGCAGATTGAAGATCTTGGGTTGATCACTTCAACATACTGTTGATAGAGAGATCGCACAAAGTGAAGGAGAGTAGGCAACAATAAGTCTATACAGTTTCCCAAAATTATATGAAGAGCAACCAGAATACCATGAATGGAAGTGTATTGGTGAAGGAAGTTTAGTGCAAGGATTTGGTGTATTGGGTGCTGTAAGTTAAATATTGACCTATGAATAGAGTTCAAAAGTAGTGCAATATTTACATTTTGTTTTTTTGAATTCTAAGATTCCTAGCAGATTATCCATAGTAAGATTTGGTGTAAAGAAATTTGGATATAAGGAAAATGAGACACTTAGAGACAAAGCCTATTCAAAGGAGAAAAAACTAGAAAGATGAAGTAGGTAGAATAGAGTGTGGGCCAAGGAAAGGTTTAGAAGATGGAATGAATTGAGGTAAGATAATGGTGGTCAAAAGATTGAAGGGAGGCTAGACATTGATATGTAGAAAGCTAGTGGGGTGATTGTATGAACAAGTAGTGGAGAACTAGAAGGTGGGGTGGTGCATATGAGCTATAGAAGATGAAGAGTTGGAAGTCCAAAAGGCATTAGAATTGCCTGATATGTAATGTGAACTTTCATGAAACCTGAATAAAGAAGATTTGTTTCTAAATTTTAGTAAAATTGTGCAATTGTAATTCAAATTAAAATCAACACAAGTAATTGTTGATTTTGAATTTAATTGTCATGGAGTTTTTGCAATTTGAATTTTATGGGTTGAGTGAGTAGTTTGGTTTTTTGCTTTGCATCAATTGGTATCAAAGCTAGAAGACCCTGAGAGTGCAAGGTATGCACTAGGACAAGAGATTTGTGAGAGAAAGTTTGTTGCTGGCGTGAAAGAGAGTCTATAACTGCTACCTTCTGACAAAGATAAAGCTAGGTAGAAGGTGTAGAGTTCCTCCACTAAGAGAAGGTGGGTAGAGGAAGCATCTTCCATAATTTTTGTTGGGTAGAGGGTAGTTTGAAGAAAGTGTTGTGTGAAGGAAGATTACAACAAACAAAATGGAATCTTTGTGAGAATCAAGGTTCAATTGCAGCATGGAACTATTCCAAAGAAGACAATGTGTAGAGACTTAAAGACATCTAGAAAAAGATTTCAAACATGGATCTTCTGTTGCTACCTTCCATTCAAGTAGAGCTTGAATCTTTTCTTCCTTGGGAGTATGATGCAAGAGCATCCAGGTTTAGTGCAATCAACATCACAAAGAAAATTATTGTGATAGAAATTTGGTAAGATTTCATGAAAATTCTTCCTTTAGATAGAATTTGACTAACAATGCACATTATGAGCGTGATGTCTCTCATATTGAAATATGTATAAAATGAGAGGTGTGGGTTTAATTCACAAGACTCTAAATATAATATTTTGGGAATTGTAATAGGAATAATATTGGCTCATTTTTATTTGAGTTTATTTAACTACATTTATGATTTCATCAAATGTATTCACCAATACCAAAATCATGAAAATAATATAAGAGGGATCTATGGGTCGATTCATCTACCAACAATGAGATGATTTACCTTTCAACTTCCATTATGGAACTTTGTTTTAAATGCATTTAATGGTAAATGAGAAAAGCATAGCTGAGAGATGGGAATGTAGCCAAAAGGAAGGTAGGGAGGCTAGACAAGAAAGAGAAAAGAAGGCAAAAAAAAACCCCCTCACTGGTTTGTGCACCATGAAGAAGGAAGAAATAAAGGAAAGTACAGAAGACTAAGTGGCCAAGAGAATGCTTCAGAAGAAAAGTAAAGAAAAGAAAAAAAACCAAATAGGGAGTAAGCAGTGAGGAGCTACTGATTAAAACAATCATAAAAGGGAATTGGAGTTAATAAGAAGCTACACCATTATAAGGAATCAATATGGTTTATAATTTTCTATGTAGAGATTAATGTTTATTAGTTTTGAAGATGTTTATTGTTGATAGAGAGACCACGTGGAGTGAAGGAGAGTAGGATGAAATAAGTCTATACAGTTTCCCAAAATTATATGAAGGGTAACTGGAATACCATGAATGGAAGTGTGTGGGTGAAGGAAGTTTAGCATAGGGATTTGGTGTATTGGGTGCTGTAGGTTGAATATCGACCTATGAATAGAGGTCAAAAGCAACACAATATTTACACTTTGTTTTGTTTTGAATTCTAAGATTCCTAGTAGATTATCCATAGTAAGATTTGGTGTAAAGAAATTTAGATATAAGGAAAATGTGACACTGAGAGAAAAAGCCTATGCAAAGAATAAAAATCCAAATAGACAGAGGAGGTAGAATAGAGTGTGGCTAGGGAAAGGTGTAGAGGCTGGAATGAATTGAGGTAAGAGAATGGTGGTCAACAGATTGAAGGGAGGCTAGACATTGATATGTAGAAAGCTAGTGGGGTGATTGTATGAACAAGCAGTGGAGAACTAGAAGGTGGGGTGGTGCAAATGAGTAGCAGAAGATGAAGAGTCGAAAGTCCAAAAGGCATTATAATTGTTTGATATGTAATGTGAAATTTCATGAAACCTAAATTTGAGTAGTAAAATTATGCAATTTTAATTTGATTAAAATAAAAAAAATAATTATTGATTTTGAATTTAATCATCATGGAGTTTGTGTAATTTGAATTTTATGGGTTAAGGAAGTATTTTGGGTTTTTTCTTTGCATCATTCACCTTTAGTGGCGAATGGGTCATATTGGGGTTTCAAAAAATTGATTTTTGGGTTCTAATCTTCAAGATCTGCACTCTCAACTCCTAGGTTTTCAACTTCTAAAAGTCTGAAACAAATTTTGTAGCTTCGTTTTGGTGTTCTTGCAATATGAATGACAACTTTTGCAACTTGAAAAATTTGATAATTTCTCTCCAATCTTGTTCTCCACTTGATCTTTGACCTATGAACTTGTAAACACACACTCAAGAGGAGAAAAAATGTTGATTATTAGTGAATAGGGGTTTTCCTTGGTCAAACCCCCTTTAGGTAATTAAACCAAATGATGAAATAATGAAATAGAACATGAACCATGAAATATTGATACCATGGAAGTTGTCTTGGAATGTAAATCTGAAAACTAACATGAAGTGGTCTTGTAGAATGTAGATCTTGATCTTGAAACAATTCTTGCAAATGGATCTTCAATGCTACATCAACAATCTTAGCTCAACAACATACTTGATTGGACTATGCCTTTGACATGATCATCTTGAATTTTGCAATAAGTCTTCACTAATCTTCCTTTGAATTCTTTTGAAATGCTCTTGTGAACTCTATAATGCTATTGTGAATGTACTCTTGAGTGCTCATGAAGATCTAGGATTTCTTGTTAGATTTTCTAGGAAGAAACTATGTGAATTAACTCCATATTTATACTAAATCTAAGAATTAACCCCGAAATTCAAATAATTCAAGAAGACACTCGATCTAGGAAAGAAAATAATTATGATCCTAAAAAAATAAAATTCAAAAATGGGTGTCCTATGTGAGGAGGACCCATTCACCACTAAAGGTGAATGGGTCCTAGCACAACTTTCTAGGACCATGCTTCGGGGGGGTGAAATAACATCAAAAACCCATTTCATGAATGCAAATAAAGGGGTGTCCTATGTGGAGAGGACCCATTCACCACTAAATATGAATGGGTCCTAGCACCATTTTCTAGGACCTTAAATTTTCCAAATTAAATTTCATGTAATATCATTATTGGGTGTCGAGATAGATCTTTCATAAAGTGTCATTAATAAGGCTTAAATTTGAATTAAAGGGGCCAATTAAGCTCAATTAACCATAATTAATTAATGAAACCCTAGATAAGTGTGAAAGTGTAATACAACACTTTACAACACCCTAAATAAGGTACAATTCAAGAACATTTTTTTTAAAAGGGCCCTAGATTCAATGTGAATGTGTACAACATGGTTATTTTTTAAGAACCAAACTTAATATTAGTCCTTACCTATTAATTTTCCACAACTCAATTATCAACAAGGTTGAGGATTGGAAAACACTTAAGTAAAGTACTTATTACCTCACTTCTTCTCTTCGGGATCTGTGAAACCTAGGAGGATAATCCTACACATGATCATAATATCCCAAACTCAGTCAAGAGTATTTCCTCACACAGATGCATTCCTCAAGAAACCCACTTCATCAAAGGCTTGGCAAACCTTGGGTGAAAGTGCCATTTGTTTAAGGGAATGTGTTTACATATTGAAAGTTGGGGCAGTGTAGTTTAGAGTATGTTATGAGTTCATCTTCATCTTGACTCTTAAGCCAAATTCATTACTAGCTCAGTTGGCCATGAGATAAACTAATAAAACAACCAGTGCCCTATTTGAGGGAAAAATGGAGTCATAACTTGCAATCAATCAGTAATACAATTATGATTGAACGTTAGAAATTAATGGACTATTAGCATGCCACTTTGTAGCATCTAACTCACTATGTTTTAAAATAGTACTTCCTTACCAAATCCTATATCGCTTTCCCACAAACTAATGGCCTTATTTAAGCATTTTAATCAACTCATTGAACTGAAGCAAAAACAAGCCTATTCATTTGGTGCAAATGATAGAAGACAAATGAAATTATAATTAATTTCATTCATAATTTAGAAGAAAGATACTTAGGAGAGCAATATTTTAGAACTAATATTCTCTTTCATTACTGAAATTGTCTTGTAAAACCATATTCAAGATCTTCATATAGTATAAATTTCACCCTAGATTGGCTTCTGATATATTTACTAATGTATCTATTTACATTATATTTTCTCTGAGAGCATAGCATTTACCTTGACCTATTCTGGACTCAAGATTTCTGAACTCCCTCTTTATCAGTCATGAAAACCCATTTATAAGTAGGGGAGCCACAAGCATCTGACTGAATTACAATTTAATTTAATTTCATTTCAAAAACCTAATTTCAATTCCTCAAAGAACTCCATAGGTGGTTTTTATGCAATCATTTGGGAATGGGGGAGGACAAAAAATAAAACACTTGTGTAGGGTACCATTAGTTACTGTCACAACATTCATGTTGAACAAAAAAGATTCCATATCATATCAGCCAGAGGAATTCCACATTAGCATGGAAGAGAAAAAGACAAACCATAGTCATATTGAAACAAATACCTCCTATGCAAAGACCATGGTGTCATAAAACAAAAAACAAGGAGGTGATCCTATTTAGAGTCATTGTCAGAGCTCCCATATGGCACCAGAGAAAGAAGGTACTGGCCATATCTTGATTCGGTGTCACCTTTAGCATCCGAAGGAGTATTAGAGAGCACAATAGGAGAATTATGTTTTCCCAGGTAGGCCCTATGAATTTTATCCTTTTTCCTGGCCCTCTTCATTGGTTGAGCTAGTTCCTTGCCTTTGAACTTAACCATTTCTCCTAGAATCGTCATGTTTCTTAAGTTGTGCATACTCTGCACAATTGATTTCTTCTTATGACCTCTAGCCCTCCTTTTACCCTTTGAAACCTCAAGAGAAGCCTGGGATTCTTGCTTAGTTATATCCTCATGACACTCAAATACATTGAGTCAACTAGACCTTCTAATAGGTTGAATTGTCACACCAGTTTTCCCCATCTCCAAAACAAGCAGAGTTTAACAATTTAAGACAAAGCTACAAGGATACACACCTACAATGCCCAGACAATTGTAACCAACCCAACATAGAAATTCCTAACCAGACTAGAGAAGCTAATTTAAAACCAATTTACTAAGGACAAGAACACTCAATATTCAACTTAGGAAAAACAAACAACCTCCCACTTTTCTTCACACTATGCCTTACATTTACTATAGACTGGAAAGATGGTGAAAATGAACATCGATCAACCTACATTAAATAGAAAATTTGGAGCATGCAAAATTAATGATTCAAGAAATCCTCGTGCGAGCGAGTTGATAACTTAACAACTCGGCTTTGAATCTAGGCCATTGATCTTAAAACAATTAAAAATTCATCTATTGTGACCATGAGCATCATTTTTCGACCATTAGCAACTTGTTCCTAGAAAAGAACGATGCCATCTCAAATGTTGCCAAATTTTCCTTTAATCTTGATTAATCATACATGATCTAAAAATTAGCATTTATCACCAACCTAATCTGTGCTCATCAATTAATATCGGTGAAGTATATGAGACCAGTATTTTTAAGAGAGAATATCTCCTTATACACGTCATTGCTCATTTATGATCTTCCCCAACTCTTAGGGTGCAATCAACGACGAGTTTTAGTCCGTTGGATCATCCTGTTTTAAAACCACATCAATGGTTTTCTAGTCATCTCACTACTTTCCTTTATACGATGTCCTCAAGATTCTACCATGTTTCCTTCTCTAGCAATAGCCATTGCCTATCATGGGTGCATCTCGTCCTCAATTGAACCCATCAATGATGTCAACATCCTTGCGATGAAATCTCAATCCTTGGATCTATGGCCCATCTTTGATCATGTTTATCCTTCCATTTTGCATCGATAATTCAAACTTTACACCTTGGCTCCTATTAGCGACAGGAGATGCGGTGAAGAAATCAGCTTTAGACACATACACCTACATGAAAATCAATGGTATAAAAGACATCGCACATAAGATCTTATCACATTAGTGAAAGAAACCTTTCATAGAATCTCCTCGCTTATTGTGGTTTTGAAACTTAGGCTCAGGAATGAATCCGGGAAGAGCAATAAAATATAGAAACATTAGACCATCGCTCATCGCTAATTCTCCTCATACAATTTGCAAGCAATTAGCGATGAGAGGATTTACATAGTGACAATGTGTATTGAGTATCGCTAATGCAAAATTTAGCACTTAAAACATATCCATGATACGTGATGTAAGGGAATTCCATCATATTGCTCATCATTGATCTTAAATTCATCATTTTATGATCATCCGCGATGAGTGATAAGAACATAAGGCTGGAAGACATCGCTGATTGCTATTACAATGCTAAAGGCTCAAAATCCATTAGCGATAAGTGATTCCTTAACAATACACAAAACATCGCTCATCGCTAATTATTCCAAGAGCTCCAGTAGCTATTCACAATGAGTGAAAATAAAGAAATGCCACTCATCGCTTGTCGCCAATTTAAAAGATATACTCACTAACTCATTTGACTGTAAAATCCGATGAAATATGTATAATTTGATGTCTCACCGGGTGCTTGTAAAATTTGATATGCAATTTTCAATTTTTTGAAAGTTTATCCTCGATGTTCATCAAAATTTTGATGAACCTAGGGTTCGTCGAAATTTCGACTATCAGTTTCGTCAAAACTTCGACAGACATGAAAAATAGAAAAAAATCAAATTGTGGCCGACATAAAGAAAAGTGAGTTCGCTGATTTATTGTGACAATGTTTTTCTCTACTTGAGACAGTTTGTGGAGAACTACGGATGATTTTCTTGGGAAAAAATAGAAAAAATTCAAGAAGATATCGCTAGGTTGAGGGTAGTCATTGTCTTTTTGCAGAATTCAGTTGTGAAGTTAGATTTGTAGTTATAGGTTTGAAAATCATATTTTAAAGCAACATCTCATCATATTTCATTTTTTGAGGTTTAGGGTTTTGAGAATTTCATGCCCAGATTTTGTTGTGTGGAATCACCATAAGATCACAACCAAGGAACACATTCTTGTGACTATAATTATGTGATCTATAACTCTATTGGTCATGTGGCACAGTTGTGGTATAAAAAATACAAGATACATTCATGTGTGGCCCAAGTTTAATGTGACTATGTTGTGATAGAAATGGAGAGACTCATATAATGTAGTTAATTTAGGTTGTATAATGGAGGTGTCAATCATCATTGGGTGCATTCAGGTTGTCTTAAATTTAACAAGTTAGGATGTAATTATAGCATGATCGAAGAGTGATTACCTCTTGCTGCAATAAAGAGCCTATAACTCTGGTTGATATATAGAGTGGTTGTGTTATATCAATTATGTAGTGCATTCAAGCACAACCCATGCTTAATGGGCTATTCTAGAGAGTGATCAATATTTTCTAAACCTTATGAATGTTACTTAAAAGTGTATAGCTTAAACTACAAACCAAGTTTGTTATATACTTGAATGCAATCTTGGGTTACCACAAACTATAATAATGTGATTTGCTAATAACCATTGTGGAAAGTATTAAAGCAAGACCCATGATATATAGGATACATTTCCCTGGTTAGGTTTACATACCTTAATGAACAAACACAAGCTTCCCACACAATCTAGGATACAATCCAAGATCATACCACAACTTTATCAAGACAAATAATTTTTTGACCCAAGATTTAAGGTTGCTTTTTAATACCAACAAAAGCATTGGTAAGAGCATGATTAGGGTACAAACCCTAGGCCTCCATAGAAACATAAAAAATAACTATAGTGGATTAGTGAGGTTGCAATACCAAAAATATTGAGACATTGTAGGTAATAACAAAATCTTGCAATCTAAAGATTGTAGCCAATAACAAGCACACTATGTAGCTTAGTGACATTTGTAAATGCAATCTATGGTAAGAAGAATGGCAGTCACTTGAGATGTGATAGTGGAAAGAAGGTTGAGCAGTGACAAGATAATAAAGCTCAAACCTTGCATAGTAAAGTGGAGATTTTAAAAGTGAGTTTCCTTACCCCCTTGTTGACCTTAAGGGTTTTTCAAATGCTTTTGGTAGTGTTAGACAAGACAAATGCAATTAGGGAATGACTGTCCAAATGAAGTAACAGTGGTAATCATAGGTTCAATGTTTCTTCTTAGCCATTAATGTATAATGGAGGTAGTGGATTGCATGTTTGAGTAGTGTTTTGAGACTCATCAAGATGGGAGAATAGTGAATAATACCTTGTGGAATGTGAAGTAGTGTCAATAAGGTTGAAGGATCTTAAAAATTACAATACCATGAAAGAATGAGTCCCTTGTAGTAAGTAGGTAGTCTATAGGGCATAGTTTGATTTTATAGAAGGATGCTCATGAAAGGAATCTTCAAGTGATAGTGAGTGAGCTATTTGAGATTGTAGCTAAGGGTGCAATACCCAGTCTTAAAGGAAGTTAGGAAAGCAGTAAATGTGCTAGAAAATCAAATCATACACAACAAATAATTCACAATGTTATCTTGCATAATACCTTGAGTTTGAAGACAAAAATATCATTATATCTTCATGATGAAAGTGGTGACCTAAATGGTTAATCATTGGCAACCATGATTTTAAAACATGCTATTGTGCTTATGGAGGAAAATTTTTAAGCAAGGTAGTGAGTGGTGGTTTAGAACAATGGCAAGTATGAAGGACTTGCTTTATATGCATATTATGCAGTCTAGCTTAAGATACCATTCTTAGAAGAGATTGAAGGTGGATTATGGAACTCAAGGGTTACCATGAAAAGGATTAAAGCAAAGACTGAGATATATTTAAAAGCCACGGTCATGAAGATATTAAAGATGTCACATGAAAACCCTAGTAGTTGGAGTAATGAGTATAGTGCCAAAAAGGATAGTGTTCTGGGGTAGATTTAGGAGATCTCCACATTATCTAATTATAGGGAAATACATTATTTATTTATTTATTTAATTAAAATAAATCATTCTAAACCCTATATAGGATACATTGATACTTCAAAAGCCTCTGAAGGAATTTGAGATTATGCAAATATATGTCTAGTAAATTCCCAGATTAGAAATAGTAGAGGGAACAATGTAAGATTTGTTGAGTAGAGCAAGAATGAGATAAGCAACAATGAATCCTATGCCTCCTTTCACACACATCTTCTCACCGTTCTCTATCATTATTTATGAAAATACTTTTCCATTTTGGCAGTCTATGATTGAAAATAATGTTTTGACGAAGGTTTTATAGTATGTTTATTAAAATGAAAACTCCATCCTAGTGGGCTACGCTTGAAAATAATATTTTGACAAAAGTTTTAGGGTATGTTTATTAAAGTTTTAGAGTATGTTTATTAAAGTTTCAAAGTAAAATCAAAATTTAATAAGTTTTGGAATTAACATTTTAAAGTGTTTTTTGGGGTCATTAACTTCAGACTATCTTCTCTTTTGCAGGGGTGGTTGCATGCCAAATTTTTTTGGTGTAAAATATCAGAATTATTAGATTTTGTTACCTTTCTATGAATAAAAATGTTTGGAGTGTGAGTTTGATATTTTTTGAAGATCTAAATAGTCAAGATTGGTAAAGAGAAATTATGTCAGATAATATTAGTCCAGAATAAAATGAAGAGACACTTGATAGATTGTGGGCTAGATTGAAAAGAAAGGGTGATGGGAAATGTTATTGTCCTTGCAATAATTGCAAGGGCTTAAAGATGAGATGAATTTTAATCACAACAACTAAGAAACATTGTAGGCAGCATGGTCATTGAAGGGGGGCATGATTATCCTCCATTAGTAAGTTGTTCATTATATGTGTTTATATTGATTGAATTTGTAAATGTTTATATCGTTTTAACATATATATATATATATATAATCACTTAATCATGATCATGGTTTATTTGTGTCTATCATTATTATAAAGGTGGGGTGATCTAGGGTAGATGATATAGATTATCATGGTCCAGATAATGTGGTTTTGCAAGCGGACGAACATGGAGCTGTGAATATCGAAGATGGAGTTAATGATCCTATGGAAGAAGATGATCATGCACCAAAAAACACAGTTGAAGATGATGGTACGAATACATTGATCCATGACACATTTAGTGGTAGAGATGATATTGATGATCAAGATGACTTTGATGATGTTCATGATTTACTTGTACTTGAGAAGGCATATGAGCCCATTTATGAAGGCTCCCAAACAACTCTTCTCTCTGCTGTATTGTTGCTGTTGAACTTGAAGGTTATGAATGGTTTATCAAACATAACAATCTCATGGATGTTAAGGTATGTCATATATGTCACCTTTTTTCATCTATTTTAATTGTTGTTAGTTCATCATTAGTAAATAAAGGATGAAATATGTACCATTAATATTCTTTATATTAACAAATTATTTTTTGTTGTAGATTGATTGGTGAATTTTTGTTACCACCATCAAATATTTTACCTTGAGCATACCGAGATTTATCTACCATTATGAAAGATATCGGAATGGAGTATCAAGCAATAGATGCATGTTCTAATGGTCATAGTATATATCATAAACAACAGGAATTTGCAACAAAATGCTCAGAATGTCATATCAGTAGATATCAAACATATCAACTAACAAAAAAGGTGCTTCACAAGGTTCTTTGTTATATTCCCATTATTCCATGTATGCAATGATTATTTAGGTGCAAAAACTTAGTGCAATTTATGGATTACCATGCATGGAATAGAAGTGGAGATGACATTATTCGAATGCCCATGGATGGTTATGCATTTAGGGACATGGAGGAAAAATGACCATACTTTAAAGAAGAACCTCTTAATCTCAAGCTATCATTGGGAGCAGACATTGTCAATCCATTTGGATAGCTAAGATCTATCTACTTGGTGTGGCCTATTTTTTTTATCAACAATAACATTCCTCCATGGATGTCAATAAAGAGGGAGCACATAATGTTGTTAATGATTGTTCCAGGTATTTGTTTACATCAATTTTCTTTAATGTAGTAGCATCTCATTTGTCTTATTTGTTGCATAATGACTTATATTTTTTTCATTCAATAGTCATGTACATTAATTTATATATATTGTAGTAAAATGGTTATAATAATTAAGTAATGTTTATGTTCATTCAACTAGGTAAGTACCAAAGTTAAAGATATGAATGTATATATCAAGCCTCTTATCGATGAGTTACTAAATTTATGAATTGGAATCACTATGTATGATGTCTCTAGACCAATAGGACAAAGATAATTTCAATTCCATGCAATGCTTGTATAGACAATTCATGATGCCCCAGGGCTAACACATTTTTGTGGTATGTTATAACGTTTGACTGCACTTTAACAATATTTAATTTGATGAAGTAGACATCATGCATGTTTTTAAAATAATCTATTCATTATATATAATTATAAAAATTGACATATTTAATCCAATTATATATGATCTTGCAGGTCTTCAAACAAAGGGAAAATTTGCATGTCCAATTTGTGGTCCCAAGATGAAATCTCATCATTCAACAAGTTTAGGAAAGTAGGTGTTTGATGAGTATAGACACTTCCTCCATAGAAATCATAAGTATTGAACTACTGAAAATATCTTTTCAATGGGAAAGAGGAGACTACATCAAAACCACAAAGAATGACACCTCGCCGATGGAAGTTGGAATATAATAGAATTAATTGTCAAGGTTATACATCAGATCAAATTGTTTATCTATCATATATGATATGTTTTGAATTTATATTTTTATATTTTGTTGTGTTTACTCATGTTGTAATTGACATTGGTTGTTTTTGTTAATTTTTTTAACTTATATGCTTCATGAAGGTCATCAAGGCATTAATGGCCGGCTTCCACAGGGACTGAAAATTTATCTTAGACAATTTAGTAGGTTGCCCTACTATGAGTAGCTACAAATTGTGCATTTGTTTGATACAATGT
Organism: Sequoia sempervirens; assembly: GCA_007258455.2. Taxonomy (NCBI): domain Eukaryota; kingdom Viridiplantae; phylum Streptophyta; class Pinopsida; order Cupressales; family Cupressaceae; genus Sequoia; species Sequoia sempervirens. Next base: position 54,201,340 of record VDFB02000363.1, on the reverse strand, counting down.
ATATCAGAAAGAATAAAACATAAACGTTATGGAAAATATTGGATGGAAGACATGAAAAAGAAAAAAATGTCAAAATTTGTAGAGACATTTAGGAAGCCAATCATGCAATGAAAAATGTCATTCAATTAAATAGCGATGGAGACCTGATGTAGGAGCATCCAGTGGTGTGAGGGAAATATTGCATCACTCAAAAATATGTTTTCCATTTATGTTCTTGTTGTTTTCTTTTTGTAGATATTTTGGCATTTTTGGATACCCTTTTCGTCGAATAAGAGTTTCCAACTTTCAGAACTGTTTTTCTACTTTTTCTGCTCAACTGCTATTTTTAGCAGGTGGAAATATTAAGTTGTGGGAAGAAAAAAATTATGGGAAGGTTCATGAGGTAAAAATAAGCACTTTGGAAAAAGAATCAAGTCAAGATCATTCATGGTTTGAAAGTTATTCAAGTTCCAGTTTCTGCTTTTTGCCCTAAAAAACCTTTTGAGTCCAGTTTGAGGCACTAAATGGTCCTGTACGGGCCCAAAAATATCAAAATTGATGGAGTGGGTTCTTAGTGTGTTCTTCACTCCGAGACCTTTCCAACAGTGTAGACGGTTCAAAAAATGGAGTCCCGGATCAAAAGTTATGGCTTCTGGAAGTTGGTCAATTTTTGGAAAATTGCCACTTTTCGAATTAGGACTCAATATTTGAATTTCAAATTGTAATTTTTAGAACCTAACCACCAAAAATCTTATCTCGAATGTTGTTTTTGGCTCCAAACCAGAAAGGGCTATTTATGGGCTAGTTTCTATTTTTTGAGTAACTTTTTGGGGGAAAGAGTTCGCATACTGCGAAAAGGGGGATTTTCTGTAATTCTATAAATTTTCTGGAACTTATGTAATTTTTGCATGTATCACAAAGCTTGAGGATTCGTGATACTCTACATGAAGAGTTCCATAGTTTAATTGAAAATATTATTCTCTATTTTGTGAGTGTATTTTTGTGTCTTGGGTTTGCTCCCTTGTCAGGTGGTATCAAAGCAGGTTTTCTTGAGCATGTGGACAGATCGCCGATCGTGAGGCAGTTTGCACCAGGATCGTGGTTGTGGGTTCGAGGTATTCAAGATGCCTCCAAGAGTGATGCCTAATAGGTGTGGTGGTTCCAGAGGTGGCAAAAATGCTGGTGGAAGAGATCCATTGGTGGCCGAGGGTTTCAGAGCCCTCTAGAGACAGATTGATGCATTGTAGGAACAAATTAGAAGAGGGTTAAACCTGGGTAGGAGAGGAGAAAGTGAGGATGAAGAAGAGGTGGAAGGTTCAGATGTAGAAGAGGAAGAAGAATTGATCGATCAAGATCAGATGTGGTTGATAAGGGCCATTTCAAAGATTAGAAAAAGACCCAAAATAGAAGTCCTCAGTTATTTTGGAAGTCTGAACCCAGAAGAGTTGATTGACTGGATCAACGAGCTAGAAGAATATTTTGAGTATGAAGAAGTAGAGGAACCAGATCGGCTTAAGTTTGCAAAACCAAAGTTGAAGGGCCATGCCAATATTTTGTGGAAAGAGGTCTAGTTGGAAAGGAATCAAAGAGGAAAATGAAAGATCAGCAGTTGGGATCGCATTGTGGAAAAGGAAAGATCATACCAGTGGACTACGGTTAGATTTGCTAAAGAAATTGCAAGGGTTGAAGCAAGGAAGTAGATCTGTGAAAGAATACACAAAATATTTTCACAAGATGATCATTAGAATGGGAAATGCATAGGCCAACAAGGAGAAGGTAGCCCGTTATCTTAATGGGTTATGACCAAGCATTCAAGAGGAGCTAAGCCTGGTCAGACTAACCATCATTGAGGATGCATACCAATTTTCTCTAAAAGTTGAGGAGAAGCTAAACAAAAGATTTGAAAGCAAGCAAAAAGGGCGAGGAGGTCAAAGTGGAAAGGGTAGTGGATGATCTTCTGGAAATCAAAATGAGGATGAAATAAAAAATGAAGATGTGGGTACCAGTTGAAGCTAGAGGAATGATAACTTCTACCACCCTCGTGATCAAAATAGTGGTGATCAAAGAGGTAGAGGACAAGGAAGATCTAGGCCAGGACCCGTAAGAGGTGGTTTTAGAGGAACTTATTTCCATTGTGGTGAAGAAGGGCATTGAGCCTATGAATGTCCACAACACCAAGGAAGGATAGATAGAAGGATAGAAGGTCATGGAATGGTTGTGCATGCAGATGAGGAGGCTCAATTTGAGCATTCAGATGATGCTGAAAGGGGAGAAGCCCTAGTGGTTAGAAGAGCTCTAGTGACTGAAGAGAAGGAGCCAGAACAGAGGAAGAATCTATTTCGCATAAGGTGCAATTATGAAGACAAATTTTGTGAAGTCATTATTTATAGTGGGAGCACAGATAATTTGGTGTCCAAAGAGATGGTTACGAAGTTGAAGTTGAAAAGGGAAAGGCATCCACACCCATATTAGATTGCCTGGTTGCAGAAAGACCACAAAGTTTTGGTCAATGAGAAGTGCCTGGTGAAGTTCAAGATCAGAAGCTATCATGATGAGGTACTCTGTGATATCATCCCCATGGATGCATGCCACATGTTGTTGGGGAGGCCGTGGCAGTTTGATAGGCGTGCTGTACATGATGGCCATGCAAACACTTATTCCCTGATGAAGGATGGAGTTTGCCATAAGTTGAAACCCCTGAAGAAGGATGAAGAAAAGGTACGCAATAGCGCTAGAATTTGTTTTGTCGATGGAAGGAAATTTTTAGAAGGCATGAAGCATGAGCTTATGTGTTATGCATTGATTCCTAGAATGAAAAAGGAAGATAGTGAGAAGGTTTCAGTAGAAGTTTCTAGACTATTGGATGAGTTTCAAGAGATTATTTCTGATAACGTACCTATGGGTTTACCACCAGTGAGGAAGATCAGTCATCAGATTGACTTGATTCCTGGAGCCAATTTTCCAAATAAGGCAATGCATAGAATGAATCCTATAAAAAATGAGGAGTTGAACAAACAGGTTTAGGAGTTGTTGAGAAAGGGTTTGATTCGAGAGAGTTTGAGTCCATGTGCAGTACTACGGTACTAGCACCAAAGAAGGATGGGGAGTGGAGGATGTGTACAGACTCTCAAACCATAAATAAGATAACAATCAATTATAGATTTCCCCTACCAAGGATGGATGACCTGATGGATTGTTTAAGTGGAGCTCAGTACTTCACAAAGATAGATCTAAAGAGTGGATATCACCAGATCCGTATTCGAGAGGGAGATGAGTGGAAGACTGCCTTGAAAACTAAGGAGGGATTGTACGAGTGGTTAGTCATGCCTTTTGGGCTAACCAATACACCGAGCACATTCATGCAGCTCATGAATGAGGTACTGAAAGAGTTTCTGGGAAGTTTTATTATTGTATATCTCAATGATATTTTTATTTTTAGTAAAAGTTTGGATGAGCATTTAATGCATATTCATAGAGCTTTTGAGAAGTTGAGAGAAGAGAAATTGTTGATTAATCTAAAGAAGTGTAGTTTTATGAAGGAGTTAGTGTATTTGGTGTTTGTTGTCTCAGCAGAAGGTCTCAAGATGGATCCAGAGAAGGTGAAGGCTATTCTAGAATGGCCTACCCCAAGAACTGCTATTGAGGTGAGATCTTTCCATGGTTTGGCTAGTTTTTATAGAAAGTTCATTAGAAAATTTAGTAGTATTTGTGCACCCCTAACTGAAACAATGAGAGGGGATAGAAAAGAGTTCAAGTGGAGCACTAGAGCAATGAAGAGTTTTGATCTATTGAAGAAGAAGGTGATAGAGCAACTAGTTTTGGCCTTGCCAGATTTCAATAAGGAATTTTAGGTGGATTGTGATGCTAGTGGTTGCACCATTGGAGCAGTGTTGAGCCAATAAGGTAAACCCATTGCCTATTTTAGTGAAAAGTTAAATGATGCAAAGAGGAAGTATTCTGTATATGATCAGGAATTTTATGCAATAGTTCAAGCATTAAAGAAATGAAGACATTATCTATTGCCAAAGGAGTTTGTTTTGTTTACTGATCATCAAGCATTACAGTACCTGAGTAGTAAGGAAAAATTAAAACAGAGGCATATGAAATGGGTAGAATTTTTGCAGAGTTATACCTTTGTTCTAAAGCATAGGAGTGGCAGGTTGAATAGGGTTGTAGGTGCCTTAAGTAGGAGGCAAACATTGTTGATAGAGATGCAAATTGAAGTGGTTGGGTTTAATGAACTCAAGACATTGTATCCTGAGGATCCTAATTTTGCAGAAGCTTGGAAAGCTTGCAAGGAGCTTGTTACAGTTGACAGGATGAAGTGGTTGGACTTCATAATCTAGGATGGCATGTTGTTTAAGGGAAGTCAATTATGTATTCCAAGGAGTTCCATGAGGGAGAACCTGATAAAGGAGAAGCACAGTGGAGGAATGGCAGGACATTTTGGTCAGGATAAGACCATTTCCATTATCAGTGAGCATTATTATTGGCCTCAGTTATCACAAGATGTGAAGAAGTTTGTGCAAAGTTGCAGGGTATGTCAGATGGCTAAAAGAGTGAGTCAGAATACAAGATTGTATCAGCCCTTATTTGTACCAGAGAGGCCATGGGAGGATATAAGTATGGACTTTGTTCTTGGCTTGCCAAGGACACAAAGAAGGAATGATTCAGTATTTGTGGTAGTTGACAGGTTTTCAAAGATGGCACATTTCATCCCATGCCAGAAGACCCATGATGTAGTCCACATTGCTGACTTGTTCTTCAGAGAGGTAGTGAGGCTACATGGTCTACCAAAGAGTATAGTATCATATCATGACACAAGATTTTCTGGATACTTTTGGAGGACCTTGTGGAAGAAGTTGAAAACAAAATTGAAGTTCAGTTCTGCACATGATCCACAAACTGATGGGAAGACTGAGGTTGTGAACAAAAGTCTAGGTAACCTATTGAGATGTTTGGTAGGAGATAAACCCAAGGGATGGGACTTGATCTTACCTCAGGAAAAATTTTCTTACAACAATTTTGTCAACAAAAGCACTAGTAGATCACTATTCTAGATTGTGTATGGAGGCAGTCCTAGGAGTGCTCCAGAATTGAGGAAGATGGACCAAGAGAAGAGGACAAGTGCCAAAGCCGAAGACTTTGCAGAGCACATCAAGGATATACATGAGAAGCTAAGAGAACATATTAGCAAGATGAATATGTAGTATAAGGCTAAGGCAGATCAAAAGAGGAGGTATAATGAGTTTCAAATTGGTGATGAATGATGGTCCACTTGAGGAAAGAAAGGTTTCTAGTGGGAACCTATAAAAAATTGAAGATGAAGAAGTTTGGTCCTTGTAAAATTGTGAAGAGGCATGAATCAGGGAATGCATATGAGGTAGATGCTGGATGGAGTCAATATTTCTCCTGTGTTCAATATTTCAGATTTGACAGAGTATCATGAAGGTGGCGCAGAGGGAGTACAAACAATGGAACAATGTGGCATTCCAACACCTACTACAGAGAAGGAGGAGATTAAAGAAATCCTAGATAGCCATGTGGGAAGGAGTACCAGAAACAAGCAGTATGAAGAATATTTGGTGAAGTGGAGAGGAAGGCTTGTGGAAGATTTTGGCTCCAAATATTCTTCATAGTGCTTGTTTCTTTTGGCTCCAAACTGGAAAAATGGCTATTTATGGGCTAGTTTCTGATTTTTGGGTAACTTTTTGGGGGAAAGAGTTCACATATTGCGAAAAGGGGGATTTTTTGTAATTCTGTAAATTTTTTGGAACTTCTGTAATTTTTGCATGTATGACAGAGCTCAAGGATTCGTGATCCTCTACATGTAAGAGTTCCATATTTTAATAGAAAATATTATTTTCTATTTTGTGAGTGTATTTTTGTGTCTTGGGTTTGCTCCCTCTTTAGGTGGTATCAGAGTGGGTTTTCTTGAGCATGTGGACAGATCGCTGATTGTGAGGCAGTTTGCACCAGGACCATGGTTGTGGGTTTGAGGTATTCAAGATGCCTCCAAGAGTGATGCCTGGTAGGCATGGTGGTGCCAGAGGTGGCAGAGGTGGCAGAAATGCTGGTGGAAGAGATCCATTGGCAGTCGAGGGTTTCAGAGCCCTCCAAAGACAAATTGATGTATTGTAGGAACATATGAGAAGAGGGTTAAACTCGAGAAGGAGATGAGAAAGCAAGGATGAAGAAGAGGTGGAAGGTTCAGATGTAGAAGAGGAAGAAGAACTGATTGATCAAGATCAGATGCAGTTGATAAGGTCCATTTTGAAGATTGAAAAAATACCCAAAATAGAAGTCCCCAGTTATTCTGGAAGTCTGAACCCGAAAGAGTTGATCAACTGGATCAATGAGCTTGAAGAAGTATTGGACCCAAATTAGGTTAAGTTTTCAAAAATGAAGTTGAAGGGCCATGCCAATATTTGGTGCAAAGAGGTCTAGTTGGAGAGGAATCAAAGAGGAAAAGGAAAGATCAGCAGTTGGGATCGCATGGTGGAGAAAATGAAGAAACATTTCATACCAGTGGACTACGAGTTAGATCTACTGAAGAAATTGCAAGGGTTGAAGCAAGGAAGTAGATCTGTGAAAGAATGCACAAAATATTTTCACAAGATGACCATCAGAACGGGCAATGTAGAGGCCAACAAGGAGAAGGTAGCTCGTTATCTTGATGGATTATGACTGAGCATTCAAGAGGAGCTAAGCCTGGTTAGACTAACCACCATTGAGGATGCATACCAATTTTCTCTGAAAGTTGAGGAGAAGCTAAACAAAAGATTTGACAGCAAGCAAAAAGGATGAGGAGGTCAAAGCGGAAGGGATAGTGGACAATCTTATAGAAATCGAAATAAGGATGAAATAAAAAATGAAGATGTGGGTACCAATCGAAGCCAGAGGAATGATAACTTCTACCACCCTCGTGATCAAAACAGTGGTGATTGAAGAGGTAGAGGACGAGGAAGATCTGGGCCAGGACCCGAAAGAGGTGGTTTTAGAGGAACTTGTTTCCATTGTGGTGAAGAAAGGAATCGAGCCTATGAATGTCCACAACACCAAGGAAGGACTGATAAAAAGCCAGAAGGTCATGGAAGGGTTGCACATGTAGATGAGGAGGCTCAATCTAAGCATTCAGATGATGCTGAAAGGGGAGAAGCCCTAGGGGTTAGAAGAGCCCTGGTGACTAAAGAGAAGGAGCCAGAACAGAGGAAGAATCTGTTCAGCATAAGGTGCAAGTGTGAAAAAAAATGTTGTGAAGTCATTATTGATAGTGGGAGCACTAATAATTTGGTGTCTGAAGAGATTGTTACGAAGTTGAAGCTGAAAAGGGAAAAGAATCCACACCCATATCGGATTGCCTGGTTGTAGAAAGACCACAATGTTCTGGTCAATGAGAAGTTCCTGGTGAAGTTCAAGATCAGAAGCTATTGTGATGAGGTACTTTGTGATATCATCCCCATAGATACATGTCACGTATTGTTGGGGAGGCTGTGGAAGTTTGATAGGTGTGCTATACATGATGGCCATGCAAACACTTATTCCTTGATGAAGGATGGAGTCCGCGATAAGTTGAAACCCCTGAAGAAGGACAAAGAAAAGGTATGCATTAGTGCTAGAATTTGTTTTGTCAATGGAATTCTAAAGTCTTCAACACATATAATATGAAATTGATCAAAATATTAAACTACATGAGAAAAAAATGAAAATAGTAAATGCATATGTATGTGTTTTTGTAAATGTAAGTGTAAAATAATTTAGAATAATGAAAATTATAAAAGAATACAAGGAAAGGTTTAGAGTTTAGAGTGGGAGAGAGATAGAGGGTAGAGGGTTTAAGGGTTAATGGTTTATGGTTTAGGGTTAAAAATAGAGGGTGTTGGTTTGTTTTTTACACTGTAACCAGGTTGGTCTTCTAATCTACCTATGGGATTGCCAATTCCAATCAAGGGCAGCTCGAAGGACCCAGACCAACTAATGAGAATTTTAAAAAGCCTCCTACACTTTGGGCTTTGTAAGAACCATGAGGGTGATCCCTTAATGTGTTTACAACCTCTGGGCCAATATCATAAACAACATTAACACATAACAGATAATCCAATTGAATAGCTCAACACAATAGGATAATATCAAATAAAATTGGCTGTTCACCGATAATATCAACTATGTGGAGCGTGAGATAACTACAACACAATCCATAGTAAAATATAGTCATTAATTTTCAATTTGTAACAAGATCTAGGCAAACAAAAACAATTATTGAACTACATGAATAAGAACAACTTAGATCAGTGCCATACATCCATTGCAAGAATCAAACTCATAATAATCTAAAGGTTTATGATAGATTTAATACATAACATATAACTTATAAGATCCCTGACAATATTGCATTACAATTTCATTAGTATGCATTCTCACCCAATACTACTTATAAAATACTTATACAAGACATATCCGCCTATAATTCCATTCAACTATTTTAATTAATTCCTTGAATTAAAGTTAAAATAAGGATTATACAATGAAACGAACCTTAGTCATCTTATTCAAAATTTAGATATGCATGTACAGTGGAGAGACATGAGTTTGAATTTATCATTTCAACTCAAATGCTAGTACTATTATACAACATTAAATCCCCATAAATTTAAAACTGATTATAGAATAAATCATAACCTAAATTGTATTTCTCTCTAAAATCATCAGACTTTACAATTTTCTCTGCAACTTCACCTAGACTCGAACAAAAATTATCTAACTTGCTAACCCGTATTTCTGGCCTTGAAATCCTTCTTATAGAAAATGAAGGAGCAAACAAGCATCGGGCTAGAAAGTACACATGTCATGAGCGAAATGAAGCATCTAGTGATATTCCAAAAATAATTACAATAACCATCACCCTAGAGAATATTTCCGTTCATCATGTCAGCTGAGGAAAATTGAGGCAACAACAAAAAACCACAAGAAAACCACGTCGAGACCACCATCAAAGAAAAACCAGAGGCCGTTGTAACCACAAAATCTAATATAACACCCGTTAGTAATTCATTCTTTTATTCCTCCTCAGTCAAATATTTATTTACCCACCTCTGATATTCTTCATCACACCTTGGCATTATAAGGTGTGTATTTTACTGCTACCTGATTTGCATCTCTTTCAAAAGATTTCAAAAATGAGCCGGTACTAAAGATTTTATCCATACAACTCACCAACAAGTCATAATCTGAGTCATCACAAATTAATTTAATTTGATCATTAATGACCTCACCTACTTGAACCTACCACTACTGGAATGACCTGATTTTCCCTTGCTCATCAATTATATTATGTAACAATGTGTTACCCCAATCATTGAAATTCTTCACCAACTCCCTAATCTTCCTACTCAAGTCATCTGGTAAGGTTTGAAAACCTTGCAATGATTTTACTAACACATGAGTAGGCTTTAATGATTAGGGCCTATTGTTTGTATCAAACCTTGAGGCCTTATACATGAGATCCAGATTAATGGCCCTAGGGATTCAATTTTCAATCAGTGGTATCACTACCTCCTAATCCCTATCAATATTCTTTATTGCATCTAATAGCTAAGAATATAAATAATGTATAGATAGAAATTTATTATCAACCTTTTCATTCAAATGCCTTAAAACAGTAGTAGCAATCTCTTTTTGCTTTGAAAGAGATCCCTCCTCACTTGCCCTCAAATATGCTTGTAACTCATCAATTCTTTGCAAGAGTTGGTTCTTTGTAGGATCACTAGAGAACTCTGTTTCTTCACCAATTTCCTCTAAAGAAGGGGTGAAGGTAGGATTCTGATTGGGAGACCCTAGTGTGGAAACAATTGGAGAAGCAAGAGGCACTGAACCTATTGTGGAAGGTAATGTACTGGTCCATGGAGCACTTGATGTCTCCCTAATCTATCTATACCTGAACCTTTCCACCTCAGTTTGCAACTCAACATTCCTCTATTGCATCTTGATATATTCTTCAACCAAAAGGTTATACTTCTCCATTAGGCTTTTCATTTCAGCCTCCTCCCTTTCAGTAGTCTTTTGGGCCAATTTGGCCATACTCATAGTTAAACTAGTGGCCTTGGTGGTTGAGGTCTCTGAATCTCTCTTTATTATTAATCCCCCTCTGAAATTTGGATTAATGTTTGCAATATTTGGCTTTCTCCCTTGTGGGGCCAATGCCCAAATTTCCAAGGTTCATACTCTTCATTGAAAGTAGAATCTTGAAGTGCTTCCTTGAATTCTTCTTTAGATTCTTGCAAGGGATTCTTGGACTTCAAAATAGCATTAAAGGCCACTGCATCTGCAATGTCCCATTTAGGAAGAATCAATACACCAGCCTGACTCACCAATTTTCTTCCTTCCTCAGAAGTGATGTTCTTAAATTCTTCCATTAATCCAACTTTCACTTCCTCATCATTCTCCTGGTCTGACCTGTCAGGTCTTAGTTCTCTTCTCTCCTTACATTTATTTTGATATTCTTCAAACTTCATCCTCCATACCAATTGCAAGAATACATGAGTCTTTACAAATGCATTGCCATCTAGAAACTCCTTACATGCTTCCATTCTTGCATCTTGTACACTTTTTCCTTTCATATCTAAATTAGATAAAACCAATTTAGCTGGCCTAGGAGGGGAAGGCATACCAACCTGCATGTCCTGATCAGTAATAATAATTTCATCCATCAAACTCTCTCGTGGTTGATAAGTTCTTTTCATTTTAGGGCTTGGCTCAGATGGTGGTGATGGGGGACTATCTTCTGGTGATGACTCTAAATCAATTATCTTAATTGGCCCAGACACTTTGAATTTTGGACTTGATTGTGAAGGAAAATTCATAATTTTCTTCCCCTTTCTGTCCACTTCTTCCTCATCACTGCTGCTATCCTTTTTTCTCCTGTAAATGGGCCACTTTTCTATAGGCTAGTATGCTGGTATTGTTTCAAATGGTCTGAAACCTTGTTCTTGTACACCCAGACTCAACTCTAAGTTTACTTTTTTGGTTCTCAAAGTGCCCATAATCTCTTTGAAGTTCTCCATCAAAAAAACAAATTTTCTTATGGTGAGGACTGAACTCCAACAATGGATCATATTTAAGATCCATTTTGTACACAATATCTAATAGCTTATCATAAGCTATCCATTTCTCCTTGTTCAACTCCTGCTTATTTAGGTCAAACTCATTTATGATCAGGTCCTTAGGAAAGTTGAACTCCCTCACAACTTTCCATCCTTTATTCTTTGTCTAAAAAGGGTAAAGAAACCCTCAGGATCATGCTGTCACTTTGGACCACATCTCAAATGATAATCCTCAAAGAATTTTTCAAAGTGCACCCAACCTCCTTTTGAAAAGGAAAAATCAGATACCACTATATAATCAGGGAAAAATGTTCCCTTTCCCCTCCCTGTGAGGTTGTCCTCATGGATGCAACCTATCTTCCACATAACTTCTGCAAACCCCACTCTTGGTGGCACATTGTATGGCAGTATATGAGGGGATCCTTGAAAACCATACCCTCAAAATAGTGCTAACTAGGTATGGGATAATGTCACCCCAGTTATTGATGAATTTTAATTTTGGCTTCCTCCCCTTTGGCTTGAGGAAATCATGTAATTCCTTAGGAATCCTAGGTACATTAACCATCAATCTAGCCCTCAATCTAGAAGCAAAAAAATTATCAAATTGCACATAACTAGTGCTTTCCTTATTACAAGATAAATCTGTAGCCCATATCTATATTGGCAATATTTCTCCATCAATCGATTGCCTTAATTTCATCTTCTCAGAGAAGAAGTTAGCATTCTTGAATAAAAAAATATGCATCAGCATAGAATACCAAAAAAATTGAGTGCCGGTATCATTTTTTTGCAACTTTGACAGCCCCACATGTATCCTCTCAGCCAAGAAAGAAGCAAAGCCATATGTGGCAGAGAAGTTAGGGTGTTGTATTTGCACCCCCATGAACATGTATGCAATGGGCATCATTGCACCAAGATTAAAACCCAAAATTTGACAAAATGAATAAAAAGTGGCTAGGAAATGATTTGCAAAACAATTTAATTTGAAAGGTTCTAGGTCACTGGGGCTGATATGAAATCTTGAACCTCCTGCCCTAGCCAGATGAGGTAGAAGCAATTTAGCTCTAAAAAAAGATTTCAACTTTGCATATTCCTGCTTCATTTCCTCAAGGTTGATAGGCACCAAGTCCTCACTCGGTTCACTCAAGTCAAAAATATATTGAATATCATCTCTATTAATGCTTAACAAAACCTTTCCATCATTATCCCTAATTACCCGTGTGACAGGGTCATATCTTGCAGCTATTGCCCTAAGTAGGTCTACATTAGGGAAAAAATTTGGTACCACCAACTTCCCCATATCATACATCCATCCATTTGAAAAAGGGTGAGGAAAATTCCTCTGTCCATACCACAATCTAAACATTTCTAAACTTGTGAGAGGAACCCCAGCATTGGCTATGTTGGAACAATTGTATACTAACCCCTCCCCTAGTATTTTCCCTCACATCAGAACCAATCCCTTCTTTCTATCATTCATTAACAAGGGGAATTGATCTAGAAAATCATCATACAGGTTTCTTTTTAAATATTCAATCTAGCTAGAATATTGCTTGGGTGGTCCATCTCAGACAAACTAGGGCTTCTTATAACTTCACACTTCAAATAGCTAGGACTAACCAGATATATGAAATTACAGAACAAAATATTACAATTTCTCACAATTTAAATAAACTATAACCCTAAAACATTTATCAACAAACCCTATGATAAGTACAACAAATATTTTCCTTAATTCAAGCACAAAGTGACCTCTAAACACAAAAATTAACTCATGACTCTTTTCGCAAAAATCCCAAATTTCAGCTGTTAGGGTTCACAACCTTGCTCTTGGCTCTGAAACTACTTCGCAAAATACCTGAATGCTTTGTGACACACATAAAGTAGGAGAATTGATTTTATTTTGATCAAATTGTTCCAGTAAATTTCTCATCCACCATTAAAGCTCACTCATGTACTACAAGAACAAATCCAACCATATTTGATGCAGATTTAAATTCGAGCCGTTGATCCTTCATTTCGATCAAATCATCAATGACTACCTTCAAAATATGTTGACATGATTGCCAACATGGCCATAAGGGGCCCACCATACCATACACTGTGAAGGAAGTCCACGTGGCGGTTGCCCATGATCTCATTCCTTCAACACAGTCATCAACCCTATCATTAACCCTCAAGCATATTTTCCATCAAGATTATAACACATCCATCGATTTGAATCACATGCATCTTAAGAGAACTTTATTAACCAACCTTTTAATGTATTTAAGGCCGGATTAATGTTCCACAATATTTGCTTTATTCTTTCGGCTTCATCAGATGAGACACGTGGCAACCGCCCGTGATATCATGATCGACCAAAGCATTGTGGTGGGGCCATCGCGGGATGGTGGGGAATGGCTGAGATCAAATGGTAGTTGATCAACAGTTGCACAATTTCATCCCCCAGAAGGACACATGGCGCCCGCTTGCGATATTGCAATCGGTAAAAATATTGCAGCTTCCAATCATGCAATGGCGGGCAATCATTGATATCCGAAGGCAATTTGATCAATGGTAGCGTGAATTTGATCCTTTCTACAAAATAAAACATTCATTAAAAAGGATGAGGGGAGATCACTAGGCCAATGGTAAACAACGACATGAGTTGTTTTTTAAAAGATGAAATACGAGGTCAACCGAGACTTAGGAAATAAACCCTTATGGAGGAAATAAAGTATTAAAATCAAATGGACTCGACCTTGATGAACTGATATGACATAAGTTGTTTTAAAACCCCATCAAAAGTAACAGCGAAATAGAACCCAGCCAAAGCATGAAATAAACATTAGGGTTTTACATGAAGACAAAGCTAAAACCCAAACCCTTAGAAAACTCAAAACACCATGAAAGACCAAAGACATAAGGCAAGGAATGAGTGAAAAACAAGGAGCAAAATATTGAAGTTCCATCAGTGGCTCCAGTTGGGGACGTTCATTCCACTGGAATGAAGCGAGAATCTAGAATCTCAGGTAGAGCAGACCAAGATGTAGAGACGACCAAAAAGGGACTGTTAAGACAAAAAACCCCAACTATGTACAAAATATATACAAAATATACAAACCTAAACTACTATTCATGGAAAAGAATAATTCAAGTGAAGTATAACTTCGAGAACTGTCCATGAACTAATAGTTCTAGGAGATCTCCTATCCTATCTTGGAGGAAGTACGAATCTTCACCCCACTTACCATTAATAAAAAATGGACCTAACTAGATTGCATCGAATTTCCCATGTTTCCCTTTATCTTCCAGTCTGGCGTTCCACATTAAAACCAAATCTCCATCTTTGAAATTCCTTGCAGTTTCCCTCTTGTCGTATAGATTCTTTATTTGCAACTGCAACTTTGCATTTCTCTTTTGGGCTTCCCTCTTGGTTTCATCTAATTCTATAAGATCTTCCACTCTCAATTGCATCTCATCATCAATTTCATTATCATACATTTGGAAAAACTTATACATTTGCATTAAGTTATTTTGGGGCAACTTGGAATTTATCCCATAAACCAAGACAAATGGGGCACAGCCTATTTCCTTCTTCATGGTTACCCTATCTGCCCAGACTGCTAATCTCAACTTAGAATTCCAAGCCCTTTTATTCTGATCCAGGATTCTTTTAATAATCTTCATCAAGCTTTTATTGCTTGAATTTGCTTGTCCATTTCCCTGTGGGTGGCATGGTGATGAATAAGAAATTTGGATGCCATACTTCTCACAAAAATCTATGTATTCCTCAGATCTAAAACACAGTGCATTACTTGACACAATCCTTTATGGACATCCAAATCTAGTCAATATGTTGCTCATCAGATCCCTTAATGTGTTTACAACCTCTACACCAATATCATAAACAACATTAACAATAATAGATAATCTCATTTAATAGCTCAACATAATACAATAATATCGAATAAAATTGGCTATTCATTGACATTATCAACTATTTGGAGCATGGGATAACTACAACACAATCCCAAGATAAAACAGGTAATTGATTTGTAATTTTTAGCAAGATCTAGGTAAAGATGAAAAAATACTGAATCATACAACTTAGATCAGTGCCATATATCCATTGTGGGAGTCAAATTCATAAGTATTCAAGAGTTTATGATAGATTTAAGACATAACATATACGATCCCTGATAAAATTGCATTGCAATCTCAACAATATGTATTCTAACCCAATACTACTTATCAAATCCTTATACATAACACATTTTCCTATAATCCCATTTAAGCATTTTAATTAATTGCCCTTGTCAACAAATGATAGGAATAAGGGATTGGTTTTGATTCGAGGAAACACCCTAGGGTAGGGATTAGTGTATAATTGTTCCAACATAGCCTAATGGAAAACTAGATCTTTGCTCATGCTTGGGAAAACTTTCACCAAAAGATGCCATGAATGCACCTTACCCAAAGTATGCTTTAGGACCTCCATGCATACAAACACAAGGATTGTCATTTATCATCTTGTAGCAGTGGTACCTAAGATGATGGTACTACCCCTCCCTTGGAAATTTCTCTCTTCTTACAATTAGATACATTAGTCCTCCTTTTGATTTTGTCAAAAAGATATGAAATGATTTCTAAGCAATGCCTTATTGGGTCAATGAGATCACCAAAAGTCTAGGACTTGTCAAATGAAGGTATATTATTGACACTTTTCCCTTTGCTATTCACTTTTTAGGACTTAGTAATGACTATCCAAAGAGAAAATGAGATAGTGGAAACAACCATTTATATTATTTATCTCACTGCAATCCATTTCATGGCTAGAGTCATGTTGTCACCTAGTGTAGATTTATTTTTTCAAATTCATAGATAACATGAAGGCAAACCTGTAGCCTTTAATGGTACTACTCTTATTCATGAATATGATCTGTTCCCTTGAAGCACCATGATTTATGATGGTTTTTATGCTAAATATCTTCATTAAAATACCCTAGTGCAAGTATATTCCTTCACTATTATAGACTATTGTTGGAATGGATGATCAATGGTATGAAAAGGTAAAAAATACAACTGTTCTTTGCTTCCTTCACTACTTGTTGCTGATTGTTGATTGTTGGTCATATCCACTTCTACCATTGTGATGCTTGATGTGCTACATGAACCTACATGGCTATCTTGTAGCATAACCTCATAGTTGTTGTTCATATACACTTGTACTATGGCCTTGGCTTCCAAAATGAGACCCCTCCTGAATCAAAACTGCTTAATTGTCATTTGTAACTTTTTGTTTCTTGTATGCAATCATGATCCATGTTGGATCAATCATGATGACCAAAACCCCTACATGAAAGATTATGAGCATATAAATTGTATCTTGATCACATGATATGAGGGTTCCATTGCTGTCATAAACCTCTTGTAATGACATGTTTTCAATAGGCATATTATCTATGTCAACTAGAGTTGATGTTTCTTGAATATCTTTTCCTTTTATGCCTTTCCTTAAAACATCATGCATTGAATGTTATCTGGCAACTTGTTCGCCTAATGTTTGATTATGAAGGACTTGAATAGAGTCTTGTGCAACTTTAGAATTTTTGTTGTTGTTGTCCTTCATGAGACTATTGTAGCATGCATTGTTGGTTATTCTTATCAATGAAAATGACCTTTACCTATTGCATTCACTTTCACCAATACACCCATGAATGAATAATATCAATCCCCTTTGCCTCTTATAGCTCTTGCAAAGGTGTTGTCCTTGTACTTGTATCATGACCTTGATTCAACCATTTATCTTCTTTTGTTATGTGTAATAAATAAACATAGTCTCCTCATTTTATCTTTATTGGACAACCACCTGTCACATATGTGGGTGACCTAACAAATCACCTTCCTATGTGATGTGTGATTGTCCAATAGGGTTATGGTGAGAGGGGCTTGAAAAAAACTTGAAATGCTTCCTCATTGTTTAAAAGATGCATAATTGAACTTGATGCATCTATGAAGTCACTTCCTTTATAAATAGATCATGGATCTTCTTAAGAAGATTGAAGGACATATCAACACAATATGTTGCATCTTTTGAATTTTTCCTTTCCTATCTTGTCTTATGTTACTAGTATTTTATGGTATTGGAAAAATCCTAAGGTTGGGGTTTTGTCTTTGACTGAATCCCTCTATCTCTCTCCCCTCTACCCATAACCCTAAACCCTAAACCCTTAACCCTTAAAATCCAAACCCTTAAACCCTCTACCCTCTACCCTCTCTTTCTCTCTCTTTCTCTCAAGTCTCTCCCTCCTACCCCCTCTCCCTCTCTTAGGTCTTTATCTATCTCTCACTCACTCCCTCTATGTGTCTCCCCTATACCCTTAAACCCTAAACCCTAAACCCTAAACCCTTAACCCTCAAAATCTAAAACCTTAAACCCTTTACCCTCTACGTTTAACCATCTACCCCATATCTCTCTCCCCTCCCTCCCTCTTTCCTCTCCTCTCTCTCTCAGGTGCCAGCCGCCTACCTTCTGCCTCCTCACTCTCTCTCTCACTCCTTATCTCCCTCCCTCTGCCCTTAACCTCTGCCTTCTACCCTCTGCCAGAGCCCAACCCTCTGCTCATCTCTCTCCCACTCCTTCCCTCTCTCTCATTGAATCCATCTGTCTCTCCCTCTACCCTTAACCTTAAACCCTTAAACCCTCTACCCTCTACCCTTAACCTTGTCTCCCTCTATCTCTCTCCCACTCCCTCCCTCTCTCTCTATCAAGTCTCTCCCTCCTAGCACCACTCACTCTCTCAGGTCACTCTCTCTCTCTCACTCACTCAGTCACTCTATCTCAAGTCTAAAATTTTGAGGAATTTTCTCTTTGCCACTTGACCTGGGTCTCCATTTTGAAATCCTTGTCCCCATGAATTACTACGGTTTTATTCCCTAGAGCACACAAATGTTATAATTTGAGGTTGACCTACTTGGTTAGTCATTGACCCCTTAAGTCACCTCTTGAGCCATTCAACATGTTAGTTCACCAGCCCCATTAGCCCGGAGAATTGGTCATCGTTTTCCCACCGCATTATGTCTTCTCCTAAAGTTGGGTTTTAATTTTAATCTGGTGACGTAAGCCTAAGCCATTAACTCTAGTGGTCATGTCCCTGATGGCTTAGCCAAAGCATTTCATTAAATACTAATCGTGCAATGTGTAGGTTTTTTAGATTTGAAGATATGGGAGAAGATCTCAATCATACCCCGCTAGCTCGTAGATGTAAGGTTTCAGTCTATTATTTGGCACAAGGTCAACAAAAGGAAGATGTCTCTCCTATATGGAATGTGGGGCTCAATCTGCACTATTGAGCTCCTAACTTATGGTTTTAGATTGAAAACCAAGATCAAAAGCTAATGTAAATCTCTGTCGTTCCCTACTAGCTTGCAAGAGGAAGATGAAGGTTGGTTAAAATCCACGAGGTCAGTGAGATTGCGATGCGTAGCTCCAGCTATTCAGTTTGCAAAGTGCATAGGACCTGCTGACATGGTAGTTGGTTTTTGATATGGATTAATGTTATTGGTCATGAGGAAGGTCAATGATTCTTCATTGGATGTCATACTGAGTTAGCCTGAGATAAACCGTTTGATCTGCCGACTCTTCAGGAGATCAATGGGTAGTATTCAAAGTTGGAAAACGGTACATGGTGGTCATTTTATCATACAATTGGTGAAGCATTAATGAATTATTCCTTGCTTGTGTTGTCACGTCGATCTCAATTTTTGTGAAGATGTTGTTGGAAATCATGAAGGGTGATATATAGATTCTCATGCAACTCAAGTTAAACGGTGATAGTATATATGCCACCAAATTGCCATGTTTGCACATGAATTTTTACTAAGCATTGATGAAGGTTGCCATTACCTCACACAATAAATACAAGAGGAATTAACTGCTAATTGTGTCATTCTTGTAGTATTTATCTAGCACTTTCTGGGCTGAGTCTAATCAAGTTTGAGTGCTTGTCTGACAAGAGAAAATAAGTTAGTACGGAGGTCTATTCGTTTGACCTCACAAAAGCTTGGTCCTGCTATTCAGGAAGGTGCTTTGGTTGACAAGCCTAGGCTTGTGCCCACTAGATGCAGTAGAAGGTTGCAATTCTAGGATGTTGCTGCTCAACTGGTAGATGAGAAAGGGAAGCAGTCAGTGTGCTCTATTACTAGTGTTAGTAGGAAAATAAGGTATGGGAATGGCTCCTTTGGATGCCAACACTCACCCATTGACCTTACGAGCAACACTTCTGATGGTGTAACTGAGACTGACTCTAACAACTATCAGTATTTAGCTCACTTCAACCACGGTCTACCCTCTAATGAGGAAGTGATATCTATGGTGCCATTGATGGTTAAAACCCCAAGCAGAAGCACTACAACCGTATTGGGAAAGGGCAAGAAAGAAGAGGAGGCTGAGGTTTCATCTCCTCTAGCAACAACTAGAAGTGGGAGTGTATATCAGGGTCTAAGTGTTGGTAAGGGTGGGGTGGTAGGTAGAAAAGAAGTTGCTATGTGGGATATAAAATTTTGTGTTGATGATGTTGTTGTTTTTGGTGGTGTTGGTTTTGCATGTGTGGCACATTTTGATGTCAATTGTGTGCCTTCGTGGAAATTTGGTTGCCTAGTTTTTTTACATGGATAGCGGCAAAGGGTATTTTGATGACAATTTGTGTTCCCTTTTCTGATGGTAGTTACAACTTTAGATTTCCATAGTTGCACTATGTTTTGTAGATTCAACGTGTGGGAAGTTTTGAAATGAAAGTCAAATGCAATGGAGATTTTGTTCAAATGGAAATTTGTGGTGAAATTACATTTGAGCCCAAATCTTGTTGCTCCCTTGTCATATAAAAGAGAATTCAAGGCTCATTTGTAGGGAGAGAACTAATGAAAGCTCTAGCTAGGTTTTGAGTTGAATATATGGGTAGAAATATAGGAATATAATAGATAGCTTGTTTTGAGTTTTGGATGAATATATGAAATTATCTTAAATTGTATGTAGATATGACTTATAAGCATGAATAAACGTATAATTCTAATATATTTTCTCTCCTTATGTGGATTTGAGTGAATTTTGAATGAAATGTTAATGATGTTGTCATTCTTCTTTTGAGAATTTGTTCAATTGTGTGTTTATGTTTTTTCTTTCATTCAAGAAAATCAATTAAATGCTTAAATGGATTCATAAGTTTACAATTATTTACAAAGGATTTGATAAGTAGTAATATATCAGAGAATTGAGCTCCATAATGCAAGGTATTATATGAGTAGTCCATTCTATTAAATTATTGGGTCATTTCTGCTAATGGTAAATGGGTAACTAAGTATTTAACTGAGGAAGAATAAAAGAATAATATGTAAATTGGTCACTCACTCACTCCCTCTATCTCTCTCCCCTTAACACTAAACCCTAAACCCTTAAACCCTCTACCCTCTACCCTTAACCCTCCCTTCCTTTATCTCTCTCTCTCTCTATCTCAAGTCTCTCCCTCCTAGCACCACTCCCTCTCTGAGGTCTCTCTCTCTCTCACTCTCACTCTATCTCAAATCTCTCCCTCCTACCCCTTCTCCCTCTCTTAGGTCTTTCTATCACTCACTCACTCCCCTCTACCCATAACCCTAAACCCTCAACCCTTAAACCCTCTACCCTCTACCCTCTACCCCTCTCTCTCTCTCAGGTCTCTTGCCTCCTACCCCTCTCCCTCTCGGTCTCTCTCTCTCTCACTCACTCTCTCTGTCTCTCTCCCCTCTGCCCTTGGCCCTAGGCCAAACCTTAACCCATGGAGCTCTGACCCTCTACCCTCTATGTCTCTGATTGCTCCTCCTCCTCCTCTCTATCAGGTCTCACCCTCCTACGCCTCTCCTCTCCTCCTCTATGTTGTCCTCTGCCTTAACCATCTACCTTCTGCCTCTACCATCTATCTCTCTCCCTCCTCCTCTCTCTCCTTAGTCCTCTATCTCTCCACTCTGCCCATGTATAAAATCTAGGCCAGCAAACCCTCACCCTCACCCTCTCTCTCTCTCAGGTCTCTCCTCCCTGCCCTTCTCCTCTCTTGTGTCTCTCTCTGTCTCTCCTCTCTGTCGATTGTCTCCTCTGCCAGAGCCCTAGGCCCTAGGTCCTTGACCCTAGGCCCTAGGCCCTAGGCCATTAGGCTCTAGGCCATGGAGCCCTCTGCCCTTATCTCTCTCCTGATCCTCCTCTTTCCTCTCAGGTCTCACCCTCCTACCCTCTCCCTCTCTGGGTTCTCTCTCACTCATCTCCTCTCCTCTGCCATGGCCTCTGCTCTGTCTCTCCTCCTCCTCTCCTCTGCCCATGGCCCTAGGCCATATTAGGCCCAAATAGACCCTCTACCCTCTATGATCTCTCTCTCTCTCTCAGGTCTCTCCTCCTGCCCACCCCCTCTCCCTCTCTTAGGTCTCTCTCTCTCTCTATCTCCTCTACTACCCTTGACAGCAGAGCCTTAAAACCCTTGACCCTTAGAGCTCTAGGCCATGTCAGGTTAGTGTGTTGGAAACAGTATAAAGTCTCTAAAATCTTTAGGAGTTCTATTAGAGATTGAATGATAAATGTGATGAATGGGAGAATCTAAGAGGAACTTTAATATTTTCAACTAAAAAGTTAGAGTTCAATTAGGATTAGTGTTCATTTACGGTTAGGTTTAGGGTTCAATTAATGTTCAATTTGGGTTAGGATTGAGGATGAGGTTGGGGTTTAATTAAGGTTATGAATTCAATAAGAGTTCAAATAGGTTCAAGGTTAAGGTTAGGGTTGGGGTTAAGGTTCAATTAGGATAAGAATTAGTGTTAGGGTTAGGATTAGAGTTCAACTATAGTTCAAAGTTAGGGTCATGGTACAATTAGGACTACTGTTCAATAAGTGTTCCCTTAGGGTTAATACTTAATTAAGGTTAGTTTTAAAGTTCAATTAGGGTTTGGGTTAGGGTTGGGATATGAATCAAAATAGAGTTTGGGTTAGGGTTTGATTAGAAGGTTTAGGGTTTAGTTAGAGTTAGGGTTAGGGTTAGGGGTAGAATTCAATTATGGTTAATGGTCAATTAAAATTAGATTTAGTGTTCAATTAGGAGTAAGGGTTAGAGTCAAATAGGGTTAGGGTTTAACTAGGGATTAGGATTAGAATAGAATAAAAGTTTTTTTTTGTTTAACTATGATATCGAATTTAGTATAATTTTAAGAAAATGAAATGATTTGGACACAAAGAAAAAATAGAAAGTTGATTTATATAGATCTTATTTCTTAATTTATTCTAAAATTATAATTAATAATTGTTTAATTAATTTAAAATGAATGTTAATTTAATTGTATTAGATAATTGATAAAACTAAATAGATAATAAATATTTTATGAATTTTAAAATTAAATTTAGTTTAATTTTTTATTTGTAATGTCAAATATTAAAATTTTAGATTGAAATGTAATTTATTTTAAAATATTTTATAATTAATGTTGAATTTATAAAATAATATTAAGAAATTAATAAATATAACCCTAATAATATGTTATTAGGATTAGGGTTAGTGTTAGTATTAAATTAGGGTTAGAATTATGGTTCAATTGTGTTAGGGTTTAATTAGGGTTAGTGCTCATTAAGGGTTAGGGTTAGAAATAGTGTTTAATTAGTCTTAGAGTTAAAAATAGGGTTCAATTAGGCTTAGGGTTAAAATTACATGGTTAGGGTTTAGTTTAAGGTAGGATTATATTTCAATGAGGGTTATGATTCAACCATGGTTAGGGTTTTGGTAGATTATAATTATCTCACATATATGAGTTTGGGGTTAGAGCTAGGATCTTGATTTAATTAAGCTCAGCCTTAAGGTTAAGGTTAGGGTTTAATTAAGCTCAAGGTTAGGGATAAGGTTAAGGCCGGGGTTTGATTAGGGTTAGAATTAGAGTTAAGGTTTTCATGAGAACTATGGTTAGTGTTAAACTAAGGATTATGTAGAGCATTAGAATTATGGTTAGGGTTAGAATTATAATTAAGATTATAATTAGGGTTAGAATGAGAAGGGTTAGGATTATAATTATAGATAGAATTAGGGCTAGGATTAGCATTAGGGTTAAGGTTAGGTTAGGTTTACCATTTAATGAGAGTTGGGGTTCTAGGATAAAGCTTGGGTTCAATGATAGGGTTAGGGTTGGGGTTAGAGTTGAAGTTTAATTTCAAATAGGGTTAGGGTTCAATTAGGTTTAAGGTTAAGGTTAGATTAGGGTTATGATTCAATCTCATCAATAATCCTCACTCTAAATCTAACCCTAAAATTAATCGTAAAACTAACACTGACACTATTTTTAACCCCACCCCTAACTAAATATATATCTAACTCTAACCTTAATTCTATAACTAAAAGTAATTCTAATATTGTCTTTCATGTTGTGCTACAAATGCTACTAGCATATATATATTATTTATTAATATATACAAAATACCCCTTCTCCCTCTCTCAAGTCTTTCTCTCACTCACTCACTCCCTCTATCTCTCTCCCCTCCACCCTTAACCCTTAACCCTAAACCCTTAAACCATATACCCTCTACCCTTAACCCTCCCTCCCTCTATCTCTCTCCCACTCCCTCCCTCTCTCTCTCTCAAGTATCTTCAATATCCTACCCCCTCTCCCTCTCTTAGGTCTCTCTCACTCCCTCCCACTCCCTCTATCTATCTCCTTAACCCTAAACCCTAAACCCTAGAAGCCCATGGAAGCCAAACCCTCTACCCCTCTATCCTTAACCCTCTCATTACTCTATATCTCTCTCCCACTCCCTCCCTCTATCTCTCCCTCACCCATAACCCTAAACCCTTGTAAACCCCAAACCCTTCAGCCCTCTACCCTCTACCCTCTGCCCTCTACCCTCTCTCTCTCTCTCTCAAGTCTCTCCCTCCCTACCCCCTCTCCCTCTCTCAGGTCTCTCTCACTCTCTCTCTCTCTCTCCCCTCTACCCTTAACCCTTGAACTCTAAACCCTCTACCCTCTATCTCTCTCCTAGTACTCCCTCCCTCCCTCTCTCTTTGTCACTCCTAAGTCTCTCCACTCTACCCTTATCCTTCTACCCTTAACCCTTAAATCCTTAAATCCTCTACCCTCTATCTCTCTCCCACTCCCTCCCTCTCTCTCTCTCAAGACTCTCCCTCCTACCCCCTCTCCCTCTCTCAAGTTTCTCTCTCTAACTCACTCCCTCTATCTCTCTCCCCTTTGATGGAACTTTATATTTTTGCTCCTTATGTTCTATTCCTACCCTGCCTGGTGTTATTGGTCTTTCATGGTGTCAGAATTTTCCTTGGGTTGGTGGTTTTAGCTTTATTTTCATATAAAAACCTTGTGTTTATTTTACGCCTTCGTTGGGATCTATTTCAATGTTACTTTTTGAGGGGTTTTAAAATGACTTATGTCATATCGTTCTGTCTAGGTTGAGTCTCTTTGTTTTAATATTTTTTTCCTCTCTAGAGTTTTATTTTTCTAAGTCTTGGTTGGCCTTGTGTTTCATCATTTAAAAAAAACTTATGTCATTGTTTACCATACACCTAGCGATGTCCCCTTGTTGTTTTAATAAATGTTTTGTTTTGCAGAAGGATGAAGTTTGCAAAACCGTTGATCAATTATTGTTTGATCTCAGCCGCTCCCTGCCATCCCATGATGACCCCACCACACCGCTTTGGTTGATTGCGATATCACAGGCAGGCACCACATGTCCTATCTAGTGAGGCTGAAGGTGATAAGTTTGGTTGACTGTTGTTCAATTGTCTTCAGATCTTAATGGTTTCTCGCCATCACGTGATCAAAAGTTGCAAGGTTTTTACTGATCATGATATCACGAGCGGGTACCATGTGTCTCATCTGATGAAGCCGAAGGAATAAAGGAAATATTGTGGTAAATTAATCTAGTGTTAATACATTAAAAGGTGGGTTATTAAAGTGTTCTTGAGGTGCACATGTTTTAAATCAATGAATATGTTATAATCTTGATGAAAATCTACTTGATAGTTAATAATAAGGCTGGCGACTATGTTGAAGGAACAAGATCACAAATGCTCAAGATCTATGGTTTCCCGCCATCACGTGATCCAAATTTGTAGGATCTTTACTAATTACGATATTGTGGGTGACCACCACGTGGACTTCCTTGGCAATGTATGGTATGGTGGGACCCTTATTTCCATGTTGGTGATTGTGTTAACTTTTTTTGAAGACAGTTGTTCGATGATTTGATCTAACTGAAGGATCGACAACTAAAATTTAAATCTGCATCAATTATGGTTGGAGCCATTCGTGCAACATGCGAGTGAGCTTTGCTGGTGAATGGGACATTTTATGGATGATTTGATCATCCATGCTATTAAATTCTTGAGTCATTTATGCTAGCGGTAAATTGGTAACTAAATATTTAACTGAGGAAGAATGAAAGAATAATATGTAAATGGATCACTCACTCACTCGCTCTATCTCTCTCCTTAACGAAAGTACGACAGGCATAAGCCATGCAGATGCCCATGCCTTTTTGTAGGTTGGGTAGCCATTTCCCCACCATACTACTCATTTCCAAGGAGATCCACATGGTGCCCACCCATGATATCGCAATCAATAAAGACCTCACAACTTTTGATCACACGATGATGGGAAACTGTGGATCTCAACCATCTGCAATCTTGTTCATTCAACACAATCACCAGCCTTGTTATTAACCATCGAGCACCTTTCTACTGAGATTATAACATCTCCATTGATTTCAAACGTGTGCATATTATAACTACTTTAGTAACCTGTGACATAATGTATTAAAGACGCATCAAAGTATTTATCATTCCTTCGGCTTCACCGGATGAGACACATGGCACTCACCCATGATATCGTGATCAACAAAGATAGTGTGGTGGGGTCATCACGGGATGGTGGGGAACAACTAAGATCACACAATGATTGATCTACAGCCATGCGAACTTGTCCTTCTGCAAAATAAAAAAAATTTATCAGGGGAAAGTGCCCAATAGTCGAGCGGGGTCCAATAGTCGCGCACTCAATCGTGATGATAATACCCAGTCTTACCACATATTTATACTATATATTGTAAATAAACAGTCCAAATGTAAATAAAGAAAAAACCAAATGTTGATAAAAAATGGACCCATACTTGAACACATGAGAACCTCTAAAAGTTATATGAAAAAAACATAAATACATTCATGAATAAGTGAAATAAGTATTTTTTTGTTTCAAATAAAATATCACAACTCTCCACTATAAGTATATCATTTAAAAAGTAAAATGCTCATTTAATAAAATAAGACACTCATTTAAACAAGTATTGTTATCATAGTGAAAAAATATTGTTCTTATGTTTACAACAATTGGGGTAGCAATGTACAAGCATTGGATAATTTCATATTAATAGTTTTTCCTATCACAAATATAAAAGGTGAGCATAATAAATAACATGTATTTTCCCATTAAATGTGAAGGATTTTCAAAAAGTTTTAGTGTTCAACTATTGGTCCATTTTTGTTCAATATAAGTTGTCTTTTAAATAATTATGTGTTGTTTTTATAACAACAAATAGATTTTTTGTGTTCAACTATTAGTCCATATGTGTTGAATATAAAAGGTAGAGATATCAAATATTTATGGTTATCAATAAGTATTTGGTCCACTTAGGTTGTATGTTAATTTTAATTTAATTAAAAATATCATATTCTACAAGCAACAAATGATATTTTTTGGTTCAACTATTGGGGGTTCCATGATTAAGTTTTGGTCAAACCTTTAAAAATTCAAATTTTAGACACTTCTCAAAAGATCTGCTGATGTGGTGAGTTGCATGATGAGTCGTGCCTCCAAACCTTAGTTATAGATAAATAAGAGACCAGTCTACATTTCAAATAAAAAATAAAGGTTCTACGATATTCCAATCAATTGCTACATGCTGAGAAAGTTAGCCTGCATGACTACTGGGCCCTCTCCCCTAAAGGAATAAGGGGACATCACTAGGTTGATGACAAACAATGACATAAGTTGTTTTAATGAAGGAACACGGGACCAAAAAAATACTTAGGAAAAATAAAGTTAGGTGAAGGAAATAAAATGATAAAACAAAAGGGGGCCCAGCCTAGATGAAGCGATGGGGCTTAAGTCATTTTAAAGCCTTCCCAAAAAGTAACAACCAAATAGATCCCATCCAAGGTCTAAAATGAACACTAGGGTTTTACATGAAGACAAAAGTAAAACCCCAACCTTAGGCTTTTCCCAAACACCATAGATGACCAGAGACACAAGGTAGGATAAAATAGAACACAAAGAACAAAACTTTGAAGTTCCATCACTACCCATAACCCTAAACCCTAAACCATTAACCATTAACCCTTAAACCCCAAACCCTTAATCCCTCTACCCTCTCTCTCAAGTCTCTCCCTTCTACCCCCTCCCCCTCTCTTAGGCATCTCTCTCTCACTCCCTCTATCTCTCTCCCCTCTACCCTAAACCCTAAATCCTTAACCATTAAACTCTAAACCCTTAAACCCTCTACCCCTTATCTCTCTCCAAATCCCTCCCTCTTTCCCTCTCTCTCTCAAGTCTCACCCTCCTACCCCGTATCCCTCTCTCAGGTCTCTCTCTCTCTCTCACTCATATCTCCCTCCCCTCCACCCTTAACCCTCTACCTTCTACCTTCTACCATCTACCCTTAACCCTCTACTCTCTATCTCTCTCCCACTCCATCCCTCTCTCTCTCTCACTAAATCCATCTATCTCTCTCCCCTCTACCGATAACCCTAAACCCTTAACCCTATCTCCCTCTATCTCTCTCCCACTCCCTCCCTCTCTCTCTATCAAGTCTCTTCCTCCTAGCACCACTCCCTCTCTCAGGTATATCTCTCTCTCACTCAGTCACTCTATCTCAAGTATCTCCCTCCTACCCCCTCTCCCTCTCTTAGGTCTCTCTCACTCCCTCTATCTCTCTTCCCTCTAACCTTAACTAGAAACCTTAAACCCTTAACCCTTAAACCTTAAACCCTTAAATGATCTACCCTCTACCCTTAACTCCCTCCCTCTATCTCTCTTCCACTCCCTCCCTCTCTCTCTCTCTCTCTCAAGTATCTCCATCCTACCCCATCTCCCTCTCTTAGGTATCTCTCTCATTCACTCACTCACTCCCTCTATCTCTCTCCCCTTAACCCTAAACCCTAAACCCTAAAACCTTAAACCCTCTACCCTCTACCCTTAACCCTCCGTTCCTTTATCTCTCTATCTCTGTCTCTCAAGTCTCTCCCTCCTAGCACCACTTCCTCTCTAAGGTCTCTCTCTCTCTCTCTCACTCACTCACTCACTCACTCACTCACTCACTCTATCTCAAGTCTCTCCCTCCTACCCCTTCTCCCTCTCTTAGGTATTTCTCTCACTCACTCACTCCATCTATCTCTCCCCTCCACCCTTAACCCTAAACCATTAAACCATCTACCCTCTATCTCTCCCCCCTCCACACTCCACCCTAAACCCTTAGACCATCTACCCTCTACCCTTAACCCTCCATCCCTCTATCTCTCTCCCACTCCCTCCCTCTCTCTCTCTCAAGTATCTTCAATATCCTACTCCCTCTCCCTCTCTTAGGTCTCTCACTCACTCACTTACTCACTCACTCACTGATTCCCTCTATCTCTCTCCCCTCCACCCATAACTCTAAACCCTTAACCCTTAACCCTTAACCCTAAACCCTTAAACACTCTATCCTCTACCCTTAACCCTGTCTCCCTCTATCTCTCTCCACTCCCTCCCTCTCTCTCTATCAAGTCTCTCCCTCCTAGCACCACTCCCTCTCTCACTTCTCTCTGTCTCTCTCTCTCACTCCTTTGAATCACTCTATCTCAAGTCTCTCCCTCCTACCCCTTCTCCATCTCTTAGGTATTTCTCTCACTCATTCACTCCCTCTATCTCTCTCCTCCACCCAAACCATCTACCCTCTGCCTTACCCTCCCTCTCTCTCTCTCTCAAGTAACTTCAATATCCTACCCCCTCTCTCTTTCTTAGGTCTCTCTCACTCACTCACTCCATCTATCTCTCTCCCCTTAACCCTAAACCCTTAACCATTAAACCATATACCCTCTCCTTAACCCTCCCTTCCTTTATCTCTGTCCCACTCCTCCCTCTCTCTTTCTCTGAAGTCTCTCCCTCCTGCCCCTCAACCATAAACCCTTAAACCCTAAACCCTTAAACCTTCTATCCTCTACCCTCAACACTCTTCCCCTCTCCTTCCCTCTAATTCTCTCTCTCTGCCCTTCCCCTCCTAATTATTTCTCTCTATATATCTCTCTCTTCCTTTCCCCCTCTCTCTATCTCTCTCTCTCTCTCTCCCCCTCTCTCTCTCTCTCTCTCCCTCTCCTCTCCCCCTCTCTCCTCTCTATCTCTCCCTCTCTCTCTCTCTTGCCCACCCTCCACCTCCTAATCACTCTTGGGTATATGTGTGCAAAAAATGGATATCGATTTATACAACTAAAATATTACATTTTAAAATGTTTTCAAATTAGATATTAGACACGAATTGGATATCGAAAACAAATCGAATATCCGATTTGTATTACTTTGGCTTGGGAATTGCTATGGAGCAATGTACTAAAACCCAACCCAAAAAAAAGTCAACTCGGGATTTTTGCATTTTTTGGTGAGTTCAAAACACTACTTTTTTCATGTTTCCACTTTTTGGCCCATCATGATCTTGCACATACCCAGGTCTAAATTAGGTAGTTGTTATTGCTAAGATGGATCACTCCTTTTTTTGAAGGCCATACACTTATGAATGGGTCAAGTGTTCTTTTCTGTAGAAAATTCCTATTGCCTTTTTGATAGGTTAATTATGATTTGATTAGATGGGCTATGAAGTACTTATTTCAAACAAATATCTTTATGAAAGAAGTATATTGGCATGACATTAAATATGATTTGTATTCCACTGTAAAAACTACAAGGAATGGAAACAATTCTTTCAACACATAAACTATTATGTAGTAGTCAATTAAAATTAAAAAGCATACTCTATATTAGTTAGGATACACAACTAAGAAAATGATCTAAAGTTACTTATTTATCCTAGAGGAACTAAGTATATAGTATACAAAGAAAACCAACAAACTCACAACTACCCCTATTTTGAAGGAGTTTAGTTTTCTCCCCTTCTTGATCTTGCTAATATTGTCTAATTATTTTAAAGAGATGAAGGGTCATAACACAACTTTATTCAACCCATTAAATAGCTTGGTTAATGAAACTTGACAAAAGCAATAAAACAATTGCTACATTTGGCATTTCATGTTGAATGAAGAGTGGTGACAATAATCTACTTATAGTTTAATAAAACACTATTTGTATAAGAAGGCTTGACATTAGAAAGATAAGTGTTACTTATAGTTTAATAAAACATTATTATAGTTTTACCAAAATATACTATTGTATGATTGCATGGCTTCTTAGTTAATATATGGGGAGATAGAGATATATGGGGAGACAAAGAGAGAGAGAGATAGAGATATATGGGAAGAGAAAGATAGATGGAGATATATGGGAAAATAAAGGAAGAGAGGTGGAGATAGAGAGTCGATGGATAAGGGGGATAGGGAGGGAGAGATGGTGAGAGATAGAGAGGGGGAGATAGAGAGGGGGAGGGAGAGAAAGGGATATAGATAGAAAGAGATAGAGAGAGGAGTGAGAGGGAGATAAAAAGACAAATAGAGATAGAGATATAGAGTAGGAGAGATGGAGGGAGAGATGGAGTGAATGAAAGAGAATGGGGGAGAGGGAGAGATAGCACAATAGATAGAGGGGAAGAGGGAGTGACATAGATAGTGGGAGATATAGAGATATAGAGAGCGACAAGGAGAGATATGTCAATCACCCTCCCTATATATCTATCTATTCATCCTTATCTCTTTATCTCTCTACCCCTCTCTATCTCTTTGTCTCCCTTTCTATTTGTATGTTTGTCATTATCTCCCTCTCTCTCTATATTTTCTTCCCTCTATTTATCTTTGTCTCCTTAAGTGTGTAATGGGTACATTGAAGAGGTCTTAAAGGAGAATTATCACATCTTTAATCAAATGGAATGCTACCTTGAGCATAACTCCCCAAGGACACATGCCATCCTTGGATTTTTGACATGAAACAACAAATCAAAATTTAGTTTCTCTCTCTCATATTAATAGATATTACTATTATATTAAATATATATTATATTAATTATATTTTGTATTATATAAAATATACTTATTATTAATTATAATAATTTTATACGTATTTAATAATTTTGTTAAAGAATATAATATATAATTATAATAAGTTAAATAATTATATTATTTATTATGTAAAGTATAGCTAATATATACTTAACTAAATTTTAGAATATTAAAACCTATCTAAATGGTGCCAAAATTTTGAACTTAATTAACATATTGTAAAACCTAACGAAACCAGGTTGTAGCTCATCAAATTGGAGAAGTGAAAGGTCAATACCAACACTGAGGAAGAGTTTGGAGTAGTGGAAACAAGATTAATGCTAGCACCGAGGAAGAGTTTGGAGTAGTGAAAACAAGGTCAATACCAACGCTGAGGAAGAGTTCAGAGTAGTGAAAACAAGGTGACTGCCAACATCGAGAAAGAGTTTGGAGTTAAAACAAGGTCAATACCAACACCAACAAAGAGTTTGGAGGAGTGAAAATAAGGTCAATATTAGTGCCGAGGAAGAGTTTGGAGGAGTGAAAAAAAGGTCAATACTAGCATTGAGGATGAGGTTGAGGACACTCAAGGAAAATCGACGACCAAGGGGCAATGAGTATGTAAGTTTGGCACCCCCATTCTCTTTAACCTTCAATTTTCATGCCTAGTTTCCAAAGATC
Organism: Sequoia sempervirens; assembly: GCA_007258455.2. Classification (NCBI taxonomy): domain Eukaryota; kingdom Viridiplantae; phylum Streptophyta; class Pinopsida; order Cupressales; family Cupressaceae; genus Sequoia; species Sequoia sempervirens. Next base: position 54,169,365 of record VDFB02000363.1, on the reverse strand, counting down.
TTCTCATACATTGGCACCCCCATTCTCGTAAAATGGTATAAGATAAGACAAAAAAATAAAATAGCTTAGTCTTTCACATTTTCATCAACTAGCCTCAGGTCTTGGAAAAACTCCCATAATCTATCCACATCTTGGTTGAGGTCTAGGATTTCATCACACATAGCCTTCATCGCATGAGTCTGAAGCAATTATAGACTTAGCCCAAGTATATGCTAGGATAATGTAGATCTAATGAATGGAAATAGAGGCATACAATTCTTCTTTAATACCTCCACCACAAACATATGCAAGGTGTTGGTTGTTTTTAACGGTAAGAAAGTTGATCTTGTAATCTACCTATGGAATTTCCATTTCCAATAAAGGGAAGCTCAAAGGACCTAGACCAACTGATGAGGATTCGAAAGACCTCCTACACTTTGGGCTCTGCAAGACTCGGGAGGGTGATCCCTTAATGCATTTACAACCTCTCCACCATCATCATAAACAACATTAACAACAATAGATAATCTCATTTAATAGCTCAACATAATAGGATAATATCAAATAGAATTGGTTGTTTATGAATAAGATCAACTATTTGGAGCATGAGATAACTACAACAACAATTCACAATATAAGATAGTCATTGATTTTCAATTTGTAGCAAGCTCTAGGTAAAAGGAAACAAATATTGAACCATACGAATAAGTACAACTTAGATCAATGCATATATCCATTGGAGGAGTCAAATTTATAAGCATCTAATGGTTTATAATAGATTTAACACATAACATATAAGATCCTTGATAACATTGCTTTACAATCTCATCAATATGTATTCTAACCCAATACTACTTATCAAATCCTTATACAAAACATATCCACCTACAATCCCATTCAATCATTTTAATTAATTCCTTGAATTAAACCTAAAACAAGAATCATACACACCACAACAGTGAGATGAACAAAACAACCCTTGATCATTTTATTCAAAATTCAAATATGCTTATACAATGGAGAGACATGAGTTCAAATTAATCATATCAGTTCAATTGCCAGTATTGTTATAAAACGCCAAATACCCATGAATTCAAAACCTACTACAAAATGACTCAAAACCTAAATTGCATTTTCCCTAAAACCATCAGAATTTACAATTTTCTCTGCAACTTCATCTAGACTTGATAAAAAATATCTAACTTGCTAACTTGTACTTCTAGCCTTGAAATCCTTCTTATAGAAAAAGAAGGAGAAAACAAGCGTCGGGCCAAAAAGCACACATGTCACCAGCCAATTGGACTGCCTTGTGATATTCCAAAAATTTGTTACAACAACAATCTCCCCATAGAATCTTCTTGTTCATCGTGCTCGTTGAGAATGGTTGATGCGGCAATGAAAAACTTCAAGAATTCTGTGCCTAGACTTTCACCAAAAAACAAAACTAGAATCTATTGTAACTGCAAAAATTGATTTTTCAACCGTTAGCAACCTACTCCTTTTCACTCTTACTCAATTAAATATACATTTACCCATTTCTAGTACTCTTCATCAAATGGCCGATCAAAATTGATCACCTCATTCGCCTTGACACTATAAGGTTTGTACTTAATTGCCACCTGATTTGCTTCTCTTTCAAAAGACTCCAAGAATGGGCTGGTGCTAATGATTTTGTCCATACAACTCACCAACAAATCATAATCTGAGTTACCCTATTTTTGAGGGTTTTGTAGTCGAAACATGATATAAAGGGGCTCTTACACTTTTTGTGATTACTATAGCTTGTGTAAGAGGCCCTATGGATATTGTTGTAATTGTAGGATGCATGAATACGATGTAGGATGAGAAATAAAGAAGGCATAGCTGCTGTCCTCAATAGTTTTGTGAAGAAAAGCATATGAAATGAGAGGTTCAAGCCTAGGTTTCAACAAAACATGTATTTGAGATATGATTTTATGAATTTTTATCCGTGTGAAGACCTAATGGGTTGTTTCTAAACACTGAATATAAATGATACACACACACATATATGTATGTATGTATATGTATTTTTAAATTTAAATGTAAATGCAATTACCAGATGCTCTCCTAGAACAATAAATGCAACATATCATTAAAGAAATCTATATCTATGTATATAAATGTGTATTTCTAAATGCAAGTGTAAATGAAAAGAGCATATGGTTTTGTAGTTTTATAGATACAACATATCCATAAATTAATGTAATTGAAATTCTAAAGTCTTCAACACATATAATATGAAATCGATCAAACTATTAAACTACATGAGAAAAAAATGAAAACAATAAATGCATATGTATGTGTATTTGTAAATGTAAGTGTAAAATAAATAAGAATAATGAAAATTATAAAAGAATACAAGGAAAGGTCTCCCCCCTCCTTGGTAGTGATAACCTCCTCCACACACAACCCTTAAAAATTATGAATAGAGGAATATAATTTTGAAGAACTCAAAGTTGATTCTCTCCTATCTGATGCAATTAGTCATTTTATCCTTACAAACATTTATAGTGATTACTAGAGGCATATAGACCAATTCTTCATAATAGAAGAATTTGATCATACTTTTCCAATGATGGTATTATGAGAAAACCTTAGGTTAAATGAATAATTCCTAGCTAAGTTCTTTAAATCATGTCCAACCGTATAAGAGAAGACCACTGCTATGTGTACCTGGATACCATGGAGAAAGGCTCTTTGGGCTCTTTCATCAATCATCCTACCTTAAAACATACCAAAAGTCTCCTAGCAATTAGACATAGGAAGATTTAAGATGACTTAAAATTTTTTTTATTGCAAAGCATAAACTTATGATGACTTAACCAGGCCTAGTACACACTCCCTCCCCATTAACCACTTAGAAATATGGAAATTAAATGTAAAATTGCTACTATTTTTAGTCATGTAGGTGTCCAATAAACCACTTGGTGGTGTTTCCCTTCAAGTTTATTTACTTGAATGAAGAGGAAAAGTCCTTTGATTACAATTAGAGAATACATTTGAGGCCTTGGTTGTGTAACTGGTGGACCATAGTCATATTTAACACTTGTTACAAAGTTTGGGAGTTAAAACGTTAAGTAGATTTGTTTTGTGATGGACATATTTGGATGGTAGTAACAATAATTTGCAATCTATCAAGACTTGATTACCTTATAACCTGTGAAATTCTAGCAATGAAATGATAGATTAATCATAATGTCACCTTGGGATCACATCACCATGAAAGAAGTTCATCCAACATCCTTATGAGTGCAGGTACCACCAAATAGGTATTTGTCAGATCTGTCTTCCTCGAGTGAGGGAAATTCAGGAAGAGAAGATGAAAGTGAGACATGTAGTATGCCTAAAAGAGGGAGATCAACTAGAGGTCAAAATATTAGAAGAAAATTCCATAAATGCATGAAATTTTTTCTTGCTAAAGGGGGGTCATGTTCTTATGATGATGAGAGCATAGGTGATGTCGAGGTGCCATAAAGGTACAAACATCTACGGAAACAATAGGTACCCAAGGATATTCCTCCAATAAACACAAATTTTTGTGTCAACAAGAGGATATATCACATAGCAGCACCGTCATTACATGGTTTGGGCCTATTTTGCATGGACGACATAAAGGTCTATTACAACAAAGTTACTAAATTGATGGAGTATGTCGGAACCTGTTATAGTTACAAATATTGGATGCAACTAGTTCGATAAACACAAAGTATGTGTAGGTATGCACGGTTAACAAATTATATACAACTAAAAGATAAGGATCAAAATAAAGGAGTGGCTATGTAAATTGATAGAAGGCCAAAAGAATCAGGGAATATTGTAGGGTTTATAAATAGTACACGACTTGGGTCAACAAATAAGCAACCCAACTGCATATTCGAGGTGCGCGAGGGAAACCATGTATTTGTATGTGCGATAAATAAATAAATGTAGGGGAAAAGTTGCTAATCGATTACAATTTGAATCGCTTAGTAACAAACATAGTTACTATGGGGGTGGTACGTACTATGTACCATTTTACCCAACCTCAAATTAATGACTCCAATATACCATTTTATTTTAATGTTTTTTTTGTAAGTCTATTGGTTTCATTTTAGTAATTTTTTTTATATTTAATTTTTGTCACAACATGACATTGATCATACAGAGAAGGCTCTGGCCTAGAGCACAGATCATGATGTATCTTTAGGTGCTTCTACCCGATAGGTTTACCTCATTGTAATTGTAGAAATTAGATACAAGCAAAATGTTTTATTATTATATTTTTTTCATAAGTTTATTGGGTTAATTTCGATAATGTTTTTAATATTCTTGTTGTAGTTGACTGATCAAGGAAAGGCACTAGTAGTAGACGAGAGCATCCATAGTGAGGTGCAGTCAATATTTTGTGATGATGACATCGCTTATTCAACAAACCCTCTTGATATAATAAGGAAGATCCAAAAAAATGCAATGAAAAAATCGTTAAGTTGATATTTATAATGCCTCAAACATATGAGATAAGAGAGAGGGTTAAAATATTGACTGAGAGATCACAAAACTTGTAAGTAAGCTGTCATGAGGTCTTTATTTATAACATAAGTTCATTCATGGTTTTATATTTTATACTCTTTTATGTCATGAACTAAAATATGTGTTGTTTTTATAGGGTTATTTGCCTCCTCATGATGCTCCTAGCCATGATCAAGGTACTGCAAGTGTTGCCTAAGGAGTAGGGGTTGGTACAAGTGTCCATCCTGACCTTCCTCTGCATACATCACATCATCTGACCCCATCATCCATGCCTATATTTTTGTCTGAAATGTTGGAAAAACATACCATGCAGGCATTCATTAATGCACCCTCTAGCAGTGAACACATGCTAGAACATGCGTCAACACATGTACCTGGGGATGCAGAGGCCACCAGTACTGGTGATGTTTTAGCAACATTTCCTGGATCTTCCTATATTAATAGTACAATAAAATTTTAGGTCACACTTGTGGTGACCAAGGATTTCATTCCCATAAAGATAGAGAAGGTCATAGGTACTTTAAAATGTTTTAATTATTATTATATATAATCCAATTGGAATTTACTTATTGATCGATCTTTTTAGACTATTGATTCCATGATCATTTTGTAGGAAATGATATTTTTTATAAACATCTAAGTGATATTACATTGTAGCTCTTCAGGCCCACCATACGTACATGGTGGAATTCCCAAAATCAAGATTTAAAAGATGAGCTCATTAACTATTTTTGTTTGGTGATAAAACATTCAACCGAACCAAAGTCCTTAAGTAAGCTGGTACCTATCTAAAGTATGCGAGGGACCAATATAGGTCACATTTAGAGAAGAACAAAAAGTACGAGTGTCCCCCCATGATTCCAAATAGGGAGTGGAAGGACTTGGTGTCAGATGGAAAGGAGAAGGCTGAAAAGAAAAAAGGAAAGACACCACTAGGCCAAGGAAGGTATGTGATACTATCAACAATGTAATTATATATTGATTACTTTTTCTTTTTACATAATCTAACATATTTCAAAATTTTCATAGGTTGCCCGACACATCAAAGGAAACAAAGGCAAGACTAGAAAAAAATGGGCAACACAAACTTGGATTTGGTGGTTATATGAAATTAGCTGCATGAATTGTAAGTATCAATAAATGAAATATAGTATCCAAATAATAAATTTAAAACAATTTTGGCTTTATCACACCATTGAAGCAAAATTTATGATCTTATGCAAAAATGTAGGGCTCTGAATTCAGCAGAGTTCCCACAAAAAATCACCTGATGATTTCCTTCTAGAAAGGCTATGGAGCCGTGGCTGAACTTCTAAGAGTCTTGACTGGGCAAACACAATCTTCCACTATATCCAATTTAAAATTGAATACTTGTGCAATCTATTCAATATTAATTTCACCCATAAAGTAATTACATGCCTATTTGTTTTAAACATTCAAGCAATGATAATACTGCACATGACATTGGAATGCAGCTTGGTGAAGGTGGAGCACAACATGTAGATGAAGGTCATGGTGTGCATCCCGGTACTTTAGAGCATGTAGAGCATGATCAACATGTTGAGCATGATTAGGCTAGAGAAGATCAAGAACATGATGTGGCCCTATCAGGTAAAGAGGACCTATTGGTGTAATTAAATGTGTTGTACCTTATCCTAGGTCATAATTACACCTTAGTTAAGTTTACTTAGGGACCACATAGGAGGTTGTTGGAGATTTTCCACTTTTGGTGGACTTGACATGTCATTACCTTATCACTTCCACTTTTTGTGGACACATCATATGGTTATCTCTCCACCTTAAGTGGAGTGATAACTTTTCATAGTTGTCTCATGTCATAAGATTACGACACTTGTCATAATCTTATGCCCTTCTATGTTCTCACCTTGACTATATAACCAAGGGTTCTCTCTCATTTGTAATCAGAATCATCTCATATGATTGACATTGAATACAGTTTATTCTTGTCATATTTTCTCTCTCTCTCTCTCTCTCTCTCTCTTTGTGCTTTCCATTTGGTCCATAGATCTTGGCATCCATAGCCAATTCTAACATGGTATCAGAGTGGGTTGGGTGTCATTGGAGAGTCTTTTTCTGAAGAGAGATTCCAGATTTGAGGAGGTTGCATTTTTGGCTCTTTGTTGCAAGTTCATATCCAAGCTTGTTGGTGCATATCTAAGCTCACCATTGCGTTCGAAAGGTTTGAGATAGTTGATTTTTCCTTTTGTTTTGTCTAAATCAGACATACCAGGCCAAATCTAGAGGGTTTAAAGCTAAAGAGTGGTTGCCAGATCCAGAAGGTAGCTGCAATTTTGGAGCATTTTGGGTCAAATCCGACCCTGCCATCATGTCCAGAAGGGCCAAAAAACCTAAGATCAACTGTCAAATCATCCAATTTGGAGCAATTGTCTAGTGAGGCAAAAAAATTTCCCTGGAGAGCTGTACAACCCCCCAGGTCGTCATAAATGCACATGTCATATAAATTTTTTCTTAAAATATTCTGAAAATTTTATTTTCTGTCGGCATTTTATTTTTTGCAAAATTTTTGTAAGAAATATTATTTTTGTCGATGTGAATTTTTTATATAAAAAATAAAAATAAAAAAATACATAAAGTGACTATTACGTTGCTCTGCAGAGTACTTTCTATAGAGTACACGAGGTACAGTCCCGCGAAGTCCACATGGCAGTACCGACCACATTCTACTGCGACCCCCACATCTATTAGCCACATTGGGCTCTCTTCATTCGCTGGCTATTTCAAAATCATTGGCGGACTATCAAAGATTCTAAGTGATCACAGAGATTCTGACAATATCCTAAGATTTCGACAGCATCTCATAGATTTCTCCGACAACTGTGATGTTCTTGGAGATGCCAAATTTAAGCTTAGATTCAAAGAATATTTTGTGGTAGAGAATATGCTTTTTTGACGGGTCCGAAGACGTCAATTTTAATCACGTAATATGATGACATCATCATTTCATCATTGCTGACGTCAGCAGCCTTTGGAAATTTTTGTACCCCTCTCCATTTGATTTTTCATTTTTGCAGTTCAACTTTGAAGGCTAATATCTTGCTCATTTTGACTCCTTTTTTCGAGCAATTTTTTTTGATTTGGGCTAATTTTTCATGCTCTACGCACTTGTAGAATTGGTTTTTGGTTTTGGTGCTTGGTATTTCTAGAAATTTCAGATTCTCATAGGTGTTGCTGCTTCGTCCTCGTTTTGGGAACTTCAGGAGCTCATATCTTGCTCCTACGATAACATTTTTGGGTGTATTTGTTTTTGAAAGTGCATGATTTTTTGTGTACTTATCAGTGGTAGGATCATATTGATATCATTTTGTACCAAAAATTTTACTTGATACTGTGACCTATTTTGGCATTTGTAAGCACTAAGATCAAGTCTAGTTTGTTGTTTTTGACATCTAGCAATTGTAAACACACTAACTATAAAGTGCCAAATAAGATATTTCTTGGGGGGTTTCTTGATTGAGTGATTTGGGGGGGTCTCTTGGTGCATTGCTTTGATTTTTTTGCTTTTGCTCTCTCATTTTCATGGATCATTCTAAGGTTCCTTTGCTCACATCATATAATTATTCAACATGGCATCAAAATACATGGAATATTCTAATGATAGAAGGTCACTCTCTATATGTTGAAAATAAGGTACTTGAACCTACAGATGTAGATAAAAAGTTAAAATGGATGATCAAACATGCCAAAGCTCTTGGGTGTCTTTGTAGACTAGTTTCTCAAGATTTGTTGTTTCAGATTGAATCATGTAAAAATTCTCATGAAGCTTGGGAAAAATTGAAAACATTGTATGGTACAAAAGATGAAGTAAGAGGCTATCAAATTGATAATGATTTGATGAATCTTGATCCTAAGAACTTTGACAACATCCAGGACTACATCACTAAGGTTAATGATCTAAAAGAGCAATGTAAAGCATGTGGAATTGATAAGAAGGACATCTAGTTGGTGTACAATACAATGAACAAACTTGGTCCTGATTATGCTTCTTTTGTTTCTAGCTTTCATACCCATAGACTGACTATGGGGTCTGCATACACTACACCTTCATTTGCATCATTTTCTGAGATGTTGATACATGAGCAACAAAAGCTTATCTCAATGGGTCTTATCAAGACTTCTAAATCTCAGGCATTGGTGGTTAGTTAGGTGAAAGAATTAGAATCAAATAAGAAACAAAAGAAAGAAAAGAATAATCAACATTCAAATCAAGTAAATCCACATTCAGATCAATCAAAGAAAAAATATTCTTCAAAAGGAGAATCATCTAAGAAGGAGAGGCCTTTTTGTGCATATTGCAAGAAGGATGGACATGAAGAACATTATTGTTATAAGAAGGACATTGATGAGTTGAAGAATCTTCTAAAAAAGAATCACATTGCTTTTCCTTCTAGAATGTCTGAATCTTGTTTTCATTCTACTTCAAAACAGTCTAAAAAGGACAAAGGTCAAACATTAGGATATAAAGGACAAGCTCTTTGTGCTCATTCAAATCCAGGATCAGGAAGATGGCTTCTAGATTCAGGAGCATCACATCATATGGCATCTTCACAGACTATATTCTCTTCATTTTAGCCTTGTTCTATATCTCCTATCTTGATGGGAAACAATACATACATGAGTGTAACAGGGAAGGGATCTATTAGCATTGGGCAAAACACTTTTCAGGATGTCTTGTGTGTTCCTCATTTGATGAACAATTTTCTTTCCATTTATCAAATTACTCATGGTGGAGATGGGAGAACTGTGGAGTTCACTCATGATTCTGTTATCATTCGAGACTTGGAGACTAGAGAGATTATTGCTACTAGGGTGGTTGATCATTCATCTCGGTTGTATTCCTTTGGACAATTTGCTTCTGATGGTGACAATATTCCTATGACTGTTGATCACATGAGCCATGATTCAGAGGAGACATTTGGCTTTTTGAACTTGGGCATTCTCACATCAGATCTAGTCCTTGAGCCATGCACTCTATCTCCTCCATCTACTATTGTACTTGATGATACTTGTGTTGCTATAGTTTTGGCTCCTAGTGATTTAGTGCAGTAGGATATACATAGTCTTCTAGATATGGCTACTTTGGATGATTTTTTGACAGGTATTTTAGACTTGTTTGTGGAGTCTCCTCTTGCAGATTTGGAGGACACCATTGATAGAATTCATCTTCTCTTTGATGAAGATGCACCTTCTTTAGTTGTTGTGAGGGAACACTTTGAGCCTCTTGTTCATTCTCTACATGATCATTCTTCATAGATTGGCGTGAGTGTGGATACTTTTGGACAACATTTGGAGGAGGCTTCTTTGTCTTCAGAGGAGACATCCTTGTCTTTGGATTATGTTCTACATCATTCTCTACTAGATTTTGGATTGTAATCTTTAGCAGTGTGGCGTAGAATGCCTGATTGGAGTGTGTCAGCTTTTGACATCGACATGGAGACATTTGAGCATGCTTCAGAGACTTCATCATCAATCTTCATGATATCCTGCATACATCTTTGGTTTTGTTTCTTCCTAAGGGTAGGAACGTTGTTTGTCGAGATTGGATCATCTTCAACATTCAATGTCTAGCTTCTACCATCATTGTAGGAGACTTAACATTAAGGGGGGGCTACCTAGTCTCTCTTCTAATTCTCTCTTATGGGGGGTCTTTTTCCTCACATGGGGTTTTTACCTTCTCATTCTTCATTGAGAGTATTTCTATTTTGTATTTCATCTCTCTTTTGGGGAGGAGTTTTGTCCCACTGGGTTTTCTCCTTTTCTCCATTTGTGAGAGATTGCATTGATTGCATTGTGTGTACATGGGTATCTAACATGGCCTAGTAGCCAGGACCCATCTTGCATTATTTTCCTTTGTGTACATTCTCCCTAAGTTGCACTTAAGGGGGGGTGTTGGTGTAATTAAATGTGTTGTACTTTGTCCTAGGTCATAATTACACCTTAGTTAAGTTTACTTAGGGACCACATAGGAGGTTGTTGGAGATTTTCCACTTTTGGTGGACTTGACATGTCATTACCTCATCACTTCCACCTTTTGTGGACACATCATGTGATTATCTCTCCACCTTAAGTGGAGTGATAACATTTCATAGTTGTCTCATGTCATAAGATTATGATGCTTGTCATAATTTTATGCCCTTCTATGTTCTCACCTTGGCTATATAACTAAGGGGTCTCTCTCATTTGTAATTAGAATCATCTCATATGATTGAAATTGAATATAGTTTATTCTTGTCATATTTTCTCTCTCTCTCTCTCTCTGTGCTTTCCATTTGGTCATAGATCTTGGCATCCATAGCCAATTCTAACAGGACCACTTTAAAGTTATTTTAAACATATTTAATTGCAATTGGTGTATTAATTAATGTAACATTTCGTGTTTCAACTTTAGAGCATGTAGAACATGATCAATGTGTTGAGCATGATTAGGAACATGATGTGGCCCCATTAGGTAAAGAGGACCACTCTCATGTTCTTTTAAACATATTTAATTTCAATTGGTTTATTAATTAATGTAACCTTTCATATTTCAACTACAGATCAAGATTTAGAGGGTGTTCAACATGTTGAGCATGAGTCTATTACAGAAGTTCAAGAACATGATGTGGACCCATTAGGTAAAGAAAACCACTCTAATGTTCTTTTAATTAATGAAATACTTGTAACAATAATAATAAAACATATCAGTTTAACATTTCTTTGTAATTGCAGTAGACCCCCTCTTTCAACGACGTCCACGTCGTGAGCAGACGACTAGGCGTACATTAAGATCACAAGCAGAGGGCAGAACAACTAAAGGGGGGACAAATGATTTAGAAAATGATACTCCACTTCAGATTTTTTAGCTTTAAAAAATGAAAAAAAGTGATTGTAATCATATCATGACAACCATATTTTTGATAATATGTAAAAACTGAAAGAATGAATATTACATGTTAATGAATGAATGTGAATATGTTAATTAATGAATGTTATATGTTAATGAATGAATGTTATATGTTATTAATGGATGAATGAATGATTAATGTTATATGATTGGGTATGGGGAATTGAGAGTGATGTGAGGGGGGGAAGGGGCCAAATGAGCTTCTATCGTCACGTGGTTGGCCTTGTTAAGTAGATAATATTAAACTATTCTCGAAACAAAGAGAAGCTCAATAAGGTAATGCACTTTTCAATATAAGAAATGCATCGTTTGAAGCATCAAACCAATATGCAAATATGAAAAAAAGTGCTAACTTTTCACTATGGTGGCAGGAAAATGATTCTTTATACGCTAAATCCATGCTCTGTATCATAATTTGAAGTTTTTTCCATTCCAATTTTCTGAGTTTAGTTTTTTTGTATGGATTTGTATGAATACCACATTGTGTTGTGTGTGGATTTGGTTTCAAAGCATTGTTTATTCTATTTTTAGTGGTGACATAACTCTAAAATTTGACTTTTGTACATAACAGGTTAGTGGAAAAATTGACGGCTTTGAAGGGTTTAGAGGCTCAATTGAGATAGATACATGAATATTTGGATCTTGTTGTTGATGGGAGGCTTCGACTTAACCATGAAATTTTGTACCATCTGCAGGTATGCAAAAGTTTCTCTACTTACATTCATTCTTGATCATAAATGTTGTAAATGATATTAATGCTTCAAACTTAAGATTCGTTTCATTGTTATAATGATCAAAATGTTATACTTTGCTATTCATTCAAGCATTCTCTTGCCTCCTACCCTTTGCTCTCTCCCCCCTCCTTTTAAGAATTTTCTTTGTCATAAAAGATTCACATTTTTGTCTCATTTACACAAATTTATTTGAAGCGCTAGGAGTGAATAAAGATATGTAAAAGATGATGGATTATGTCTAAACAACAACTTTCCATCTTATAGCTAATTAAATCCTTAATATTTGAATAGTTTAGAGCTCAAATAATTCTTGTATATGCATGTGTAGCAATAAGGGAGCCTATGTGAAGATTGAAATTTAAAACATCACTTTGGTATTTTTCCTTAGGCAGTGAAATGATATTTTGAGTAATACAAACCTACACACACATTGATATTTTTTGGCATTGCATTGAAGAATTTTTTTTTCTCTTATACCTACCCTTGGCTAGACATGGAGGTATATAATATTGGTTTCTGGGTTTATTTTGTAAATAGTTAATTTCACACAGGAAGACTAAAATCTTTTTAATGTCCCATGTCAGGTGTGAAAGCATATGAATCACTTGCTGAAGGAACCATTTTGTATTCATCCAAAAACTGGTTTGTTCTTTTTTTTTTTATGTTTCTTGCATGTGTTTTTTTTAGGCTCTAGAGATGTAGCTCGGCTCTTTCTTGTGCACTTTTCATCTATTTTGATGATTACAGTAGATTGTCCTCATAATTTTTTATGTAGATCTGTTTGTAACCTTATTTTCTACCAATCAATTTGCAAACCACTCACATATTAAGGACCATTTCACTAACTTCGTAGTCATCCATTACTTCATATGTGCAGGTTGTGTCGTGTGCCAATAAATCCGATGATTGCGAGAACTTTAATCCTACAAGTGTACCCAATCTTTCTCAAGTAAAAGTATTACCTTATTTTATAGTACTTTAAATGGTTAATTGAAGGTGCTTCTTTAGATCTGAGATAGTTGAACCCTGGATTAAAATATGGTATTAGATGGGCAGTATAATGATAAAACTGAGGTCCATTGAACACAAATTACGAACATAATTTACTAGACTATGAATAGTGTTACAATTATAATTATTTCTCCTTTACCTACATTTGCATTAATGAAAAAGATAGATCCCTATAAATCTAACCATGAAAATGTTGAAATCTGCAGTATCTGTAGGACTTGGGAAACTATCAAACATATTCTTTTTGAATGTTTTTATGCTCAGGAAGTTTGGTACTTATTGTGCCATAAGCTGAAGGTCTAGAATAGAAATGGTAAAATTAATTGGCATGATATTTTGTTTTGTAATTTCAAGGTCAAGTTTGATTGTAAGCTATTTTAGTATTTCTTATCCAATGAGATCATGTGGCATTTATGGAAGGTGAGAAATGATGATAAATTTAAGGGTATCAAGAGGGTACTTACTGAATCTTGCAAGAGACTCACTTTCTACTCTATTGCTCTACAGGTTTCAACTCTTGTGGAGATCTCAATGGAAAATTTCTTGAAGTCAATAACTGAAGGTGTTGCTAACAATACCAGAGAGAATCTGAGAAGTGGACCCACTTGTAGGTTGATCTTGGAAGAGACTGTGCTATTCCAGTAGACATTTGATGAGCTCCAAAGAGCAATTGATGAAGCTGCAAGCCTAGAAAGACATCGCGGCCCCCAGTAGTTGGACCCCCAAGGAGAAACAATGGTGAACCTTGATATTGAAGAAGTCAAAAATGAGGAGAATGTAATCAACACTATGTATTGTTTATGCTGATTTGAATAGTAGCAACCTGTGGTGCTATTAACAACAATTTGTATTATCTATGTTGGTTTTGAAAACAACTGATGATTTTTGCTTTCTTTCTTGTTGTGTAAAGTACTGATACAATATATTTCCTGTTATGGAAATGCTTTGATGTTGTACTAACCCTAATGCTGGATAGGAATTTTCATGATATGTAATGGACCTTAAACTATTTTCAATACAAAAAAAAAAAAAGATAACAAATTTTGGAAGTTCATTACATGTCTCATGTATGTGTTAGTATTTTAATTTTGTTTAAGTTGTTCAAGAGCTTGATTAGGTCAAGAATATGTTCTACAAGCTCTGTTCTCTTGACACTGCTCAACATTTTCCCTACACATTTTCTCTTTAATCCAAAAATTTCTTTACTCCTTCCCTTGTTATCCCTTGGTTGTTATCAAGTGTAATGATTTTTCTATGCATCTTGTAGTCTGTATGTATGATCAGTCATCTCTTATGAAGGATGGATAACCTTTCATGGAATTGTTGTTGTAATTAGACAATTGCCATTGTGAGAATAATCATTTAATTGTATGGAAGTAAGTATTTTTCATATTATTTGACTTGGTATTGTAAAATTTTCTTTGCAGGATTCTCTCAGGGGTACAACAGAATTGTGATAATAGCTAGAGTTGTACAACACCATAAATCATTTGGCATTATCAATATATTGCTTATAGAATACTTTATGCAAGTAAAATGGAATGTGCGATGACAATTCGTCTCAAATTCAAAAATGAATATAAGTATATTATACACAAGAAGATGGTATCTTTTCTATGATTTAAAGAACCCCAAAATAAGAAAATTAATAGGTTCCATTTTTTTACTTGCTCTTAGACACTTGTTTAATCAGTGAGATCCTTAGAATGTCTTGCTGATAACTAGCAGTGTTCAAAACTCTTGAAGAGGTCAGATCGGTGTGACATTGGATCTGTCTTGCCGATGCAAGTCATTGGCAAGACATGGACTATCAGAGTGAGTTTTCTATCTAGTGCCGATGATTGATCTCTCACTGATGGTAAATTTCAACGAATATATTTTTTTAAAAAATTGCATTGTTTTGTCAAAATTTTGATGAACACAACTGACGAATCACCGAAAAGGTCTGACGAAGTTGCTATAGCTATGATGAAGGCTTTGTTGTAACTCCTTATCCATTTTGTCACAATTTCAATGAAGTCTACCAAAAAATCACAAAAAAGGTTCAACAAAGTTGCTTAGCTGTGACGAAGGCTTCGTTGTAACTCCTTGCCCATTTTGTCGCAATTTTGACGAACACCACCGACGAATCACATAAAAGGTCTGACGAAGTTGCTTAGCTATGACGAAGGCTTTGTCGTAAATACTTTCCTATTTCGTCGAAATGGTGATGAACTTCTGGTGTTCTTTTGATGCTTCAGATGAGCCATTGCAATTGAACTTTGATTGTAATTCGTTAGTGGATACACAAAGTTTTGTCAATATTTTGACAAACATTTGAGTCATTTTATGATGTCAACAACCAACGAATCTTCCCCGTTATTTTGACGTTTAATTCTTTGTCAAAATTGTGATGAAGAAACAACGACGAAAATGTTTTTGTCATTTCGTTGCTTTTCTGACAAAGATTTGTTGAACAACTGACGAACGTCTGTCAGAAAATGGTGTCAAATTCAGTAGTGACTCAAAAATTAATCAACAATGGGTGATAAAGATAGGATGGCCATTGGAACTTAAGTGAAAAATTTAAGCACGTGCACTTAAGTTGTTTTGAGGAGGGAACCCTCTAGGATGATGTAAGAGAAGGGGCTCAAAAACTTCTAAGTCATGAAATGCAAAGGATGTAAAGGACAAAATGGGGCCCTCTACCTAACCATATAAAAATTATGAAACTTGGACCTAGGCATGAGGGACCGGTTACCTGATGATAGTGAATGACATAAGATGTTTTAAAGTGATTGGAAATGGGCAATAAGAAGTCAATGACCAAATAGAATGTTACAAGCATTTATAACGAATAAAACCCTAAACCCTCATATATCAGCCCTACATTCAAATGTGACAAGGGTTTGAGATGGAACAATTTTTTTTTAGGGTTCCATCAGTGGCTCCTATTGGGGACATCTATTCCTCAGTGAACAAAGCGAGAATCCAAAAAATTAGGTGAAGTAGACGTAGAAAGAAAACCCAAAAAAAAAGGACAAAGCAAGAGAACCAAAACCAAACAACATAGGTACAATATTTACACAAGATACAAGGCCATATCAATCTTAAAATTGGTGTTTACCTCTGTCAAAAACCTTTTTTTCCACCATTTGTAGCATGCCCAAGTTGAAAACATTACACTAAAGAGTCCACTAGTTGATCATGTTGCAACTACTATGCTCAACCATCATAGACATATGCCTGAGATTTCACTTATCTCTCTCATTTATGTGCCTCAGTGTGTTGTAACTAGGTGTTAACTATAATATATGATTAGTGTAGTACTCCACCTGATTCAAATTATCACTATTTTTCATAGAATTCTCACTTAATTAGTTTGGAAAATTGAAACATTCATAGTCCACCTGACTAATATCAAATTTATTTGGATCAACACCATACCCATTTTGTGTAATAAACAAGAAGCACTGATACATAAGCTCCTCTTTAAGCTAAATTTCATATGCATTAGAACAATATAAATCAATCATGTTGCCCTATTGGATCTCAAAAATGTAGGTTACAAATCCTAAGAGGATGCTAGGCTCTATGATCAGACTTGCAACATTCTTGAACCAATGAATGGAGTTAACCTATATGGTTGATGACTCCTTGCACTTCAGGCTCTACTAGACCTAGGTGGGTGGACCTTTATAATGGAGCATATTATAGGAATGTATGATTTGGTTGAATTGATGGATGTATCCACAGTGGAAAATAGTGTGGGATAGATAAAAGCTTACTAACTACTCCTACTGAAATTTGAAATGTGAATGTATGATAATATTTTATGAAATTCTAAAATGGAATTGATATGACCAGTGCCTAATTCTGTTGGGCTAATGGATTCAAGAGGTGAGTGATATGTGACTTAATTACTAGCTACAATTCTAATTGTTTTGGCACTTATGTTTGTTTATACCTTGTATAAACGTGCAAGAATGTGACTGACATACTCTTCTTATTGATCCAATTGATCTTATCAGGTTACTATGATTTGTTAAAAGGGTTTTAATCCTTCCTTTAAGGAACCAATTAAAAGAATCACACAATGATGTCAATTGTGTATTGGAAAATGAAGTATATCCTCAAATTGAATAACAAGACATCAAGTTGGAGATAGTATGATAGTCTTATCAATTACCTAACTCTTCTTACTGATCCAAATGTTACCTCCAAGTTACTGTAATCAATCAAAAGGATTTTAATTCTTTAATTGAAACCAATTAATTTGATTACACAAAAAAAACAAGTGTGTCTTGATGAAACTAAAATATCAACTTAGATACATAGGTTCAAATAATAGAGAAATAACAATGTGGAGACAACTAGATAATTGTTCAACTCAACAAACAATAGACACCAAATTTTAGCCACTAAATTAAAAATTCTTCTCCACTTGCATTATTTCAAAATATTTTGCAATACATCATGACATCTTATTTCAACAACTGTTCCACCTATCCAACTACCTAACTCCTAATTCTAATCTAATTACCTTCACTCGCTCTTCCGTTGCAACACTTAACTTTATTTTAATTAATTTCCTTCGACAAATTAAAATACTTTAATGTTCACTTCATTTTCTTCCCATAAAAGTAAAATAATTACCTACTTCGTAATCTTTATGGTCCCTTTTAATTTCTTTGGTGAAAAATCTTGCTTTTAATTGCATTTACTATTGTTTAGGTAAAATAATTACCTACTTCGTTAATTCCTCGAAAGTATTTAATCTTCAAAAAGTACTTTACTCTTTTCATCTTTGGTAAAAATATTCTTGCTTCTAGTGTAAATATTTTATAAATTTCATCTTTCATGCTTTCCGTGAGTAAAATAATTATCCACCTTTAAATGACCTCAATAAAAAAATGTGAAGTCGACTTTCTCAAAGTAATATTATCTCCCATCACACTTTATTCAAAATATGCATTCACTATATTGGGGTACCTTAAAGCATCGTGGAGACTTATTTTATCCCATTGATTTTGATTCTTTCACCGATGAAAAAAGCTTGTTGGGCTCCCTCAGAATGAAATTTTTTCTTTCTGGATAAAATAATCACCCCTTTTATCTATTCTTTAACTCCACAAAATGATACTAATTTTCCTCCATCTAGTAAATGAAAATTTCATCTTATTTTACTGCGCAATAGCATTTTATTTTATTGCCCTTTTTATAATGTCATGTTTGTATCAAAGCCTTGAAATGAATTCTCCATAGAACTATATTTCACCCTTCATCAGAGTAACTTGCATAATTAGTAATGTCTCTCCGATGTTTCATCAATTTTAGGGTTTTTTGCTAGGATTTCTAGTTCGAGTTTTTTACGAAGGCTTTCAACAATTTTTTTAATGCCATCAATAGATACATCTTGAATTGATTCAATTCCTTTCCTGTGCAGCTTCTTAATCCTTCAAAATTTGTGCCATAAATTTATTTGATAGTGGAGATAAATCAGTAATCATGCCCTCCATCTGCAACAAATTATGTCCCATATACTACTTCAATTTCCCCAATGTGCTTCTTTGACTGAAATTTCCTTCTTGAGAACCACATACATATATATGTAATATTTTTTCCAAACATTTTTTGTAAAGTTGTAAGTATACGTGCACTGATTGCATGTATAAACCCGTAATATTGGACACTCTTCAATCTTAGATGAAAGAGATGCTAGCTCTTGCCACATTACATCATAGATATACAAAAATAATAAGTATCTTCTCTCACATTTCTTATCTTTTCTAGAGCAAGTGACTGGAATCGCCAATCAACAATCTATTATTTTTATCAGCAGTAATGCTAAGGCAGTGCTTCGGTAGGAGCTCAAAGCTATTTCTCTCTGATTGCAGAACTCTTTATGCCTTGTCTAAAAAATCTATTGTACTATCATCACATTCATTCCTCCAAGGCACATATGTATTTAGGGTTTCCATAAGCTGTCCCAAATTTATTTAAAACATATCAAATGTTTTAATATTTATGACTTTCAAACTTTAGCACATAGGATTTTTTTAAAATTTCGGCTAGAAGGTGAACAAAGTAATTTCATTGCAGGCACACAGAGTATTTTGGAGCCACAAATTTTTTTTAAGGTACTATAATTAATTATTTTGGAAATGGGTTTTTGACGAATTTTGAACATCTCGCCAAATCAAGGTACTTCCTTTGTAAACTGGTCCTGCCGAAGCATGTAGCGAGAAAAATGAATTTTTAAATTAATGTACCAAATGAGCTCAAAATCCAATGAAATTGAAAGAGGAAAATTTTGAAGCCAAAACACCAACTGGGTCATCTTTAGAATTTCAAAATTTGCAACTTTTTTCGGGTTGCCAATTCTAGCTCAAGAGCAGTCACAAAATAATTAAAAGATATACGAGAACTCCTCCGATGACCATGAAAATGTACAAAAGTGTTGAGTTGTGATAGGGGAATGTGATTGTAGGAGGGTTTGGCATGAATTCATCATATTTGAAAGATATTGATTTTCAAAGTAGCCCAATCAACCCTTTCTAAAACTGCACTTTTGAAAACTATATGAAGCATGCCAACTTGCCATTTTGTAAAAATATCAAACTTGATTATGAGAATTTTGCACATTAGGAATTGGTTCATTTAGGTTCCATGAACATGTATCTAAAAGGGTTTTTCATAAATCCTCTTCCTTGGAAAAATATAAAAAATCAAACTTGACCACTTTGTAGCTGTTTTGGAAATGTAGTTACAAAAAATGTGCAAAACCCATTTGGATTTGATTTTGAAAAAATACCAAATGATGTCTTGAAGCCATGAAAATTGACATGGATGCACATTGAGATGGGGAGAATCTGAAACACTAATTTTTTTGTCATGACACTCTTTCAGTTGTTTGATATTATCCTCCAAAGTTGGTCACTTTAACAAATTTTACTATGTAGACAACAAACCTTCACAAAACTCTTCAACTTGTCCTTTTGGAACCTTGTCAAATCAGATCATAGGAAGTTGAAATTTGGTAGAGACACTCACATGAGGTAGATGAACATGTCTGCAAATTGTTTTTACATGAAATTGAATCGGCTTGAAGTTGTGATTTTTCAAATTAGGCCATCTGAGCAGATTTTTCAACTATACTTCTAAGTGCTGAAATCACATTTTTTCACATGGGAACCTAAAATTTTGCACGAAATTTTAGGCTCCAACATGGCCCATGCTTCATTTTCTTGAAAAATCAATTTCTCATAATCCAAGGTAGTTTCATTGTCACTTAAATCACAATCCTTCTTACAAAGGGAATCACTCACATGATTCCAGAGATCAGAAATAATTTTTTTTTCAGAACCCATACCATAATTTGATGTTTCTTCCCAGTTATAATCTTTTAACTGAAAACAAAATGTTTTGAAAGATGGATCAATTAACTTAGAATTGAGATGATCATAACTAGGGTTTTGAACTGTATTTTCAACTAATATGTCCATTGACTCATGATGGAAATTTGAACATGGCTCTCGTTCTTCTATATAAATTGTTTCTTCTCCTTCCCCAGTAGAACTTTGATCAAGAACAACCATGTAACATCCTAATTTTTTTTTATATAAACATCCAAAAACCCAACATTACTGACTGTCACTACTTATCATTTTCCTAAAATCAGATTCCAGAGTATGAGTATAAACACTCTTGTCTTCAGATTTAACATTAATTAGATTATTAGGACATTCTGATTCTGAAATAGTTAGAGTATTATGCAAGAATCTATCACATGCAATATCTTTTTCTATTGGTAAAGGAAAATTTTATGAATATTAACACAACCAAATTCCTTGAGCAACAAAGGTGCTTTCAAGTTTTCCTCACATAGAGATTTGTATTCCTTGTGAGAAAAATATTCAATTCCATTACCTTGGTTTCCAACCTCTGGTAATATGCCAATAGTGTCTACAAATATGACAATATCATCATTTGTACTACTATGCATACATTCAACTTTAGACATATCTCTATTCATGCTCTGAGTGAATTCTTGATTTTTGTTACTAAGGGTATCATTCTTGCCATTTTGAAACCTCACAGTTTGTTCATAACCATGCTTTCCTTCCTTAGCAATTCTGATCCAATTAATTATTTGATCAAAATCTTGAGGTTTTAATTCCTGATGCAAGGTACTAAGCCCTCGTTCATAAATGTCACAAAAAAAATCAATGTAGACTGAATTCTTAGGTCTTAGCCTCTTAGGGATTTCTAACAAGGAATCCAAAAACCTTGCCAATAATTTTTATGGTGATTCCTCTTTATTCTTTTTCATACTAGATAATATTTGCATTATCAATTCTTGATCATTATTATCTGAACACTGCTAAAAGTTGTCCTGACTTTGCTCAAGATCCATGTGTTGTGAGAATGAAAAAAATGAGACATCAAGATTATTTCTATATTGGTCATCTTTTTCTTTCCTATTTATTTCATCTTTATAATGTATATCAAGAGAACAAACACTTGCAGCCACATACCCTTTCATCATTGAGTATTTAATGGTATTTTCTATATCCATAGCAATATGATATGCTTGCTGTAATGTCGTAGGATCTTTATCCCTTATCAAATAACTCATTTTATTTTTAAAAGAACCTAGATATGTAATTAAACATTCTGCAGGTCTCAAATACTCAAGAATATCATTTACTGCTCTCATGAATCTGAGATTAAAAGAAGGGACTAACTCTTCTTCCTCTTGTTGGATTTCCTTAAATCTTCTTCTTATCTCTTTAGGACTAATCCTTTCACCAAACTGTTCTATAAATGCTATCATAAAACCATCCCATGAAGCTATAGAACATTCTGGTAAAGATGAGTACCAATCTTGGGAATTCTCTTTTAGTGACTAAGTAAACTTCATGACAACATCCTCATGATTAATTTTCAAAATTCCCATTACATCTATGAATACATTTAAATGCTTAGAAGTTGACTAAGATTTTTGCCCTGTAAACTTTGGTAAATGTTTCCTAATATCATCAGGAATCTTGTTAGGGAAACCCATGATATCTCCAAAGCTTAAAGACTTATATCTCTCAATAGATAACTTCCTTTGTTGGTATTCTAGGAGTTGTATGACCAACATATTTGTATTTTACATTTTACTAGAGAAGACAGGGGGATAGTACATCTCTTTTGTATCTCTATTCATTCTTCAAATACTAACCCTATGGTAAATGAACATCTCAAGTGTAGTTTATGCCTTTACAATCTTTGAAAGGAATATTACAAAAGTAAGCATACTTCTTACATTTCATTCAGTTTTTCACAAAATTTAACTCAGATGTATGCAATATGATCATAACTATTCCATTCCTTAGTGCTTTAACTCATTGAATTAGGAATAAAGTATTTCTTCCATATCTCTAAAATGGCTCTTATACATAATTATTTCTTCTTTCAAGTCAAAAAAGAAAGGAAAATACCTAGATATATTTGCAGATATCACACTTTATATGGTTCTTCGCATAGAGTCACTTTTTTCTTTGTAGAGGATCAAAATTCAACCATATGAAGGTGCTTCCATCAATCAATTCCACTTTGAGATTCTTCAGCTTTCACCCTCTCTTTTTCTTACTGGATAGAGTTCTTTGGAGTCGCCAATCACTATCAATGAGAAATTTTTATTTAAAACCTCTATGACTCTATTGAGGCAAGCTATTGGATTGCAAATATTTTCCCAAGTAGATACCTAGTAGAGTTGCCATTTCTGTTGGTTATTTTTTAAGAACCAAACTTAATCTCAGTCCTTACCTACGAATTTTCCATAAATCAATTATCAACAAGGTTGAGGATTGGCCAACATTTAAGTAAAGTACTTAGTACCTCACTTCTTCTCTTCAGGCTCTATGAAACCCAGGAGGGTAATCCTACACATGCTCATAATATCTCAAACTCTGTCAAGAGAATTTCCTCACACATATGCATTCATCAAGAAACCCACTTCATCAAAGGATTGGCAGACCTTGGGTGAAAGTGCTATTTGTTTCAGGAATACGTTTATATACTAAATGTTGGGGCAGTGTAGTTTAGAGTATGTTATGAGTTCATCTTCATCTTGAAACTTAAGCCAAATTCATTAAGTTAGCTCAACCAGCCATTAGATAAACTAATAAAATAACTAGTGCCCTATCTGAGGGAAAAACAGAGTCATAACTTACAATCAATTAGTAATACAATTATGATTGAACATAAAAAATTAATGGACTATTAGCATGCCACTTTGTAGCATCTAACTCACTATGTTTTAAAAGAGTACTTCCTTACCAAATCCTATATCCCTTTCCCACAAACTAATGACCTTATTTAAGCATTTTAATCAAATCATTGAAGTGAAGAAAAAACAAGCCCATTCATTCAGTTCAAATGATAGAAGACAAATGAAATTATAATTCACAACTTCATTCATAATTTGGAAGAAAGATGCATAGAAGAACAATATTTTAGAAATAATATTTTGTTTCATTACTAAAATTGTCTTGTAAAACCATATTTAAGATCTTCATACAATATAACTTTCTTCCTAGATTGGCTTCTGATATATTTACTAATGTATCTATTTACATTCTATTTGATCCGAGAGCATAGCATTCACCTTGATCTATTTTGGACTCAAAATTTTTGAAATCCCTCTTTATTAGCCATGAAATCTCATTTATAAATAGGGGAGCCACAAGCATCTGACTAAATTACAATTTAATTTAATTTCATTTCAAAAACCTAATTTCAATTGATTCCTCGAAGAACTCCCCAGGTGGTTTTTATGCAATCATTTGGGAACAAGAGAGGACAAAAAACAAAACACATGTGCAGGGTAACATTAGTCATTGTCACCATGTCCATGTTGAACAAAAAATATTCCATATCATATCAATTGGAGGACTTCCACATCAGCATGGAAGAGAAAAAGACAAACCACAATTATATTGAAACAAATACCTCCTATGCAAAGACCATGGTGTCATCAAAAACAAAAACAAAGAGGTGAGCCTATTTAGAGTCATTGTCAGAGCTCCCATATTTCACTAAAGAAAGAAGGTACTAGCCATATCCTGAGTCGGTCTCACCTTCAACGTTCGAAGGAGTATTAGAGAGCACGATGGGAGAATTATGTTTTCCCAGGTAGGCCCTATGACTTTTATCCTTTTTTCTATCCCTCTTCACTGGATGAGCCAGTTCCTTGCCTTTGAACTTGACCATTTCTCCCAAAACGGTCCTATGTCTCAAGTTGTACATACTTTGCACAATTTATTTCTTCTTATGACCTCTAGCCCTCCTTTTACCCTTTGAAACCTCAGAAGAAGCTTTGGATTATCGCTCATTTATATCCTCATGACACTTAAATACATTGAGTTGGCTAGACCTTACAGGCTGAATTGTCACACCAGTTTTCCCCATCTCTAGAACAAGGAAAATTTAACAATTTAAGACAAAGCTATAGGGAGACACACCTACAATGCCCAAAAAATTATAACCAACCCAACATAGAAATTCCTAACCATACTAGAGAACCTAATTTAAATCCAATTTACTCAGGACAAGAACACTCAATATTCTACTTAGGAAAAACAAATAGCCTCCCACTTTTCTTCACACTACACCTTACATTCATTGCAGAATGGAAAAATGGTGAAAATGAGCAATGATCAACCTAAATTAAATAGAAAATTTGGAGCATGCTGAATTAATGATTCAAGAACTCCTCACGTAAGCAAGTTGATAACTTAACAACTTGGCTTTGAATCCAGGTCATTGATCTTAGAATAAATAAAACTTCATCTATGGTGACCATGAGCATCATTTTTCGAGCATTAGCAACTTGTTCCTAGAAAACAAGGATGCCATGTCAAATGCTGCCATGCTAACCTTTAATCTTGATTAATCATACACGATTTGACAATTAGCATTTATCGCCAACCTAATCGATGCTCCTTCATTAATATCAGTGAAGTACATGAGATTGGTTTTTTTTTGAGAGAATATCTCCTTATACACTTCATTGCTCATTGTTGATCTTCCCCAAATCTTAGGGTGCAATCAGCGATGAAAGTATTATCGCAATGAGATTTAGTCTATTAGATCATCCTATTTTAGAACCACATCAATGGTTCTCCAATCATCTCACTACTTTCCTTTATATAGTGTCCTCAAGATTCTACCATGTTGCCTTCTCCATCAATAGCCATCACCTATCGTGGGTGCATCTCATCCTCAATTGGCCCCACCAGTGATTTTAACATCCCCGTGATGAAATCTCAACCCTTGGATTTCTGGTCCATCTTTGATCACATTCATCCTTCCATCGTGCCTCGCTAATTCAAACTTTGCACGTTGGCTCCTATTAGCGATGGGAGATGCGGTGAAGAAATAAAATTTAGATACATACTCCATGAAAATCAATGGTACAAAAGACATTACACATAAGATCTTATCACATTAGTGAAAGAAACCTTTTAGAGAATCTCATCACTCATTGCGGTTTTGAAACTTAGGCTCAGGAATGAATCTAGGAAGAGAGATAAAATATAGAAATATTAGACCATTGCTCATCACTAATTCTCCTCATACAGTTTGAAAGCAATTAGTGATGAGAGGATTTACATAGTGACAATGTGTATCGTGTATCACTAATGCAGAACTTAGCACTTAAAACACACCCGCAATACACGATGTAAGGGAATTCCATCATATCTCTCATCGTTGATCTTAAATTCATCATTTTATGAGTGCCTGCGATGAGCGATAAGAACGTAAGGCCGAAGGACATTGCTAATCTCTATTACAATTCTCAAGGCTCAAAAGCCATTAGCGATAAGTGATTCCTTCACAATACACGAAACATCGCTCATCGTTGATTATTCCAAGAGCTTCAAAAACTATTTGAGATCAATGAAAACAAAGAAATGTCACTCATTGCTATCACCAATTTAAAATATAAACTCAAGAAGGAATCAACGATGGGTGATAAAGATAGGATGGCCTTTGGGACTTAAGTGAAAACTTTAAGCATGTGCACTTAAGTTGTTCTGAGGAGGGAACCCTCTAGGATGATGTAAGAGAAGGGGCTCAAAACATTCTAAGTCATGAAATGCAAAGGATGTAAAGGCCAAAATGGGGCCCTCTACCTAACCATATAAAAATTATGAAACTTAGACCTAGGCTTGAGGGACCGGTTACCTAATGATAGTGAATGACATAAGATGTTTTAAAGTGACCAGAAATGGGCAATAAGAAGTCAACAACCAAATAGAATGTTACAAGCATTTATAACAAATAAAATCCTAAACTGTCAGATATCAACCTTGCATCCAAATGTGACAAGGGTTTGAGATGGAACAAATTTTTTTGAGGGTTCCATCACAACACATTACAACACTAAATCAAGTCATTATTAGGTTAATCTTATGTCGATTATTCCCAAATTAAGTGTGAAAAAGGGTTACTTTTTCTACACGACATTTTTCCCCCATGACAAAATCACATTAAAGTAGACATTCAAGACAATTTAGTATGTAGTAATAACAAAGGTACATATTCATACCTTATCAAATGTTGAACATTTGGAATACTGAGAGGGGGTGAATCAATATTCCATAAAACCACAGTAAAATACATCTAATCATTATCACAACTCTGACTAAACCAACAAGAAGGAACATGAAAACAAATCAATTCAACCATACACATGAATACAAAGATTTTTATGTGGAAAACCCAAAAATGGAAAAACCATGGTGAGGGTTAGCTCACAATATATTATATCCAAATACAAAATATTATAGGGCTCACTGCTAGGACTCACTATCCTTAAAAAGGACCATTTCCTGAGTACAAAAGATGGTGAACCACCAAGATACAATGATAGTGGTTAACTACCAAAAGATTGAACTAATAGGATATACCTTTAATGTGTAGGGTTCAATTCCAATGAAGCTCAAAATATGAAGTACTACCTCACACAACAGTCGCTCAACTAAACTGTACTCATCCACAACTGATAAAGCATTTAGGATCAGATCTTCACACACCCCTTAATCCTTTTGCTCTTCGCATTTCACATTTTCTCCTCATGCATATATCATTTATCAAAAAATATTACATATGTACAAGTATATCTTATTCATCAATTAGGTTTTCCTAATTAGATGAAAACAAGAATAACCAAAACTCTCTTTTTCAAAACCATATATGATTTAAACATTTTATCCATGTAGTGCATTATACCAAGTCGGCTAACATCTATAAATTATAACTAGTCTTCATAATTTATTGCATACGCGGAGTCGACCAAGAGTATAACACAATTATCAAAACCAACAAATAAACCTCAAAGAAAACACCTTCTAGCTATGAGAACACATTAATTTCCCATCATACTACCAACAAAATCGCAGCATAAAAATTTTCACCTTAATAAAATTCGGAGTCTTCCACATCGTATGCCAAGCAAGGAACAATAATAGAATATAGAGCTGAAATCTTTCAGTCAAGATAACTTTTTTCTCATAACCAAAATAAATATCAAGATCCAAGATATAGCTATTTGAATGAGTCATAAAAAAATGGTTAAGATATTAGAGTCATATAAGATCTTGTGGTGAATTCCAGACTCAAATGTCAATACACTGATCCATCACAAAAGGGCATTACTTGTAGAGAAAAACTTATGGTAAACCAAGTAGGCTC
Organism: Sequoia sempervirens; assembly: GCA_007258455.2. Taxonomy (NCBI): domain Eukaryota; kingdom Viridiplantae; phylum Streptophyta; class Pinopsida; order Cupressales; family Cupressaceae; genus Sequoia; species Sequoia sempervirens. The sequence continues at coordinate 54,141,462 of VDFB02000363.1, read as the reverse complement.
CCCATATGGTTATCACCATGTTGACATCAATGAAAAAATAGGAACAACCAACACAAACCATCCATACTTCATGCTCATGTTGCAAGGCTTCCATAATCCCAACATCAAAGGCCAAGGAAAACAAAGAAAAACAAAGGATCAAGCACAACTGTTCCAACACAATGTGGAATGGGGTTGTTTTTCTGTAACATGCATTGCTCACTTTGGGGTAGTGGAACCTTAGTCTGTCCACTAGGCGAGTTTTCCCAAACATGTGTACTCACTCTGGGGTAGTGGAACCTCAGTCTATCCACTAGGTGAGTTATCCCAATCATGCGTGCTCACTCTGGGGTAGTGGAACCTTAGTCTATACACTAGGTGAGTTATCCCAATGAGGTAGAAAATTGTAAGGGAAAGAATGGAGCGAATCTAATGAAAACTCCAAACAGTAGTGACTTCGGTAACTTTCATTTCAAAATTAGGTCACTTCAAAAAAAGGTACACTATGTCCTAAAGCGAAAACAAACATAGTTAATTCCCACATTAATCCTTCTGAGAGAATCACATGGAAATCCAACAACAAGCAATGACAGGTTCTAGAAACATAATCAACATAGATGAAAGATAAGACATAAATCAGAACACAAAGATTTACATGGGGAAAATCCTCTTAGATAAAAAACCCCACACTCCAAAGATCGAGCCATTGTAGTATTCAATAGAATGGTTACAATACAAATTTAGGCTCATAGCCTCTTCAAAGATTCATCTTGTTCATTCTAGAAACAACTGGTAGCAAACTCAACATGAGAGATCAACTGAGATATTCATGGTCAGGAGAGATTCCAACAGCAAAAACCTGCTTCTCTCTTCTACTTTGACCTCATGGATTTGGTCTTTTGGCCAGCCACTCAATCGTCTCTCTATCATTCTCTCTCTAGCTCTCTTTGTACTCTTACCAGCACTATCTCTCTTTACAGAATGTCCAATGTATATGTATTTACATTCATTCTTTAACGGGCTCTCTATGAATCGATTCAAGATCACAAAACAACAATCTCCAGCTCAGCATCCTTATCATTGTTCCATTCTGGTGTAGATTTTTCCTTGTAGACCGTTTAGTTCCATTGCAACTGCTGCAAAAAATCCAAACGCCAACTATTTGAATATTGCTTCCTCTGATTGGTCCACAAACCACCACATAGGGTAGTCAAATGGTCAAGGAAACAATCCATTGAGTTCGCATGTCGATGAGATACGAGAAGTGTCTCCCCGATGCTCAAAGGATTCACAGACGATATCGACATAGGTTCCAATAGTCGGCAAGAGGTTCTTTCGATATCCACAAGTCATACCAAAACCATTGACATCCAATGCATTCCTTGCATTCCTATTGGCAAGATATTTCTCATCGACAAGACTCATACCGATGCTCACAAGTCACATCGAGTTCAACTTTGCTATCAGCAAGACTTTTCCATTTGCCAAGAGGTTTCACCGAGTCTCTTCAAATTTCACTGAAGCACCTGACAGTCAGCAAGACATTCATCTTTCGCTGAGACTTCACATCGAGCACCCCAAGTCATACAGAGCACAACATTCTCATCGGCAAGATAATTGCCATTCGATGAGACATCACACTAAGCTCACAAGTCATTCCGAAGTGACCTTTAATCGCCAGGACTTCCATCATTCGCTAAGAGATCATATCGAGCCTTTATGTCACCCTGAAGTCTTCTATCAGCCAGACATTCCATGTTTGCTAAGACTTCATGCCGAGCTTAGGAGTCATATCGATGTCCAAAACACCCGTCGACTAGACTTCCACATTTGGTAAGAAAACATATCAAAACACATGTGTTACACTGAAGTCTCAGAACCATCGGAGAGAGAGTTTTCCTTTGGCAAGACTTCTTACTGAGGCTTCATGCTATCCCGAAACCACAGTTCGCCAAGAGTCACACCGAAGACCTTGTGTTTCTCCGATGACTCAAATTGGCGAGACATCTCTTGGTTGGTAAGACTTCATATCGATCACCTTGAGCTACACTAATGGCCCCTAACACTATCGCCGAGACATCTCCCAGTCACCAAGACTTCATGCCGAGACCCTTGAGTTACTCCGAGTGTATATCGTTGGCCAGACGTCTCCAAATTGGTAAGACTTCTTACCGATAGACTATGAGATACGCCGAAGACCACACCATGTAACATACTATCAGCGAGACTTTAACACATCGCCCAAACTTTACAGCGAACAAAACCTTTCGGCCAAGGGTCCTCCCGATACATGATAGAATGGCCTATCGGCCAGAGATCTCCATGAGTAGTAAGAGGTCACGCCGAATGCTTCTTTTCATAGTGATAGGTTCCTTCAGTGAGACAGAGGCAAGGTCACAACGACCTGTGCAAAACAACAAGATTCAAGATGCTAGTCGGCCAGACTTGAAACATGTCACACCAACTTGAATCCAATAGAGGTTTCAGCTTGTGGAATTGAGACACTTTTCCAACAATCTCCCACTTGATGAAGATCACACAAGCACCTCCAGAGCAACCAAGAACTAAGATCACACTAGCTCCACCAGTTCAAGCCCTGCAACACTCAAGATACCCGATCAACATGATTCAATAGATAATAGTCCACCAGACAATCTGCAACAAAGACCAGGCATTCAACTACAACTTAAGATCAACAAAGCAACTGATCACAACCTTCAAGAAACCACATAGATCTCAACATGCTCTCATGCTCCATCAAGAATTCTACTCCAATATCCAAGATGTCCACCATTCAAGCAACAATCCTATCATCTTCCACGTGTGGAAGAAAGATACATCACCAAAGTGAATAAGCACCATTCCAGTGAACTCAAGCAAAAGATCCCAGTGACATCTTCAACAAGATACTGCTACCACTTCACTGTGCTCAAAACGCTATACAAAAGCAATATCAACTTCAAAAATTAAAACAAAGCACAACCATGAAGTCATTCTCCAGAAACAAGATAAAAAACACTAGTTAAAACAACAATCTGACTGACTGCATCCATCCAACTGATAAACCCATGTGACTGAAACTAGCACCCACAACTCGTGCTATACCATCCAATCTCACATACCTCAAAGTATCAACATTAGTAAACTTCTACCAATCCATTAACAACAAATACAAGTTCCAGTGTCAACCAGTTGAAGAAGACAAGACACATATAGGAACTCCCACAGCTCGAGTAATCCAGATCTGAAAGATCAAAGGCACCACAAGTCTACCAATAATAGTACATAGGAAATGTAACCATGTAGTACCAAGGAAATATCCACAATGATATGCACAACCTGCAACAACTTGTGACAAGAAACATTTCTCTCACCACAAACCTTCACAGCCATAGAGATAAACTCTGCACATCATCTTCATGTAGAGCATCCTCCTACATACACCTCTAATAGCTAGCTGTGTCAAGAATGATCTTCTTCACATCCCAAAAGAAAACCTCAGCAACATCCATCCGTTCAATCACCAAGATCAAACCAACTTTTAAAAACAACATGGATGTAAGCATCTAAAAGAAGATCAAACTAGTTCATTCCCCATTTTAGGAAATCATCCCATACACCATCTCCTACCAATTTTCATTAGTAACGAGATAAAACAAAACTATATAGCTTCCACTATGAATCCTCTAGAACCATTAGACAACAGTTCAAGATCCATATCATGAAAAGTGAACTTAAAAGACATCTAAAAAATATAATGAGCCAAATACCTTTCAGATAAACTGCCGAGTAGACCAAGAGTGGGAACGGGAATACTCCTTCAAGATATACAATCCATCATGACTAATCCAAGAGCAATCTCCTCATAGGTCTCTTATTGAACTTTCATTCAACCAAAGTGTAGGCTTCTCAAACTTTCTGCTAAAAAACTTTAACAAGAGTAACAAGCAGCAATACTTCTCTCACAAGAGAAAAACAGCCTCACCTTATTCTTCATGTATCCATGATCATCTCATGCTAAGCTCCATCTGCATTACTGCACTATCATGAAGTATCAAGGAAATAATCAAAGCACCTAATACACAAAGAATTACCAGACCACTGTCAAAGCTCCAAGCATCTGAATTAGGAACTCATCATGACATCATGATCTACACATCCCCATAGGAGATACCATGCTCCAAGTGACTTTGCCATTGTCTCAAGTACAATGCACAATTTTAAAACTCTAGTGCACAAGCAAGAGTATACCATGACATAAAGAAAATAGACTTAAAACCAACATCATCTGACAAGCACCACCAACACCTCATCCAAAGACTCCAACTATCCTCTATGGTTCCAAGATGTTGCACATCTTCAAATAATGTCCATGCAAATGTGAAAGAACTCTTCTATAGCAACAAAATCAAAGAGCTCTCCCAAGGAACATCTGCAACACTAAAGAAGACCATTCACCACCATGTGATGAATCCACAGTCACTGCTAGAGCTCCCACTGAAACATGACACTCGAGCTCTCCAAGCATCATGACTACCTGCTACATGTTCCCATAACTGACTATTCATGTACTCTACAATATCCATCATCTCATCTCAAAATAATCACGCTGATGCACAAGTGACCAACGACAAGGCCAACTAGCAAGTCTGCACCAACAATGAATCAATCCTTATGGATAAAGATAGTCCACATCCAAGTTATCTCACTGCAGCCAATGGGTAGCTAATCCATCAACTGCATAACTCGTAGATCACAATCATCGAACATGCAAACCCGTCATCACATTGAAAACTGCAACATTGAGATTTCAAAGAGAATATCTATGTAGACAACATGACTCAAACACCAGATTATGCCAAATCTGATTTGCCAATCATGTCCACAATGAGCACCATAGTCAAGGAACCCACAAGCATTACCACAAGAATGCTGAGTGAAAAGACACTTACCAACACTCCCATGTAGAGAAGAAATCATACATCCTCAAGCCATGCACCAAGCATGCATGCAGAACTGCAATTATCTCATCCAGTAATACCCCAAAAAGCCAATGTCTAGAAAATAGCTTAATAACAATTCCACAATAACCATAAGTTTTGCTTCACCATGTAAAACCTGCAAAACCATAGAGCCATGCAAGTACAAGACATCCTTAGAAGGAAAATAGTAGTTCAGTAAAAAAATAGGCCTCTTTTAGGCCAAAACTGAACCACCAACATGTACATGCATTTGAGAAGAAAAAAAGGCTATTTCAGAAGCTTGCAAATCATCTAATGATTAACTCCATAGCCTTCAAGCATTCTAGGTTATCAGGAAATAGTGCCTTCCAACACTAGGAACCATCACCTAGCATAAGCACTCTCTTCCATGACTGAGAAACAATATAGGCTTTTCCATATCACCCAAGAGCCTGTCACACAGACACCAATATGAAAGCTTTAGTGCTACACAACCATGAAGCATAGAAATCCACCTCATACTCCAAGGTTAAACCTCTACTAGCCAGGAGACATAGATCACATCATGATCAACTCCCTTTTCCATCTTGACCATCCTTCAAGCTGCATGCTGTCTCAGAATAACCACAAGGCTTCCAATCATCAAAGGATCAATATATCAGTCCATTCCTCCAAATTTCCTCCAGCCCAACAAACTGAGAAATATTCATAGGAGAAATACCTAGAACCAACAACCAAAAGAAGGCTTTGATACCCCTTGTAAGGGAAAGAATGGAGCACATCTAATGAAAACTCCAAACAGTAGTGACTTTGGTAACTTTCATTTCAAAATTAGGTTACTTCAAAAACACGTACACTATGTCCTAAAGTGGAAACAAACACACTTAATTCCCACATTAATCCTTCTGAGAAAATCACATGTAAATTCAATACAAAGCAACGAAAGGTTCTAGAAACATAATCAACACAGATGAAAGATAAGACATAAATCAGAACACAAAGATTTACGTGGGGAAAATCCTCTCGGATAAAAAACCCCACACTCCAAAGATCGAGCCACTGTATTATTCAGCAACAAAATGGTTACAATACAAATTCAGGCTCATAGCCTCTTCAGAGATTCATCTCGTTCATTCTGGAAACAGCTGGTAGCAAACTCAACATGAGAGATCAACCAAGATATTCATGGTTAGAAGAGATTCTGGCAGCAAAAACCTTCTTTTCTCTTCTACTTTGACCTCATGGCTTCGGCCTTTTGGCCAACCACTCAGTCCTCTCTTTGTACTCTTACCAACACTATCTCTCTTTATAAAATGTCCAATGTATACATATTTACATTCATTCTTTAACAGGCTCTCTGTGAATTGGTTCAAGATCACAAAACAACAATCTCTAGCTCAACATCCTTATCGTCGTTCCATTTTGGTGTAGATTTTTCCTTGCAGATCATTTAGTTCCATCACAACTATTGCAAAATATCCAATCACCAACTGTTCGAATTTCGCTTCCTCTGATTGGTCCATGAGCCACCACATAGGGTAGTCAAATGGTCAAGGAAACAATCCATTGAATTCACATGTCGGTGAGATACGAGAAGTGTCTCCCTGATGCTCAAAGGATTCAAAGACAATATCGACATAGGTTCCAACAGTCGGCAAGAGGTTCTTCCAATATCCACAAGTCATACTGAAACCACCGACATCCAATGCATTCCTATTGGAAAGATATTTCTCATCGGGAAGACTCATACCAATGCTCACAAGTCACATCGAGTTCAACTTTTCTATTGGCAAGACTTTTCCATTCACCAAGAGGTTTTGTCGAGTCTCTTCAAATTTCACCGAAGCACCTGACAGTCGACAAGACATTTGTGTTTTGCCGAGACTTCACATTGAGCACCCCAAGTCATACCGAGCACAACATTCTCATTGGGGAGACAATCACCATTCGATGAGACATCACACCAAGCTCACAAGTCATTCTAAAGTGATCCTTAGTCACCAAGACTTCCGTCATTCACTGAGAGATCATATCGAGCCTTTATGTCACCCCGAAGTCTTCTGTCAGCTAGACATTTTGTGTTTGCTAAGACTTCATACCGAGCTTAGGAGTCATATCGATGTCCAAAACACCTGTCAGCAAGACTTCCACATTCGGTAAGACAACATACTAAAACACATGTGTTACACCAAAGTCTCACAACAATCGGCGAGAGAGTTCGCCTTCGGCAAGACTTCTTACTAAGGCTTCATGCTATCTCGAAACCACAGTTCACCAAGAGTCACACTGACGACCTTGTGTTTCTCTGATGACTCCAATCAGCGAGACATCTCCACATCGGTAAGACTTCTTACCAATAGACTATGAGATACACTAAAGACCACACCATGTAACATACTGTTGGTGAGACTTTAACACATCGCCCAGACTATACAACGAACAAAACCTTTTGGCCAAGGGTCCTCCCAATACAAGATAGAATGGCCTATCAGCCAGAGATCTCCATGAGTGGTAAGAGGTGATGTCGAATGCTTCTTGTCACAACAATAGGTTCCTTCGGTGAGATAGAGGCAAGGTCACAGCGACCTATGCAAAACAACAAGACTCAAGCTGTTAGTCGGCCAGACTTAAAACATGTCACACCGACTTGAATCAAATAGAGGTTTCAGTCTGTGGGATTGAGACATACTTTTCCAACAAAAATGAGAGAATCATATTAACCTCCCATACCTTACATAAGTTATCCTCCTAACAACTTCGATAAGGCACCACAATGTAATGATTTTTGTATTCTTTTGAATGTCATGTTTGTAAGTTTTGTTAAAGGGTATTTTTCTTTGTTCATGTAAGGTCTTATTCTTAGGGAACATTGTGCCTAATGTCTCAAAGATATGACAAGTCAAACAGTATCAAATTGTGACTTATGGGATGCCTCTTGTTTCACATCATTCCACAAAGGGAGATCATATGCTTAGAAATATCACACTCTTGGAGGACATCAAACCCAATGAAACCACCAAGAAGAGCACATGTCAGAAGCAAAAAGAAAATCGTGCCATGAAATATGTAGAAAGATGTCACTGATGTATGCCCCCACTTTAAAGTAGTTGCTAACACCATTACTATGAGTAATTTCTTTAAAGTAGCTAATGTTTTGTCCTAAGACATGAGAGCTTTCCTCGAAAAATACTGTGCCAAGTCATATGTTTTTGAAATAAAGCTATGCCATGAAATAGAAAGGAAGGGGTTGCCCCCAGAAATACAATGCTAACCTAGAAAGAAAACTACATCACATGCAAGCCAACTTAAGGCATTTCATACACATCCCAAGCTTTCTCTTATATATACATGGAGGGTGGTCAACTAGTCAAAAGAAACAATGAAAAGTGACATACGAAGACAAAGTTACCTAAGCCCTTTCCCCCACTTAGTACAAGACAAGGGTGAGCCGAGGATTGATGATGGTATGCCACTCCTTGTGGTAAGGAAATGATTTTCAATGAATGTAAAACATGCAATAGTGAATGATCCTTCAACTATTGCATGGTAAGGAGAAAAAACCATTGTTATTGACTATAATGAGTAGAAAAGCATCAATTGTGTGAATATCTAATGAAATATTTCCACATGTAGTATCTATTAGTTCAAGCTGCACCAAAGTTAAACTTTTCTTGGAAGAATCTTTTGTAATAGTGTTGTTATTGAGTGAAGGCTTGTTTGATGGTTTTATTTCTATCAAAGGACAATAACCAAGACCACGAGTTGTTTCTTGTGTGTTAGGATCTATAGGGACATGGATAACTTTTTTTCATGCACCACATCCTTTTCCACAATAACCAAGTTATTTCATAAGTTTATAACCTCTTCTATAAAGATTTTTCATTTTTTTGGGATTCAATGGTTTTTCGTAATCAACTTCGTCAAAGTTTTTTGTGTAATTTGATTGATCTTCTAAAGTAGTCGAGGTAGATACTTTTGAATTTTTTGTTGAAATTACCACTTTTTATTTTCCCTTTTAAGAATATTTGTTTATGATCTTGTATTCACCCATGAATGTTGGTGTGAAATCTAAGGAACCCCAATTGTCTTCCAATAGCTTAGTGACTTCATCGATTTTCTTCTTGTGTTATTCTTCATTTGTAACTTCATTTTTTGTAGCTGATTCTAGTGCTTCCAAAGGATATCATCCTTATCTCTCTGCAATCAAGCAACTTTCAAGTTCAGCATTAGCTTTTAGGGTGTAAACCTTATTGTTATAGACATACTTCATTTCACAATGAAAAGTAGAAGGCACTCCATTCATTTCATGAATCCATGGTCTACCTAAGAGGATATTATATGAAAGATCATGAGGCATAACATGGATTGGAGTTTGTAAAGTAGCCTTTCCAAATTTAATAGGTAATGTGATGACTCCCAATGGTTTCTTTCCTGTATTATCAAATCCACAAATAGATAAAGAATCGGGTTTAATATTGCTTCTACTCATGTAAATATTCTCCAAAAGGTTCACACTACACACATTCAGGGTCAAACCATTGTCAACAAGGGTCCTTTTTATCCTAATTCAATTAGCATGGACTATTATATTGAAAGCTTCATGTCTCTTCTGAATTTTTATGGAAGGTAATTCATCTTGATGGAAAGTAATTCCTAAGTTGGATGGAGTTATAGCTTGAATTTGGGCTTCCACACAATTTGATTGCACATTAGGAATGGTGAGAACTTGTTGTAAATAATTTTGAAGAATGTTATGATAAATAGGCGAGGCTTGAATAAGTTCCCATAAGGATATCTTAGCAGAAATATTCTTAAGTTTTTCAATAGGATCATACTCCTTTTTGATTTTTAAAGGAAAAAAAGGAGGACTAGGTAAGATAGGGTTAGGAAATGGGATGGATGTTTGAGTTGTTTTTCTTGGTTGCAGATTGAAAAGAAACTTGCAGCCATCTAATAACAATTTCCAAATAACCCAAAAGATAAAAACTATGCAACTAAGTATTCAGAATCCACATGCAAGAGAATAGACAACATACCCATGAAAATATGACACAAGATATACCTTGGGAAAACCCTCAAGAGGGAAAAACACAGCCCCCGAAAGAATCTAACTCTCATGTATTATTTAGCAATAAATATTACAATACATCTTCAGAGTCTCCATGAACACCATTGAAGCAACAAGCCCTCTCCAAGAAATCCATATGAGAAAGCATGCAACCACACATCTCATGCCATGCTTCAAACCATCACAAATTCTAACAAGAGCTAACCAGCCAACTGACCAACCTAAACAAATACCCTTGTGGTTGCTTTTATAGAAACAAGTTCCCACAAAACCACCAAGTGGTATTGCACAATTTACCATGAGATTATAAAACCATGTCCCCACATTTAATATTGGGTACTTTATTTAAATTATTTTCCCTAATATTAAATAATTACATTTTTACAACTTAACTTATGTCCCAATGTTACGTACACATAAAGTTTCCCCAAGAATATTAACAACTAGTGATGCATGGATATCTAGGTCTTCTAGGTGCACCACACACATAATAATTAAGTAATTACATTATAAACATTATGCAAGGTGTACAACACAATTTTTCTCAACACAAATTGTTCCTAGAGTTATATGTATGAGCAAAGGTACTGTGACTCGGTTGCTGCAAAAAATTATCATTATCAAGTTTCCTTTTAGGTGGTTCCACGATAATTACGGGTTTATTTTGAACTTCTGATTTTTGTGAGGGTGGATAAATGATAATTTTAGGCTTAGGAGAGTACTTTAAGGGATATATAATGTGCATAAGCTCAAAATACTTATCCTCATTTTCATGATATCTTAGTGAAGTGGAGTCTAATATCACTTTATCATCTTCATCTAAGGAATTACTATTATGAATGTTCTCATTTTCTTCCACCATGATATCTTCCCTAGTAAGAGAGTTTTTAGGAGAGCTACAAACTAGATGTTCATAACATTCAAAGGTTGTTTCTTCTAAAATAACTTCATCACAAGTAGTAGAATCATTAATGGTTGGATTGTCTTGTTTATCGATGATGACATTCTCTTGTTCAATAGTGTTTTCCCTAGGGGAAGAGAGACAAATAAGACTTTCACGAATCTCATCGATTGGATTTTCTAACATCAAAATATAATCTTTACCCACAGTAGAGATATTAGGAGAAGGCCTAATAGTCCATGATTTCATCCTTTTTCTCTAAGGTCTCATTCTCTTGTGCCATAATATCTACCCTAGTAGGAGAGGTATTAGGAGAGAGATAAACAAGAGGTTCATCACATTCCATGGTTAGATGTTGTAAAGTAACTTCACCAAAAAAAGGGGAGGGATCAAGAGAAGAAAAACTATGACTTTCATGCTTGAAAATGATTGTATCCTTTTGTTCAAATAGATCTTTCCAAATATCAAGGACATTAGGAAGGAGAGAAATAATACTATAACTCTAAATTATTAGATCTCTCAACATATATTCTTTCACTAAAGCATTATCCCTAGGTAAAGTGATATTAATGAATGTGTTAATGATCTCATCTTCTTGTCTCATAATATCTGTCTAAGGGGGAGGAGGAGAGGGAAAAACAAGACTTTCATGATTCTCAATGATTGTAGCTTCTTTCACCAAGGTACCTTTGTCACTAATAGGAGAGGTATTGGAGAAGAACAATTATGGTTTTCATGATTGTCTATGCTTGCATCCCATTTCACTAAAGCATTCTCACAAGTAGGGGGGATGAAATTTTTCTTAGCATGCTTAGGAAGGTAAAATACCGACATTGTGTTCTCAAGAATGAAAAATACTTTTATCAATCTCACACCATGGTTCGAGAATGTAAACAATGTATACACAAACATGAAAAGTACTTCTATCAAACTCATGCAAAGATTCATGAATAGAAAAATTATGTATGAAACAATGCAAAATTTTAGAAATGTACACATTTTTAGATGTCTAGACTTAAAACAAGGAAATTTTCTGATTACACTATGCAATAGACTAAATATGACTTGTTGTAAATGTCATTTTGAATTTTAAAAATGCACTAAATTAAGCCAATTAAGATATATTTAATGAATTTAATTAAATAGCAAACCAAAAAATTGAAACAAAAATGTAACAGTAGCAAACAAAAGCCTAAAACAAAGATTTCACATCCCAGAAATTGCATATAAGGACCTATTAGGGACTCATTCACCAGTAAGGTCGAATGGGTCTTGGATAAGGATTTTTGGAATGTTTTTCATGATTTCTAAGTGATTTTTAGTGAGTTTCAAATGCCATAAAGTTTGGGTCAAGCCTGATCAGGGACTCATTCACTAGTAGGGGCGAATGGGTCCTAGATCATGGTTTTAAAAAGGTGAACACTGCAATTTTTAAGTTGTTTTATGTGTTGTTTGTGCCCAATTTCAAACTATAACTTTTGTGATAGAAATTTTTAGAATTTGATGACCTAATGCAACTGAAATGAAGGGTAAATTATGACCTATATGACACCTTTTTAAATGCCATTTTGACTCAATTTTTGAATATGAATGATGAAAAGTACACTAATATGCAAAATCAATGTAATATGCATGCAAATTTTTGAAATTTTTAGATTTAGACAATGCAACAATTAAAATTTAAATACCTATATGCAATGCAAAATAATGCAATTTTAAAGAACCTTAAATGTAATGCAACTAGTGCAAACCTAATGCAAACTGTTGCAAAACTAATATCTAGGGTTTAAATGCACTCCAAATTAGAAGTTAGAATGTTCAAAACTTAGGTTCACCAAAATGGAACATAGAAAAAGAGGTTCACCATCAATAGGGGATCAATGATGAACCTAATTTCCATTAGGTGTATGTTTCACTCAATTATGAAGGCCAAAATTCTTTAATAACAATAAAAAATCAATCCTAATTGTTATAGCAACAAAAAGGGAAGTTTTGAGAGGCTAGAATGGTGTGTACCTTATTGTACAAAGGTTTTTTTTTTGGTAATAGAGGAATCATTCACCTTTACTGGTGAATGGGTCCCTATGAGTGTTCCAAAAAATCACTTCTAGATTTTATTCCTCTTAGTCTGCACTCCTAGATCCTAGGTTTTCACTACTTTAGGCCTCACTGAGGACTCATTTGCCTTTAGTGGTGAATGGGTCCTGTTAGGGTTTTAGAAAACTAATTTTTGGGTTTTGTTCTTCAAGATCTACACTCTCACCTTCCAAGTTTTCATCTCCCAAAAGTCTAAAATAGATTTTGTAGCTTCGTTTTCATGTTCTTACAATATGAATGACAACTTTTGCAACTCGACAACATTGACAATTTCACTCCAATCTTGTTCTCCACTTGGTCTTTGACCTATGAACTTGAAAACACACACTCAAGAGGAGAAAAACTTATTGATTGTTAGTGAATAGAGGTTTCCCTTAGTCAAACCCCTTTTACGTAATTAAACCAAATGATGAAATAATGAAATAGAAGCATGAAATATGAAATATTGATACCTTGGAAGTTGTCTTGGAATGTAAATCTACAAACTAACATGAAGTGGCCATGTAGAATGTAGATCTTGATCTTGAAACAATGCTTTCAAATGGATCTTCAATGCTACATCAACAATCTTAGCTCAACAATATACTTGAATGCACTATGCCTTTAACATGATGATATGATCTTGAATTTTTGTAATTAGTCTTCACTAATCTTCCTTTGAATACCTTTGAAATGCTCTTGTGAACTCTATAATGCTCTTGTGAATGTACTCTTGAGTGTTTATGAAGATCTAGGATTGCTTATTATATTTTCTAGGATGAAACTATTTGAATTAACCCCATATTTATACTAAATCTAAGAATTAACCCCAAAATTCAAATAATTCAAGCTAACACCAGATCTAGGATTGAAAATCATTATGATCCTGCCAAAAATAATTTCAAAAAGGTGTGTCCTACGTGAGGAGGAATGATACAGAGCAAGGGTGGAAAACTTCAAAACAACCACAAACAACCAAACAATAACTCTTTTCAACCTTTAATCTTCAATTGGTGGGTTTTCCTTCATAAACCCTCATTTTGCTACTAGCCTTTCAAAATAACCTTTTTGAACATAAATTTTCAACTAGAACTGATCTTTAGGAAATAAAAATTGTTTCAAATACCCATTTGACCATTCCCAAACATATGTCAAAGTTAGGGTAGGGTTCTTTGTATGGAATGCCTCAAAAATTGACTGTCCTCTTTCTTTGACTAGACATAATTGGTAACTAGGCATGCTCCAAATGGGTTCAGGGCTTCAAAGGGACTCAAAATTCATTCCAACACTCCAAAAAAATAATATGGGGTCTCAAACAACTTCTCCAATCACATGAACCACTCTCCATTAGCCTACAATCATTTTCACCAAGTTACTAGGGCTTCTAGGACAGATACATGAGGAAAATCAATCCTTTTGTCTAATAAAAGCACTTGAAAACTCCACTATCCATATGTGAAACTTTGGAATATGAAAAAATATACAAAAATATTCCTCTCCATAAAAAAATGGCATTTTTCAACAAAGGAATAGTGAGAAATCACATATTTCTTGCCTTGGGTTACCCTAGGTAGGGTTTAGAACATATTACACTAAAATGTTAATACCTCCTTCCAAACTTGATGGATTTTCATCAAACCAACTGCAAATGAAAGGTAGAAAAACTCTGTACATGATTCAAAGAACCTTAAATCCGTACAAACTAGTATCAAACCGTACAACATGGTGAAAGTTACAGGAAAACAAGAAAACTTAGAATTTTCACTATGAAATGCAATGAACTGTCATTCATAACTTTCACGCAACAAAAAATGAGGCCAATCACTCTAGTCAACTTTTTTATAACACCATTACATAATTTTCCTAAATTTTTTATGAAGATCTAATAGTGGAAACAAAAGTTATGCCATTTTCTCCAAAACTAGTCACCCTAGGACAACTTTCAAGCAATTTTACAAAAAATGGCCATAACTCTCAAAATACCAAATTAAAATTGATGCCACAAAAAGGGAAATAAATATAATTCACATTACAACAAGCTCCAATTGGTTTCAACTCAAAATGTAGGCCATACAATTTGTACTTTGCACGTTAACAACAAAAAATGTTCAGAAAATGCAAAAACAAAATTGTTTTATTTGCTTCAACCTCCAAACTCCATCAACCAACCCTTCTCTTCGACCATACAAAGATTTTTAAAGAATTTACAATCATATTCCAACTATCGAAAACCATGTTTATGGTTAAGGAGTTAACAAAACATAAAATTTATATCCTCTTATTACAAAGTTGCAAAAAGTTGTTTTGACAACATTGACAACATTTGAACAACTTTTACATCTTTTGCTTAAATTGCACCAAAACATAAAAAATGGTCCTATATGACATCTAATGGTCTCAAATGACCTTATTTACATAAACCAAAACAAAACAAGATAAAAAATAAAAAATTGATCTCATATGCATGAGGGTGCCCCTGCACCAAGGATCCATTTGCCACTAAGGGTGAATGGGTCCTAGCATAACTTTCTAGGACCATGCTTTGGGGTATGAAATAACATCAAAAAACCATTTCAAAAATTCAAAGAAAGGGGTGTCCTATGTGGAGAGGACCCATTCGCCACTAAAGGTGAACGGGTCCTAGTACCATTTTGTAGGACCTTGAATTTTCCAAATTAAATGTCATGCAATATAATTATTAGGTGTGGGATAGATCTTTCAGAAAGTGTCATGAATAAGGCTTAAATTTGAAATAAAGGGGCCAATTAATCTCAATTAACCATAATTAATTAATGAAACCCTAGATAAGTGTGAAAGTGTAATACAACACTTTACAACACCCTAAATAAGGTACAATTTAAGTTCATTTTGGTTAAAAGGGCCTTACATTCAATGTGAATGTGTACAACACATTACAACACTAAATCAAGGAATTATTAGGTTAATCTTATGTCAATTATTCCCAAATTAAGTGTGAAAGAGGGTTACTTTTTTCTACACTACACGAAGATTGAAGTCCAACTAGTTTGCTTCCATAGAAGTGAAGGAAGGATAAGGTAGAAGTGAAACCCGATCTCCAAAAAGTCTAAAGGTAGGTTGGGCTTATCTGTTTGGGGTTCCACCTTAGAATTTACCAACTGTAAAGTATGCAAATGGTAAGAAGGAAGAGTGATGCTCGACCCCCAAAATAAAGTTTTAGGAAAGTTTGAGGAAGACATTGGAGATATGTCTCATTGAAGATTAGAGTCCAACTAGTTTGCTTCCACAAAAGTGAAGAAGGGATAAGGCAGTAGTGAAACCCGATCCCTGACAAGTCTAATGGAATTCTAGGCTTCTATATTCAGGGTTCCACCTTAGGCTTTAACAAATGTAAAGTATACAAATGGTAAGAAGGAAGAGCAACGCCCAACCCCTGAAACTAAGTTTGAGCTGGGTAGTAGGAAATATTATCATGTAAATCTTCCAGTTGGTTCAAAAGAATAAATTAGGCCCTCTTGGGAACTTTTGTAATTACTTGCTATTATTTTAATATAATATATAGGCTATTAGCCATTTTCCAAAAAAAATAATAATATTAGGTACATTAAGATGCTCCAACAATAAAAAATATTTAAAATATCTTAATATCTTAATATTAAGATATATTAATATTAAGATATATTAATATTAATATATTATATGAATAAATAATACTATATATTATATATTAATATAAAATATATAAAATATATAAAAAATATTAATATTAATATTAATATTATAACATCTTAAAGGTTAATATATAATATTAATGTATATTGTTATTTCTTCTTTTAATAAACAGATATCTATTTCTTAGGCATAATAATAGATATCGATTTTTGTATCAGATATCCAATTTTTCTTTTAATAAATAGATATCCGTTATTACCAGATATCTGATATTAATAGATATTCATTTTTCTTTAGTATTGTTTTGGTATTACTTTGATATTTAGCTTGGGGGAAACCAACCTAAAAGTCAACATCCCCAACATGTTTATAGGGGTTGCAAGAGTTTTTCAAACTTCACCCTCCACGCTAACAACTTTTTTCATTCGATTTGATGAAATGAAAAGGGTTTGTTCAATGAATTGACAACATTCTATCGATATAAGATATGCTTTATTTTTAATATAATAAGTAATTATTATTGATTTTCTACATGCACTATGTGTAGAGTCCTGACTGATAGGCTGATTGAAGAACATCTATAACTTTTAAACGGTTAAACATTTTTTGAATCTAAAAGATGCATCAGACACTATGTTTCACAAGTTATACTTTAAAAAAAATCATAATTTTTGGCCAAGTTAGGGTGGTTAGACAAATGGTTTTTAATATTTTTAAAAATTCCTACTAGAAAAATCATAACTAAATATTTACGTGCCAAAAAATAACAAAAAATTATGTGTCACATCCAAACACGTGTCCTCTACTTATATTGAAAGATTTAGAAAAAAATATGTATTTTTTCTCCCCATTAGGGTGGCCGGACAAACACCTACTTTTTATTTTTTTCTTGAAAATTTAGTACTACTACATTGAAATTTAAAATTTTCACTATTTTTTTCATAAAAGGACTAGTAGCTTAGAAACTAGATTCAATTTGCTACAAATTCTATTTTTACGTATTTTTCAAATCATGTTAATAGCCTATTCAATTTTTTATGTCAAGTTGTGTAACTCTATTTTTTTGAACTTTCATTGCCACTTAGGGGCCTAGTTTGGCCCCCCATGATCCTGCACTAACCCAATATATAATTTAGTAATAAGTTTATTGGAGTTAAATTTTTTTAGCAATAATATATTCTTTAAATATTTTTAGGATATATATATTTTAATGGAAATGAATAGGATTTCATAGATGTCAACATCTCTATCTTTATATATAGTGAATTACAACAATTTTAGTAAGCATACATATAAACCAAAAAGTCATCTTCAACTAAGTAGTCACATGTAGTGGGGTCAAATTCCTCAAAGTCACCTAGGCGTTGAACTTAGCCTGAATGTACCTTTGGAGGTTTGAAGCCTGGTTGATGGTTTTTTTATCACATAACATCATCCTCATCCATTATACTCAACCAATTGAGCTACAACCCTTTAGCATTTTAATATTTTTTATAATAAGAATAGTAAAAAAGTATTCAATTCCCTCAACTACTGCTCTTTCCACTTAGTGGCTTATTTTCATATGTTTTGTGAATTAGGGGTTAGCCTCGATTAGACAATTGGGGTGTCATTTCATATCCAACCATTGTTTTTTTTGTGATTATGTATAATGCTATTTATTTATAGATGATAATGTAGACATCTATTCATATAAAAAAAATTAATAATGTTGTTTTGTATAATTTAATAGTATTGAATTTTCATATTTAGGAGTCTATATTATGCTTGTTTGAGTGTTTATGCATATTATTTTTATAAGAAAATGTTAATTATTGGTGTAAATAAAATCAACAATGGGATGTGTTAATTGACTATGACGGGTAAGTGACTCAAAAAATGATGTTTTCAACACCTTTTATGACCACATATTTGAAACATCAAAATTAGTTAGAATGAGTTTCCCGCAGTCCATAAAATCGTTTGTAAGCTTTTAGAGTTAACTATGGATGTTTTTGTGTTGAAATTTTAGATCACTCTCTCCGATCCAAAACGTCGACACAAAAACATACATAGTTAAATCCAAAAGCTTACAAACAACATCAAAATTAATGATGATGACTTGAAACCTGAGGTTTAAGTAGTCAACTAATCAAAGAAGTGCTATAAATATTTTAGAGTTGTTTAACATTGATATGTAGAATTTCAAAATAGATAAAATTAAGATGCACAACTACTTAAGGAGAAGGCTAAAGTCTAGACAAAACACACCTATGTAGATACAAAAATGCATAAAAACATACATAACATGATGAGATGGTGTAGTGTGGGGCCTACCAAATGAAGCATAAAAGTGACAAAACCAACATACAGGACCAAACATTTGGGAAATGGTAGGTAGGAGTTAACAACGTTGTCAAGTTAGTTTTCCCACTTCTTGTCGACGGATAAAACTGGGTCCCGTGGCTTGTAACTGAAGTTTCATTTTTAGATCTTTTTTTTGGCGTGGGAAAATTGGAGGAAGAATGACGTGTGCATTTTTGGTTTGGAGAAAGAATGGTGAAAACACGACGAGTTTCCAGTCTACACATTGAAAGTTGAAGGTTGGAGTGCACGAGGAGTTGGAGGAGAAAACCGACCCAATTGAGGTGTTTTTTTGTAGTGTGCACATTATAAGTTGAAGTTTGGAGTGCACGTGAAGGAGTTGGAGCTGAAAACCGACCCAATCAAGGTGAGGGGTGCTAACCAATTGGGTTGCAGAGGGTTTTACAACACTATATGGGTTGCTTGTTTCTTAACACCTAGTGTTTTCCAATATGAAACTTTAGAAAGCATAATGAATGTATTGAAATTTTTTTCTAATCTAGATGGTGCGAATGTATTGAAATTCCCCTTCAAAATTTATAAGGACTTTTAATTTGAGTAGAAATTACATATAAATTTCTTGTGATTGAAAGAAAAAGTGCACAAAATATTTGTAATTTGGGAAACACAATGTGGGTTTTCAGTTATTTGAATCTCCTTGTTTAAATGTAAAGGGTTGTCTCATAGTGGGTTGCTTGTTTCTTAACATGTACGGTTTTGCAACAAGGAATGTTATTAAATAGTATGAGTGTCTTCAAAATCACACCTTCCATATTTGTGTTTAAATTTCAGATGATTGAAAAAAAAGGTGCACAAAATATTTGTATTTTGGAAAACACAATGTGGGTTTTCAATTATTTGAATCTCCTTGTTTAAATGTAAAGGGTTGTCTCATAGTGGGTTGCTTATTTCTTAACATGTACAGTTTTGCAACATGGAATTTTACAAAATAGTATTAATATCTTCAAAATCACACCTTCCATTTTTGTGTTTAAATTTTGGATAATTGAAAAAAAAAAGTGCACAAAATATTTGTATTTTGGAAAACACAATGTGGGTTTTCAATTATTTGAATCTCCTTGTTTAAATGTAAGGGGTTGTCTCATAGTGTGTTGCTTGCTTCTTAACACCTAGGGTTTTGTAACATGAAATGTTACAAAATAGTATGAATGTCTTGAAAATCACACCTTCCATTATTGTGTTTAAATTTTGCATGATTGAAAAAAAAAATTGCACAAATTAATTGTAATTTTGAAAACACAATGGTCATTTTCAGTTATTTGAATTTCCTTGTTTAAATGTAAAGGGTTGTCTCATGATGGGTTGCTTTCTTCTTAACACCTACAATTTTGCAACATGGAATGTTACAAAAGAGTATGAATGTCTTCAAAATCACACATTCCATTGTTGTGTTTAAATTTTGCATGATTGAAAAAAAAGGTTCACAAAATAATTGTAATTTTTGATGAATAGGAAGCTATCTATATTAATAATAAAGATAAAGTTACATATTCACAAAACAATATGAATCTCTTGAAAATCACACATTCCATTGTTGTGTTTAAATTTCACATGATTGTAAAAAAAGTGTACAAAATAATTGTAATTTAGAAAACACAATGGTGGATTTTAGTTATTTGAATCTCTTAGTTTAAATGTAAAGGGTTGTCTCACAGTGGGTTGCTTGCTTCTTAACACATACAGTTTTGCAAAATAGTATGAATGTCGTGAAAATCACACATTCCATTGTTGTGTTTAAATTTCAAATGATTGAAACAAAAAGTGTACAAAATAATTGTAATTTGGAAAACACAATGGTGGTTTTTAGTTATTTAAATCTTTTGTTTAAATGTAAAGGGTTGTCTCACATTGGGTTGCTTGCTTCTTAACACCTATGGTTTTGCAACATGGAATGTTACAAAATAGTATGAATCTCTTGAAAATCACGCATTCCATTGTTGTGTTTATATGTGTAGTATTTTTACCCCATCTAAAATGCAAGAAATAAGCTCAAGCAAGAAGATAAAAATAAAACAAAACACTCAAGATTGGGCTAAAGTTGAAATTCAAATTTAAAATGACAATAAAACCAATTTTTACCTTGTTTGAGCTTGATGGATTTGTTCGACCTTGTTGATGGCTTGATATGTGTACTCTATGTTGATTTTGGCAACATAATGACTTGTTGTAGCTTGATTTGGTCACAAAATGGATGCAAGATGGCTATGGTTGCAAGGATTTGGCTATGGAGATAGTGTGAGAGCTTGAGTGTGTACGAGATGGTTAGAATGGTTAGGGTTGCAAAAATGGCTAAGTGTTAGCCATTTAGCCAAGGGAGATAGCATGGACGGTGGAGATTGAAAGGGGGAGGAAGAGCAAGGGTTGAGATCAAGAGTTGGCCAAAGGAATTAAAAATTCCTTTTTAATGTGCATGGGAATGATAAAAGGAATTTAATATTCTTTGGGAAAGAGAAAACGAATTTAATATTCCTTGGGAGATGGGAGAGGAATTTAAAATTTCTCAAAAGGACCTTGGGAAGACAAAAAGGAATTAAAAATTCCTTAGGGAATGGGGAGAATTGACTAAGGGGTTGATTGGGATAGCTAATCAATGATTAGGTTGTGTAAGTGAGGGATTATGCAAATGATTAGGTGGGTAATGAGGATTAATGATCCACTTGCATTTTATGGAGGATGTGACACCTCCCTAATCAAGGATTAGGAATGTGTACATCCTTAATATAGGATTATGCAAATTAATTAGGATTAGAAAAAGGTTATGGAGGACGTGACATGAGGGGAATTAAATAAATAGTTTATTTATTTAATTCTTTATAGGAAAAGGGATAAGGGATGGGTGTAAATAATTAAAGGTAATTATTTACTTTAGGCTAGGATTTAAAGATGATAGAAGAAATAAATTAGGATGAAAGGATAAGGGATAATTAATATTAATTAAATAATAGGGTATTATTTAATTAAAATAGAGGAAATGGCATTAGTCGAATTGGGGGTAAATTGACCAAATTAAAGTGGTCAATTTTCAGTGTCTACATTTTCCCCCTCTTTTAGATGGTGTTATGAAGTAGCATTCGAAGATTAAAACATAGCACCTCGAAGAAGACGGTTAGATTGTGAGAGATGCCCCAGTCACTCAAAGAAGTGACTAGAAAGAAAGATGATGGGAGTGAAGATGAATATTAGGGGTTGAGGATGCCCCTTCGAGAGGATATGCGGGTTCAAGAGAACACGGGTGTGCTCTTGAAATGGATGAGATGATGAAAGGGTACATGGGGAAGATGATGCACAAAGGGATTTAAGGACAAAGGTGATGTTTCTCTAGTCAAGATACAAGACAAAATGGATTAATGATGGATGGAGCATTGTTGATGAGGGGATAATATATCCCAAAATAATGGAAAAGGATAGGGAAGGATACATCCCAATGATGATGATGAGAGTTTTGTTGATGAGGGAAGGATACATCCTAATGATGATGATGATGGGAGTGTTGATGAGGGAAGGATACATCCCAATGATGATAATGATTAGATCGAGGCATGGAGAAAGGCTAGGAACAAGACCATGGATGTGATTAGAGGATTTGTGAAATATTGAATGGAGTAGGATTGGATGGAGATGTGAGATTGTTGAAATGAATAAAGATGGAGGAACAAATTCTTAGAATAACAAATATATATTATCCTAAGAAGATAGAAAAGTTGATGAAATAATGAGGATGCAGATAATGGAGGGAAGAAACAGATAGGATAGATAGATGGGGGGAGTGATGAAGGATGAAGGGATTAAAAATATGGAGGGTGAGGGGATGGGGGAATGTTAATAAAGGAAAATGATAGATGAGAGGATGGGAGATGGGGGATATGGAAGGAGAGTGATCAAATCAAGCAATTTAATTGTTACACATTATGCTACCATGTAATGAGCACTAAATTTGATATAGCATGAGATACTATGCACCAAGGTATGAGGAACTGAGGTGACTCCATATCACATGGATGGGACTAACACAACAAACAAAAGGTTAGTCTAACATCCCAAAGTCATGGGGGATTTGGTAGGGCCAATGTTGGAAAACCACAAACACAAAGGATGCCCCAACCTAACACAAGACCACAAGGATCTGGGTGGGTAGTATGTGGGACAACCAAGAAGACAAAAATAGAAAAAAGTTCAAGATATGCCCCTATGTTTTTCAGTCAAAGCACACCATGATATTATGGATCATGGAGACCCTAAAAAGGTATGATAGGAAGCTCAAATGATAAACAAAATTCCCAAAAAATCACAAGAAAGCAATCAGTTTCAAATTTCCTTTGCCATAAGATCAAAAGGTGGATGGGATTGATGATGTCTGATGTAGGAAGGATACATCCTATTAAGACCAAAGATGGAGGCTAAACTAAGTGATTGACATGACTTAGGATACTCAAAACTAATTGAACCTCATGATACTGATGGATCTTGTTTGTTAAGGACCAACTAGATAGGGACATACTCGATGTCATGACACGACATGAAAACAAGACACAACCTAAAGACCTAGGGGCTCGGGGGCTGATCAAAGATTAGCCATGCCTATGTGAAAGTGTAGAGCCCTCATAGTTTGATAAAAGACTAATGACTAACCATGGATAAAAAGTGGAAAGAGGACAATGGAGACCATGATGGAGGACAAAGACAAGACGGAAAAATTCCCTAGGGGTGGATCAAATGATCAACCCTGCTTATGTGAAATTCGTAGAGGCAAAGTGGTTTGACCAAAGGCCAAAGGAAGATAATGGATAAGGGATGATGAGATGACCATGATAATTGGATAAAATGATGAAACTGATACGATGAGAAAAGATAGAATTGGTGGATAAGATAGGATGGTGGTGATTGCATGAAGCTCAGGGATGGGATAGTTATCTCAGTTATCAAAAGATGAATTGGGATGATGATATGATGGATAGATAAGTGATGAAAAGTGAGAGGAGATTGGAAAGATGTGTGAAAGAGGTGGGATTGATGATAGTGAAGTAGATGGAATTGGGTTGCTTGAGGGGGGGAGCCTATAGTGAGATACCAATGACAAGGGATTATGAGATGGCAGGAAAATAGGGATAAAGGGATGGATAGATAAAGATAAGGAGATGGAAAGATGCTAGGAGGGATGGATAGAGGGATAAGGATTTGGATGGATAAGAAGATAAGGATGGGGAGATGAAAATGATTTTCTCTTAGATGGCTAAGGAGATAAGGATGGGGAGATGAAAGGGATTTTTTTGGATGGGTGGATGGGAAGATAAGGATGGGGGATGGAAGGGATAATATGATCGATTAATGATGTCTCCAAGGACTATGTTACAAAGCCAAAATATGCCCCACTCAATATATGCCATGTATGATAAGGCAAGAGGGATGGAAGATATAAGGATGGAAAAATAAGGGATTGAGATGGATATGGATAGGATGAATGGATAAGGAAGGGAGAATGATGGTAGCATGATGGGTGGATAGGGAAGGTAGATGGATGTGGATAAGGATTAGGATAGTGTATAGGTGAGGGGAATGTATGCCAAGAGGTGTCCAAAGCATGTATATATGTTTTCCCCTATCTATATCAATATCACAAGGAGGTTGGAGGGATTGGGATAAATGGGATATGACTAGCAGGACGTGTAAGATAGGTGGGATGGAGGAGATGGGTGAAGGGGATGCAGTTTCCCCCAAGTGTGAAAGTAAACTGGATGGAGGATTTACACATGATGTCTATTTGCTAGGTTTTCATCATGGTACTTATCCAAGGCACTTGTTTGCCAAGTTTTCACCATTGGATGAATTATTTCTCTTTACTATATTTTTTTGACCTTTTGAATTTTTGACTTTTTTGGATAGTATGTAGATGGAGATGGATAAGGATAGGGATTTGGATAAGTGGATTTGGAAGATAGATGATAAGGGGATGGATGAAGGAATCAAGCATCAAGTTATATACAAGGTAAGAAGAACCCATGTGTGAAGTGTTCATTTGATGTTGGTACAACCTCATTAGGATGGATGGATTATGCAAGGGATTGGATGAGGGAGATATATGAGATAATGGATAGGATATTGGAAAGTGTATGGGTGGAATGATGGGGTGGATGTGTGATGTGGAAATTTTTTCATGGCCAACATTGGCACATATGGTGGTGGATGTGAAGGGATATGGGGATTAATGGATAGAGAATGTGGGGATAATGAAGGAGATGGGATAGTGAATTTTGGGACATAAAGACCCAAAATAGATTTAGGAGATGGAGGGTGTGTATGATTATCTTTTTGATTAGCGAATTTGGATGTTGTTATAGATTTTTCATTTGAAGGAATTGCATCTTTTTTCTTTGGCATCCACATGGTTGTGATTTTTGCTTTGGTGGCCTTTGTGGCCTATGGGTTTGATTTGGATTTTGGATTTGATTTTTATTTTCTTCAACATGTATTTTTAAGGATACAAGAGGGGATTTAGATGTTGCAAGGTGTGACCCTTGGTCTTCCTTGTAGCACTAGCACTTGGGTTTGTGACATGGTCTAACCACCTCTTGTGGTTCTTAACTGAAGCTTGTATCAGGCATTGACAGGTCGATCTTTTGGTGCAACAGAAAGTCCAACAATTGGTATCATAGCTGGTCATAGCTTCAAACCCCACGCTTCTGCTCAAGGGATTGTTGCAAGGTGTGACCCTTTGTCTTCCTTGCAACACTAGTGCTTTGGTTTGAGACATGTTCTAACTGCCTCCTGTGGTTTTTAACCGAAGCGTGTATCATGCATTGATAGGTTGATCTTTTGGTGCAACAAGTCCAACATCAAACATCAAATTCATGTGAATGTTTAGATTTATGCATTTTTTCTTTAGCATCCAAAGTGATTTTAATAGCAATGGGATAGGTATGAGGAGATGGACGATGTGGAGGAAACATGAATGGAGTGATGGAGGTAGGATTTTGGGGATGATATGTGGATGGAGAATGTGTGGGTATGTGCCTTTGTTGATCCTAATTGGGAAGTATGAGAGTGGGATGTTTATGATGGGTGATATGGATAGGTGATGGATGGATGAAAGAATGAATAGGATGTGATGGAGAAGGTGATTTTGGGATATAAGGGCCCAAAATGGACTTAGTACCTAGAGGGTGTGTGATGGTGGATGGAGGGACATAAGGACCCAAAATAGATGGAATAGATGAAGGATGGGAGATGGTGGATGGTAGATGGAGGGACATAATGACCCAAAATAGATTCAAAAGGTGAAGGAGGAATATGGATGGTTGTTTGGAGGTGATAAAATGGAGGGGGGATGGTGGAAAATGATTTAGTGGAGTGATGGGAAGAGCCTATTATTCTTTTGGAAGAGGCTTGCTGATAGAACAAGGGTTGGATTGAATCATTCACTGACTCAATGCTCTGGGTCTCACTTTCGATAACCCCTGGAGTTACTACCTCCAGCAAACCTATAGGTTCCCAAAACAATTTGGCACCCCTAGTCTTTGCTGCCAACCCTGCTATCAATATCCCAAAATGCTCATCAAGCCTGAATCAAGCATTTCTTGATGCTTCTTTTCTTCTCTGCTCTAACTAGCCCTTAATCAACTAAAGACCAGTCAATCTTCCATTCTGCCCAACCTTGTTGCAGGGGTGTGAATTTGTTTAGTTGTTTTAAAAATCACTGGCAATAGTCTTCTTGTCCTTGCACAATCAATCTCTCTTCTATTGCTACCTCAAAAACCCTAGCGTTTTAAGAGGGTTTGTAGCCATAAGCCCTATTTATCCTTTTAACCGGGGTCTGAGGTTATTTCACCTTTTAGATCTGTGGATACCCAAAGAAAAACAAGAAAAAACCTTGGCTCAAATATGGAGCACACCAAGATTTACACGAATTCTAACCCTCTCTGCCATATACAAGGTTAAAGCTGATTTCAATGTATTTTAGAGCTTTCAAGCCTTTTCTTGGACATTCAAAGAACTGCCCTCAATCCTACAACCACCAAATTGAAATACCAATTACTCACGCCTCTTTTCATACCCTTAAAAGATCCCTGCAATCTTTATTCAAACCATATTGAATAGATTTCATCAACCCTGCGTTGGAGCTGTGCAAAACAATGTTCTTTTCCTAACCGGGCATCAATGCTCGCCTAGGAACTAGTCTCTTTGCATGCCATCCAATCTTCTATAGTTTCCTACTTCTATTTTATGTACAAAAATGGAGTCTAGCTTCATTTCCAATGAACTCATGCTTGAGGACAGTGGTAATGCCGCTAAAACTCCATTATCCTATCTTTACCAGTCAGAAATTAATACTTAAGAAAAGACACAGCAAATAAAAACCCTACAATGAATAAAAAATAGTTCCTACGCTATTTCAATGCTTTAAAAACAATCACAATACATACTCAACATTTCAAGATTACTTTTCAATACATTCTTTTGCAGAAAGAAATAAGGAAACAAAGTAAACTGTAACTTTTTACGCAAAAAAACTAATATTTTTTTATTTTCCAAAAAGGCTTCCACCGTAAAAACATCCATTCAACCAATAAAATGGTTGAGGCTTGCTTTAAAAACCGAAACAAATCAGTTAGGTTTCAGTTTCGGGCTTAAAAGTGGAGAAAACACGTTTTTTTGAAAACACACTGTGTTTTGCGATTTTCCCAAAATCTAAGGAAACACCTACCAAATGATTCCTAATTTATTCCAAATTAAACCTAAGCTTAAAGAGGGTCCCATTACACCTTATCAATGGTGTATTAGACCATACACAATCAAAAAAAAAGATTAAAAACATTATAATAAAATTTATGCTTGTATTTTGATACTTGTATTTTGGGTGCTCCTGCACCATTCTCCCCCTCTCAGCATGAAGACAAAGAACTGGAAGGTGTCAGAAATGATGGATAAATTCCATGCTTCTTGAAATCTGCTTCTTCAACCCAGGTAGCCTCAGACTCAGGTTTTCCTTTCCATTTGACAAGGTGTTCCATATATGCCTTGTGTCTTGTTGCTTTCTTCACCCTGGACTCCAAGACCTTCTCTGCCTGAGCTTTCTCTTGACTTGGAAGGGGTATATTAGTGATATCCTGAAAGATTTCTTGACTGTTCTGAACTTCTTCATTGACTTTACCCTTGTACCGGATCAGATCAGCAACGTTGAAGACTGGAGATATGCCCAAATCCGATGGAAGTTCCACTTTGTATGCATTCTTTCCATACTTAGCTATCACCTTGCATGGTCCTACCCATTTCATTTGCAACTTGGTGGACATCCCCTTCTGCAATCTGGATTTGTTGAGGTGAACCATCACATAATCACCCACCTGGAACTGCACATCTCTTCTTGTCTCATCAACTTTGTTCTTCAACTTTTGCGTTGCTGCTGTGATTGTTTTCTTAACCTGCTCATGAATCTCCTTCATGGTTTGAGTGAAGTCTTCTGCATGTCCACTCCTATTCTCCATTGTTCCTAGGTCTCTGAGCTCACAAACTCCTCTTGGATGCATCCCATACACAACTTCAAATGGGCTTTTTCCTGTGGTTCTGTTCACACTATCATTGTATGCATATTCCGCTTGGGAAATCACCATATCCCAGGTCTGTCCATATTCCTTTGTCAAGCACCTCAATAGGTTACCTAACACTCTGTTAACCACCTCGGTTTGACCATCGGTCTGAGGATGGTAAGCTGATCCAAATGACAAATTAGTTCCCAATCTGCTCCATAGTGTTTTCCAAAAATGGCTCATGAATTTCACATCCCTTGCCAGAAACAATACTCAATGGCAATCCATGAATTCTCACAACTTCCCTGAAAAAGAGATGGGCAATATAGCTTGCATCGTGTGTAGTTTTGCAAGGAATAAAGTGACTCATCTTGCTAAATCTATCCACAACTACAAAAACACTATCAAAACCAGATTTAGTCTTGGGAAGACCCACCACAAAATCCATGCTCACACACTCCCATGGTCTGTTCGGAATAGGCAAAGGCTGATATAACCCAGCATTGCTAGCTCCCCCTTTTGCTTTCATGCAAACAACACATTGTTCAACATACTTTCTGACATCTTGTGCTAACTTAGGCCAATAGTAAAACCTTTGTACCAGCTCTAAAGTTTTGTTAGTACCAAAATTCCCACTAAGACTGCCATTGTGTTTCTCTTGGATCAGATTTTCTCTCATTGATCCTCTTGGGACACATAACAGATTGCCCTTGAATAACAACCCATTTTGCAATGTATACTCAGCATATTGACTGTGAAAATGATTTGCAAAGTCTGAACATACCTTGTAGGCTTCAGAAAAGTCTTCGTCATCACCATAGAGATCCTTAAAACTTTCCAATCCTATGCTTTTCAGCTGTATCTCTTGGACTGTCAACATCCTCCTGCTTAATGCATCTGCCTATTTTGCTGTCCCTTCTTATGCTTAATGGTAAATGTGAAAGCTTGAATGTACTCCATCCATTTCAAGTGCCTATTGCTTAACTTCTCTTGAGTATTGATGTAACTGAGTGCCTGGTTATCTGTGAAGACCACAAACTCTTTGGGCAGAAAATAATGCCTCCATTTCCTAAGGGACTGCACTAAAGCATAAAGTTCCAGATCATAGGTGGAGTATTTTTTTTTAGCTTCATTGAGTTTTTCACTAAAGAAGGCTATAGGTCTACCTTCTTGGCTAAGGACTCCTCCTATTGCTACTCCACTTGCATCACACTCAACTGTAAAAAATTTATCAAAACTAGGTAATAACAAGATAGGTTGTGTTGCCACTTCTTTTTTCAGCTTTTCAAACCCTTTATTAGCTTCTAAAGTCCACTTAAACTTTGTTTTCTGACCACCTTTGATTGTATCTAACATTGGTGCACATATACCACTAAAATTCCTTATAAACTTCCTATAAAACTGAGCCAAACCATGAAAACTCCTTACCTCAGTTGCTGTGGTTGGTGTAGGCTAGTTTAGGATAGCTTCTACCTTACTTGGATCCATCTTCAGCGTTCCTTGAGATACCACAAAGCCTAGATACACAAGCTATTGTTTGAAGAACTCACACTTATCAAGGTTGATTGCCAACTTTTCTTCTTGCAACCTTTTGAGTACCATCTCTACATGCTTCAAATGTTCTTCTGCTATCTTACTGAAAATTAGTATGTCATCCAAGTAGACTACCACAAAAATCCCTGTGAAATCTTTAAGCACCTCATTCATTAGTCTCATGAATGTGCTAGGGGCATTTGAGAGACCAAATGGCATCACTTTCCACTCATATAAACCATCGGTTTGTCTTAAAAGTTGTCTTCCATTCATCACCTTCCTTAATTCTGATTTGGTGATACCCGCTCTTAAGATCTAGCTTAGTGTAAAACATTGCACCTCCAAGGCAATCCAATAAATCTTCAATCCTAGGTATTGGAAATCTGTACCTAATTGTGATTCTATTTATTGCTCTAGAATCAGTACAAAGTCTCCATTTACCTCCTTTTTTTGTTGCCAAAACAACTGGGACTGCACATGGACTAATACTCTTTTGGATCAGACCTTGATTCAGCAACTCTTCCACTTGTCTTGCCACCTATTTGTTCTACTCAGGGGTCAGTTTGTATGCTACTTTGTTAGGCAATGAGGCTCTAGGTATGAAGTCAATTTGATGACTTATTGCTCTCTTGGGTGGTAGAGTTGATGGTGTTCCATCACTCACTATGCTCTTGTATTTGTCAAGCAAGTTCTGGACTACTGCTGGTAACACTGTCCTTTCAGCCTTTTCCTCTTCTTTGGGCTGCATCATAATCACATACCCTTCATTCCCTTGATGTAGGTCCTTGATGAACTCTTTACCACTGCTCAACATGATATTAGGAACCTTGGACTGCCCTTCATCTTCCTCAATCAACGATTGCAGCTTGAAGGTTTTTCCATCCTTCGTGAATTCTATGGTATTCTCCTTCCCATGATATACAACACCTCTATCATATTGCCATGGCCTGCCAAGAAGAAGATGGCATGCATCCATGGGTAGTACATCACAAATCAGCTTGTCTTTGTAGCCTCCAATCAAAAATTCCACTGTAACCTGCTCATTCACTAAGACACTTTGCCCTTTATTCAGCCATGTGACTTTGTAGGGATTGGCATGAGGTACCTTCTGCAATTTTAACTTATTTACTGCCTCCTCAGATATTATATTGTCCGTAGAACCAGAATCTACAATAACCTTACATACCTTTCCAAGTATTTTGCACCTTGCTCGAAACAAAGCTCTCCTTTGCTTGGGTTCTTCCTTGACCGGTTGTCTGATCAACACTCTATTAAACATCAGACTTTCACCTACTTCTAATTCAATATGATTGATCTCAGGTGTCTTTACACTCACGGTGTCCTCTTGTGCATAAGCTACTCTTTTCTCATTGCTAGATGAAGCTTTCTCTGGGCATCTATAAGCTGGATGGCCTAGCTGATTGCAGTTATAACACTTCATGGTGGCAAAGTAGGAGTTACTTCTGCCTGCTCCTCTTCCTCTGTTTGAACCCCCTTGAGGTCCTCTTCCTCTATTAAATCCTCCTCTTGATGAGGTTTCACCTCCATGCTCAGTAAGCTTGGATTCACCTTGGTTTCTTTGGTCACCACCTCTTCCTTGGTAACCTCCACGCTGTCCTTTTTGATCTCTGCCTCTTCCTCTGCCCTTAGAGGACTGATCATGCTTCCTTTTGTTCCTCTCTTCAATCTTGATAGCTAGCTGATAACATTGGTGGACTGTCTTGGGGCTGAGCAAAGCCATCTCTTCCTGTATATTCCACTTCAATCCATTGAGGTATCTAGCCACTTTTAGGCTCTCATCTTCTGCCACATTCGATCTCAAACAAAGCTTCTGAAACTCTTCCGTGTAGGTGTTTACATCTTGGTCTTTTTGTCTTAAACTCTGCCTCTTCTTGTGGAGCTGAATTTCATAATCATCTGGCATATAGGCTTCTTTCACTTTAGCAACCATTCCTTTCCAGGTTGATATGGGCTGCTTACCTTGTTTCTCCCTTTCAGTCTGAATAAACTTCCACCAAGTTAACGCTGATCCTCTCAACCTTGACTTTGCAACCTTCACCTTCTGTGCTTCTGTAACTCCATCACATTCGAAGTGGTTCTCCATTCCTTCTATCCAGTCCATGACTAAGTCAGGTTCCATCTTTCCACTAAATAGTGGCACTCCTTCAAGTGATTTTCCACTCAAAGCTTTTAATGCCTTCAAGAAAGGCTCCTCCTTCAAGACGGGGTCAGGTTCAGGGGTCTTATCTTCCTCTGCAACCTCTTCTTCTTTCGGAATTCTTCCTTCAAACTATGCACTCCTCACTGCTGCCTCAAGTTGAGCTATTCTTTCCCTCAACTGCTTATTGTCTTCTTCCTGCTCTTCAACCATCTTTTCCAGTTCTGCGTTGGTCACCATGGTGGAAGTATCACTTGACTCTATGTCTGACATGCAAGATTCCTTTCCCAAATCTTTAGCTGTGCTCTGATACCAATCTGATAGAACAAGGGTTGGATTGAATCATTCACTGACTCAATGCTCTGGGTCTCACTTTCGATAACCCCTGGAGTTGCTGCCTCCACCAAACCTATAGGTTCCCAAAAAAAATTGGCACCCCTGGTCTTTGCTGCCAACCCTGCTATCAATATCCCAAAATGCTCATCAAGCCTGAATCAAGCATTTCTTGATGCTTCTTTTCTTCTCTGCTCTAACTAGCCCTTAATCAACTAAAGACCAGTCAATCTTCCATTCTGCCCAACCTTGTTGCAGGGGTGTGAATTTGTTTAGTTGTTTTAAAAATCACTGGCAATAGTCTTCTTGTCCTTGCACAATCAATCTCTCTTCTATTGCTGCCTCAAAAACCCTAGGGTTTTAAGAGGGTTTGTAGCCATAAGCCCTATTTAGCCTTTTAACCGGGGTCTGAGGTTATTTCACCTTTCAGCTCTGTGGATACCCAAAGCAAAAAAAGAAAACACCTTGGCTCAAATATGGAGCACACCAAGATTTACACGAATTCTAACCCTCTCTGCCATATACAAGGTTAAAGCTGATTTCAATGTATTTTAGAGCTTTCAAGCCTTTTCTTGGACATTCAAAGAACTGTCCTCAATCCTACAACCACCAAATTGAAATACCAATGACTCACGCCTCTTGTCATACCCTTAAAAGATCCCTGCAATCTTTATTCAAACCGTATTGAATAGATTTCATCACCCCTGTGCAAAACAATGTTCTTTTCCTAACCGGACATCAATGCTTGCCTAGGAACTAGTCTCTTTGCATGCCATCCAATCTTCTACAGTTTCCTACTTCTATTTTATGTACAGCAATGAAGTCTAGCTTCATTTCCAATGAACTCATGCTTGAGGACAGTGGTAATGCCGCTAAAACTCCATTATCCTATCTTTACCAATCAGAAATTAATACTTAAGAAAAGACACAGCAAATAAAAACCCTACAACAAATAAAAAATAGTTCCTACACTATTTCAATGCTTTAAAAACAATCACAATACATACTCAACATTTCAAGATTACTTTTCAATACATTCTTTTGTAGAAAGAAATAAGGAAACAAAGTAAACTGTAACTTTTTACGCAAAAAACTGATTTTTTTTTTTATTTTCCAAAAAGGCTTCCACCGTAAAAACATCCATTCAACCAAGAAAATGGTTGAGGCTTGCTTTAAAAACCGAAACAAATCAGTTAGGTTTCAGTTTCGGGCTTAAAAGTGGAGAAAACACGTTTTTTCGAAAACACACTGTGTTTTGCGATTTTCCCAAAATCTAAGGAAACGCCTACCAAATGATTCCTAATTTATTCCAAATTAAAAATAAGCTTAAAGAGGGTCCTCTTACACCTTATCAATGGTGTATTAGACCATAAACAACAAAACAAAAAGATTAAAAACATTATAATAAAATTTATGCTTGTATTTTGATACTTGTATTTTGGGTGCTCCTGCACCACTTGCTTACGAAGTATAGAGGTTGTACCAACATTTTTAGATTGTGAGTCTCGAGAGATATCCAAGACCTTGTGTAAATGGATTTTATTTGACATGGATGGGCTCTAAAATACCTTGCTCATGAATACCTAAAAAATTTCCTTGATAATTCATGGTCTTGAGAATTTGATCTATATTAGGATGCTTGTTATTTTGGAAACATGATGCGAATCCATTATTAGGTGGGGGAGGATGGGTGGTGTCTATGTATGGTTCCTCTTCTACAAGAAAACCACCATGGATGAATGCAAGAGTACCAAGGGGATATAAAAGTGGCATTGGGATAGCTTGGTTAGGTTGCAATGAAGGATCATGGGATGGAATGGATGGGGGACTATGATCTTGAATTGAGGTAGATAGGATGACATGGTATTGATCAGAAGGAGTGAGTGATAAGGGATCAAGAGAGGGATTAGGTGATATGAGAGGATTTGGATTTGTGGTAGTGGGTGATAAGGGCTCATGCAATGGATTTATTGGATCTTGAGTGACAAGGGGATCATAGGATGAAGTGGGTGAGGTTCTATGATCTTTTGGTGGACTGGATGGGATGGTGAGATCTTCATTGAATATAGGGAGGCATTAGTATGCTTTGGATAAATCTCTTCACATGACTCATCTTGTGTGGGTGGCATGATGATGGAGTATTGGAGGGGCTCCTCAAGTGGGGGAGATGGAAGGATGGAGGATCCATGAAGTTCATGGGAATGGATTTTGGTGATACTAGGAGTGGGAGGAGTGGATTAGATTTGGGTGTCTTTGATGGATTGGGTGGATCTAGGAGTAGAAGAAGGTGGTTCAATGGATTCATTGGGTTTTATGGTTTCAACAGTTTGAGTGGTGTTAGGGGTGGTAATAGTAATGATAGGTGTGGGATGGAGAAGGGTCTCATCACTAGGGACCATAGATGGAGGAGTGGGGCAATTGGGTTCCTGCACAACTTCAAGATGTGGAGTTGGGGATGTATCCTTTGTCACAAGTCCTTGGATGTCATTGAGAATGATGTTCTTGCTTATTGTAGGCTTAGATGGTGTGGTGGGAGTACATGAATGATTATGAATGGGTGGAGAAATAGGATTATGGATTGGTAGATTATGATTAGATGGAAGAATGGTATTGGAGGGAGGACTAAGAGTAGGTGGAGGATTAGGACATGATAGAGTAGAAGATGGAGTGACATAGGAGGATATGGATGGTGGATTAGGATAAGAGGACATGGATGGCAGATTAGGACAAGAGGATGTGGGTGGTGGATTGTAGTAGGAGTATTGGGATAGTAGATTAGGATGGGAATATTGGGATGGTGGATTAGGATAGGAGGATGTGGATGGTGGATTAGAACAAGAGGATGTGGGTGGTGGATTGTAGTATGAGTATTGGGATAGTAGATGAGGATGGGAAGATTGGGATAGTGGATTAGGATAGGAGGACATGGATGTTGGATTAGGAAAAGAGGATGTGGGTGGTGGATTGTAATAGGAGTATTGGGATAGTAGATTAGCATGGGAAGACTGGGATAGCGGATTAGGATAGAAGGATGTGGATGCTGGATTAGGACAAGAGGATGTGGGTGGTGGATTGTAGTAGGAGTATTGGGATAGTAGATTAGGATGGAAATATTGGGGTGGTGGACTAGGATAGGAGGATGTGTATGTTGGATAAGAGAAAGATGGAGATGAAGGATATGATGAATATACAAATGAGGAAGTTACTGGATATCCCTTGTCAAAGGTAGCATAAGAATTGTTATTAGGTGTGGATGAAGGCATGATAGGATAACTTGGATGAGTTATTCAGTTTTGGATGACACTTGGGGAAATCTTGCTAGTAATGATAGCATCAAATGGATCTATATCGTACTCATCTTGATCAACAATACTTTCATTATCATCATCAATGTAATTGGGGTTCCCCTTGATTCCTATTTTTTGTTGCATTGAAAGAGGATAAGGATTCATTGTGTTGGATTGTTTGGATATGGATTGAAAAGATGGGAATAGATGATTAGAAGAAAGAAAAGATGATGAAAATATAAATAGGATGGATTAGAAGAACATGGAAGAAGGGATCTTAAGATTTGGTTCCATATAAAAAGATCTTGGATGTGGATGGACTAAAGCTCAACTTAGGAAGTAAACTAAGCTTAGATTAGGACTTGATTGAAGCTCAAATTAGGATTGAATTGAAGCTCAAATTTGGATTAGATTGGAGGATATGATGGGATGGGATGATTGATTAGATTGGACTAATGAAACTGATTCTAAACTAAGTTTAGAGTTTTGACTAGGGGTAAAAGCACAAAGTTGTGTCACACTTTCAGCTAGCTTATCAACACAACTAAATTTAAGTATTTCTAACTAAAAATCAAATTTGGTCAAACATATGATCTAGTAAGATTCATTCTAGCTAAGTTAGATGCTTCCACAACTTTTTCAACTAAAATTGTTGGCTAAAAATATATGGAGTGCCACTTTGAGTCCAATTTACCAAAAAAATAAAATTATTTGAAAAAATTGAAGTTTCAATAACTCCTGCTAATGTAAATAACATTTTTTTAAAATATAAAAATACCCTTTTGTAGATCCATAAGTGTAGTTTTCAAAAATATATTTATTTTAATAGTTTAATTATTTTTTATATTTTATATTTTATTCTTACTAAAAGTAGGTTATTAGCACAAAATATTAGGTTGATTACCATGTCAAGGAAAAATAGTAAAACTTATTAAAAAATAAAAAATATGATGCACTAGATAAAATAATCTATTTTAAGATGGTATATTTTTTTTCCATTTTAGATAAATATTTAATATGAAAATGGTGTTTGATGAAAAAGTTGTTTTTTGATTCACACACATTTTAATATTTATTTAAAAATATATATTTATCAAAATTGGAAAAAATATATCCATGCACTAAAATTTCAAGTTATAAATACACACAAAAAATTAAAAGAAAAAAATTACTATAAAAAGTTTGACGTCCCATGCAACTTCATTTTTCAGCATTTTATCAACAACTAAATTATAGTTTTAGTTTATTAAAAACTAGTTTTAAATAATTTTTTAATTTTTTTAAAAAAAATAAAAACATAAAATATAATAAAAACTACATATTTTACTAGTTTACATCATTTCAAAATTCAAAACTTATATGCCACTTTTTAGTGATTCGAGTTTAAAAATAGGATCAGCGTTGGTCGTTTCCTTTATAAAGTATGACACAACTTTGTGCTTTTACCCCTAGATGATGTAAGGTGCTAATTGATTAGATTGAACTGAAAAAAGGATGATTACGACACTGAATCTACCTGGAGATGGAAGTAGATTGATTGGGCCGAAGATGATGACTAACTTAGGACAGATGAAAATCCTAAGAAGATGCGAATGATGACGATTGAGATTAGACACCTAAGCCAACTTGGATAAAAACCTCAAAAACAAAGTCTAGGGGATTGGGATTGATGAACCAATGGTGGGTATGCACTCTAGGGATGTCTTAAGAGGCACCTATATGATTTGATTGATGAAATGATGACTTTGAGAAAATGAAGATGAATGAAAATGATGATTACGGGAAGATAGATAATGATAAAAATATTATGATCACGGAAAAGGGATTGACAAATGACACGCTTTTAGCAACTAAAAGTATTCACTCTCTATAATTTGTATGGGAAGCAGATTCACCTTTGTATGTAACAAATTTTCTTGTCTAGGGACATAAAATTCACCCAAACTCAGATGACACAAGAAATAGGTGAATTTGTGAAGAAAATTCACCTATCCAGGGGAGAAAATTCTCCCAAACTTAGATGACACAAGAAATAGGTGAATTTGTGAAGAAAATTCACCTATCTAGGGGAGAAAATTCGCCCAAACTCAGATGACACAAGAAATAGGCAAATTTGTGAAGCAAATTTTCCTATCTGGAAGTAGATTCGTTCAACTCTAGCAGATTTGTCTAAACACTAACAAGTTCACCTTTCAGGGAAGTAGGATTGCCTAAACATAAGGAAAATGGGTGGACTTGACTTGTAAATTGGCCTAATAGGATGAAAAACTTGCCTATTCCTTGAATGGTATGGATGGGGAATAGATTCGCCTAAATCTTGACTCAGACGGACAAAAGACTTAGATGGGAAGAAAATTCACCCGTGTAGAGATCAAATTCGCTCAAGGATGTGGAAAATTCACCTGCCCTAAGAGAATGGGAAAATTTTATGGACAAGAGGATGGATAAACTAATTCAGACTAACAATAGGTTCACCCCTAAGGATGGAAAATTTTCCTATTTACTAAAAATTGATGAATTTGATGAAGGATGATTGACGTGATGACACGAACTGCAAACAGGATCGCCCTTGTGGACAACATGTTCACCCCTAAAAAAAGGAAAATCCATCTATTTTGAGGAAACTAGGAAAATTTGATGGAGAACAATAGACAGACTCGCCTAAAGGCTAGATAGACTGGCCTATTTCAGATAATGGGAAAAAATGGGGTTGCCAAAAAAGTGACCCATAGGAAAATTCACCTTTGACAAAGACAAATTGACCCAAATGGAAAACTTGGACTGGACTCGGACGTGGAAAAGACAAATTCACCCAAATGGAAAACTTGGATTGGACTCAAACATGGAATTGCCCCTTTTTAGGGAAAAATTGCTTGTCTATAGTGCAAATTCACCTCTGTAAGGGGAAAATTTGCCTCTATAGGTACGGGATGACTGTGGAAAAGGAAAAAAATCATGAAAAACAATAGACAAATGGCTAGGATGACTCAATTGAAAATAAAAGCACTGGTATCACACAATGAAGACATGCCAAGAAACACAATCCTAAAATTAGTGATAAGGGTTTACAAACTTGATGTAGGCCCACCACCTTGAGTGGACAACCTAAGGTTAATACTCTATGATACCGAGGTGGTTCTCTGGATCACCCTTTCTCATGAAGGTGGATAGATAGCATTCCAATGGCACAGGGTCATCAATAGATGCCATGGGCTCACCTTCACACTCTCTCTCAAGGACTATCATAGTCCACCATGAGGATTTCTATCTCAACCCAAGGGAGTACATGGTGAGTAACTTTAGGGTACAGTGTGCATCCCCTGCACTACACCAAGCCGTAGATAAAACAAATGTCTCTATCTAGGCTTAATAAGGCTATCTTGTGAGTCCTCGATATACACATGGTACATGGGGCACAACTATGAACACTAGCATGTCACAAGTGTGAGTCAATAGCCCCAAAGAGGTATTAGAAACTCATACCAACTTTGCATATCTTATCTAGGTATCACCCTAGCTTTGAGACTTTTCCAAACACGACATGATTGGATTGAGGTACAACTTTAGCTTTCCCCCCTTTATATACCCCACCAGTAACATGTGGTTGGGATCATCCCCTGGGTGATGAAATCCTAGGTAGGTCCCACTAAGGGAAGAAGATACTAGAAATTTATGGTTGGTCCCCTGGCTCACACGTAGCACAAGGGGAGAGCTTAGATGCATTAGCACCTCCTGGGTGGACTAGACTAGACTAGAGTAAACTATGATTTCTTGTCACCCAAGATCACCAAATGATGCAAGGGGATTAGATACATCAATAATCCACTCCCAAACACAACAAACAAGTTAATTGACCCTTTAATTAATCTACGTGTGCCTAAATTAGGGTGAAAAAGACAAACAAACAAAACTAAACTAAGGGTCTTCGACTGATCATCTTGTAGAAGATAAATTAGTAGTTTTAATACTCTGGTCTTGGATGTTGGATGTTATGGTTGTGTTTCTAATATGTGGTTTTCATTGATGTCAACACTACTGGAATTAATGTCTTAGAAGTTGTATATGTCAAGAATATTGAGAAAATTGTAATGAAATAAGTTGCAGGTTGTTAGTGGTGAAGTTTAGTTTAATCTATTGGTTACCTTAGTACGTTGATGATCAAAGGTTGTGGATTAAAGGGTTCTTTTTCAAGTATATCTAGTTTATCACATCAAGTTTTAGAGATCTGCATGAAGTTTTGATCGAGTTATGGGCAATTGTGTTTTGACAGTCATTCTATCGCTTTAGTTGGTGTTCCTGAATGAAGATGATATGATTTTAGTAAGTGCAGTTGTTGCGGATGCTTCTCTAGTGATTCATGATGTTTTTGGATGTTTCTAGATCATGCTCTATCTATGTTGCATGTCCACATTGATCATTGTGCTCGCGATTAGATATTTTCACTTGTGTGTTCATGTTTTTCATGTTCTTGGTCGATAGGATGTTGTAGCATGTTGTGGATCTTTGAGGAATACCTATTTGAAGGTGGTTCATGTTTGAAGATTTTATTTTGGGTCTCACTATGTTGTAGTTGACCTTGGTTGATTCACATTGAAAATTATTTATTGTTTTGGGCTGACAGTTTGTATTCATTTTATTATTTTGTTGAGGCTGACATGTAGCGATGTAATTTCTTGTTGAGGATATATATAAGTGATTTTTTATTCCATTTGAAGGTGTGCTTGTGTATGAGATGTGTGAATAATGTTCTAATAATTTGAAGGAAGAGGCAGAGTGTGAAGAAGAGTGAGTAGAGTGTGAATAAGTGTTCATATGCTCAACCAGAACTGTAATTAGGCATTAGCAGATGCTATTTTCTCAACTCAAAATCCTGGGGATGTATCCAAATATCTTTGTAAGATAGTGTGTCTTCTTTTGGGTAGTAAGCCTTTCTATAATTGAGCAATGAGCTCTAGGGAGTGCACTTGATTGCATGTGCATTCCCCATTCACATTTCTTTTATACTTTTAATGGGGTATAATCTTGTGGACTAACCTCCATCGTGTTTTTTCCCCTAATAGGGTTTCCACATAAAAAATATTCGTGTTATGTGTGTTTCTAATGTGTTGTTGAATTATTATTTCAAGGTTATTAATCATAGATGAGAATAAGGTTAATAAGTTTAATAAGTTTGAAATTATGTGACAGCTAATTCACTCCCTCCCTCTTAGTTTTCTATCCTTTTTTTTTCCAAAAATTGGTATTAGAGTAGGTTCCTTTGAAGAAATTTAATAGCTTGAGGTGACCTAGGATGGTGACATACAAGAAGGATAGTCTAAGATTATATGGAACAAATTATTCTTTGTGGAAGGCTCAGATGGAGTGTCATCTAAGATTCATTGGAAAACCCTACTGGAAAATTACAAAGAATAGGTATATCATTCCACATAATGGTCCTTCTACTGTAGACGAGATTAAGGAAGTCGAGTACAATATCAAGGCTAAGGAAGAATTGTTGAGTGCTCTAATGATTCTGAGATGTCAAATATTATGGATCTGATGACTGCTTATGAGATCTAGAAAAAGTTGGAAACTTTGTATGAAGGTGATGCTAATGTGAAGATTGCTAAGTTGCAAAGTCTAAAATGGAAATATGAAATGTTGAGAATGGGTGATGATGAGAACATTACTTATTTCATGCAAATAGTGAATTAACTTGTGTGTGGTATTAGATGTGCTAGTGGATGATTGGAAGAATTAGAGATTGTTGCTAAAGTGCTTAGATCCTTGCTTGTTGCATACAAAGTCAAAGCTACTGTTATTGAGGAGCTCTAGACTATAAAAATGTAACCAAAGACATGTTGATTGGTAAGCTTACAAATTTTGAGTTAAGTGAGTTTGTTGATGCTCTTCCTAAGATAGAATTTGCATTCAAATCTACTACTTTTGGAAGAGATAAACAAAGATATGATCTGGGAGAAAGTTCTTCTAGAAAGGTATTTGATTATGAGGAGGAAATGAGATAGATTGAAGAAGAGGAGAGAAAAATAAAGGAGTTTGAAGCACTTATTGTCAAAAGGGAAGCCAGAGGAGAAGGTAAGTATAAAGGGAAATTACCCATTAAATGTTTCTCTTCCAATAAGATAAGTCATTTTGCATCAAGGTGTCCAGAAAGAGTCCCTAAGACAAGACTTAACAAGCCTAGTTTTCAAAGAAAGTGTTATTATGTTGTTGATGAAGGTGTGACAAATAATGAATCTGATAAAGGGAATGTAAGTGAGGACGAATGGGTATTTATTGATATCAAGGAAAATGATCCTACCCCTACTGAATTTGTTAGTTTCTCAAATGTGGAGAAAGCTCTAGCTGCTCGAGTTGAAGAGAAAGATGAATGGGTGATTGACAGTGGATGCTCTCATCACATGAAAAGTGATAAAATTAAATTTGTGATCTTGGAAAAGTATGATGGTGGTGTTGTAAGATTTGGTGATGACAAATCATGTGTAATCTATGGAAGAAGATGTATTTCTCTTGATGGTAAGAATAATACTGATGATGTTCTTTATGTGGAAGGTTTGAAGCATAATCTCTAAAGTGTTGGACAGATGGTTGACAAGGGATACAATCTTCAATTCAAGGATGTAAAGTGCAAAATATTGGGGAGTTCTAGAAATGTGATTGCTTTAGGTACAAAAACAAAAGGTAACATCTTTCACTTGAATGCTACTGGTAAAAATTTTCTGATTGCTCAAGTTGATTAAAGTTGGTTGTGGCATAGGAGAATGCATCATGTAAACTTTGACAATATTATCAAGATACGTTCTACTTAGGCAGTGAGAGATCTTCCTAAGTTGGTAAAGCCTACTAATACTATATGCAAGGAATGTCAGTTAGGGAAGCAAACTAGAATTTCATTTTAGAGCAAATAAAATTGTTCAAATGAAGTGTTGGAGCTTGTTCATACTGATTTGTGTGGTCCTTCTAGAGTCAGAAACTTACAAGGAGACATGTAATTCATGTTACTTATTGATGATTACTCTAGGTTGATGCAGGTTACTTTCTTAAGGGAAAAATCTGAAGCTCTAGAGAAATTCAATATTTTTAAGGCTATGGTTGAGACAGAGACAGGCCTGAAGAGTAAATGTTTGAGATCAGATAGAGGTGGTGAATTCACTTCCCAGGAGTTTAATTCTTTTTGTGAAGTGCATGAAATAAAGAGATAATTATCTACCCCATGGACCCCTCAGAAAAATGGAGTTGTGGAAAGGAATAACAAGATAGTTCAAGATGCTGCTAGGACTATGATGTTGGAAGGAAATTTTCCTCATATCTATTGGAGAGAAGCTATGAGTACTACTATTTATATTCTCAACTAGGTACAAGTCAAAGGTGATACTGGTAAGACTCCTTTTGAGCTATGGTTTGGTCATATTCCTACTATTAGATATTTCAAAATATTTGGGAGTAAATGCTATATCAAAAGAGATGAAGAGATAGGAAAGTTTGATGCTAGGAATGATGAATGAATCTTTCTTGGTTATTCTACTAAGAGCAAGGCCTACCGGTGCTACAATAAGAAATTGAGGAAAGTAGTTGAAAGTGAAAATTTCAAGGTTGATGAAGACA
Source organism: Sequoia sempervirens (assembly GCA_007258455.2). NCBI lineage: Eukaryota > Viridiplantae > Streptophyta > Pinopsida > Cupressales > Cupressaceae > Sequoia > Sequoia sempervirens. The sequence continues at coordinate 54,098,025 of VDFB02000363.1, read as the reverse complement.
TAGATATACCATCCAAAACTTGTGGATATGATTTTGATGATTAGAATAATAGTTTAGTCATAGGAAAAAAAGTTTAGACTCAAAATCAAGTTCAGATCATTCTGGTGAATCAAGAAAATCAAGAGGAAGGAACTAGTGAAAGTGTAGAAGAGAGATCACAAGAGCTAGAAGTTCAAGAACATCCTAAGACTCCAAGGTATGTAAGACTAAATCATTCAAAAGATCAAATTATAGGTGGTAAGAAATAAGGTGTTTAGACTAGGAGAAAAATTGTAGAAGAATATTGTCTGATTTCAAAGACTGAGCCTAATAGTGTGAATGAAGCATGCAAAGATGAACATTGGGTGGAAGTAATTAAAGAAGAACTACAACAAATTGAAAAGAATAATACATGATTCTTGTTCCTAGACCTAAGAAAAAAAATGTAATTGGAACTAAATGGGTCTTTAGAAACAAGTTGAATGAGCAAGGTGAAGTTGTTAGAAACAAAGCAAGACTTGTGTGCAAAGGATATTATCAGATGGAAGGAATTGAATTTGAAGAAACCTTTGCTCCTGTTGCTAGGATTGAAACTGTGAGACTATTTCTTGCTTATGTTTCTTACAAAAACTACAAATTTTATCAAATGGATGTCAAGTAAACATTTATAAATGGTGAACTGGAAGAAGAGGTGTATGTTGAGCAACCTGATGGATTTCAATTGACTGATAAGGGAGATATGGTTTTTCGGTTGAAGAAAGAATTGTATGGACTTAAGCAATCCCCAAGAGAATGGTATGATAGATTGAACAAGTATTTGCTAAATCTTGGATTTAATAAAGGTACTACTGATAGTAATCTGTATTTCAAGATTGATCATGAAAACAATTTGATTGTTGAAGTCTTTGTTGATGATATCATTTTTGGAGGAGATGATAATTTGTGCATGAATTTTTGTGATGAGATGCAAAATGAGTTTAATATGTCTATGATTGGTGAGATGAAATTATTTTTGGGATTGCAAATTACTCAACTAGATAAAGGGATCTTCATATTTCAGTCCAAGTATGTGAAAGCATTACTAAAGAAGTTTGGTATGGAAGATTCAAAGATGGTACACCTATGGTGACTAGATGCAAGTTGACACAAGATGATGATTCACCGAAAGCAAATCAAACTAGATATAGATTGATGATTGGTGGATTGTTCTACTTGACTCAAACTAGACCAGATATCATGAATGTTGTATGCATTGTTTCAAGATTTCAAGCTGATCCTAAGGAATCTCATGTAACTGTTGTGAAGAGGATTTTTAGATACTTGAAGGGGACAATTGATTTTGGGCTGTGGTATCCTAAAGATGATGATCTTACTTTGAGTACTTTTGCTGATGCTGATTGGGAAGGTGATGTGGATGATAGAAAGGGTACTAGTGGTGGTGCATTTTTCTTTTGTAAGAAGCTGATTTCATGGTTAAGTAAGAAGCATAATGCCATTTTTTTATCTACTATAGAGGCATAATACATTGTTGTTGCTAACAATTGCACTCAAGTATTATGGATGAAGCAGATGTGGAAGGATATCAGAGTTTTGTATGATGAACTTATTGTTATATTCTATGATAATTCAAGTGCAATTAACATTTCTAAGAATCCAGTGCTACATTCAAAGAGAAAGCATATATCTACCAAGTCTCACCTTTTGAGAGAGAAAGTGAGTGAAAAGGAAGTTAGATTAGAGTATGTGCCTACAAAGGAATAGATTGTAGATATCTTTACCAAGCTGTTACCTAAGGATAATTTTGAGTATCTCAAAGGGAAGCTAGGGGTGATTACCCCTCCTAATAAAAAATAATATGCATTTACTTGCATCAATTCATGTGTTTCATTGTCATATCTTGATCTAGATTGATGTTGTGGTGGTTGCTACTTAGGGGCAGTAGTCAAATGTCCAGATATGTGGTTTAGATCTTGTGTGGAGGAGAAATATTTCTCATTGATGTCAAAGAGGGAGAAGATTTATGTGAAAAACTATGAATTATCAAAGGAGAAGAGTCATGTGAAAGAGTTGAGGAGAAAAGAGTCAGAACCTAAGGGGGAGTAAGTGCTAAATATAGTTGTGTTGATGGTGTTTTTCACATCATATGTTGCCATCAATGCCAAAGGGGGAGATTATTGGATGTTGTGGTTATGTTGCTGATATGTGGTTGTCATTGATGTCAACACTATTGGCATTAATGTCTTAGAAGTTGTATATGTCGAGGATATTGAGAAAATTGTAACGAAATAAGTTGCAAGTTGTCAGTGGTGAAGTGTAGTTTAGTCTATTGGTTACTTTAGTACGTTGATGATCAGAGGTTGTGGATTAAAGGGTTATTTTCAAGTATATCTATTTTATCCATGTCAATTTTTAGAGATCCATGTGAAGATTTGATCGAGTTATGAGCAATTGTGTTCTGATAGTCATTTTGTCACTTCAATTGGTGTTCCTGAATGAAGATGATGTGATTTTAGTAAGTTGAGTTGTTGCGGATGCTTCTCTAGTGATTCATGATGTTTGTGGATGTTTCTAGATTGTGCTCTATTTGTGTTATGTGTCCAGATTGATTATTGTGCTCTTGATTAGAGATTTTCTCTTGCGTGTTCATGCTTTTCATGTTCTTGGCTGACAGGGTGTTGTAGCGTGTTGTGAATCTTCGAGGAATAATTATTTAAAGGTGGTTCATGTTTGAATATTTTATTTTGGGTCTTCACTATGTTGTGGCTGACCTTGGTTGATTCACATTGAAAATTATTTATTGTTTTGGGCTAACAGTTTGTATTTATTTTATTATTTTGTTGAGGCCGACATGTAACGATGTAATTTCTTGTTGTAGATATATATAAGTGATTGTTTATTCCATTTGAAGTGTGCTTGCATATGAGATGTGAGAATAATATTCTAATCATTCGAAGGTAGAATCAAAGTGTGAAGAAGACTGAGTAGAGTGTGAAGAAGTGTTCATGTGCTTAACCAAAACTGTAATTAGGCATTAGTAGATGCTATTTTCTCAGTTCAAAATCATGTGGATGTAATCCAAATATCTTTATAAGACAGTGTGCCTTCTTTTGGGAAATAAGCTTTTCTGTAATTAAGCAGTGAGCTCTACGTAGTGCGCCTAAATGCATGTGCATTCCCCATTCATATTTACTTTATGCTTTTAACAGGGTATATTCTTGTGGACTTACCTCCACCATAGTTTTTCCCCTAACAAGGTTTCCATGTAAAAAATCTTGGTGTTATGTGTGTTTCTGATGCGTTGTTGATTTATGCTTTCAAGGTTATTAATCAGATTTGAGAATAAGGTTAATAAGTTTAATAATTTTGAAATTCTATGACAACTAATTCACTCCCCCCCTCTCAGTTGTTTTCCCTTTTGTTTCCAACATTGGAAAAGTGTGGGGGACAAGCTGTGTAGATTGTTAGCAAATACCACAATCACAAACAAATAAGTTAGTTGATTAGTACCCAAAACCAAAATCAAATTGATGCTCAAATAAAAAAATTAAAGATTCTGGAATACCTCAGATTCGCCCCTATGGAGGGCAGATTTTCCTCTATAAAGTTTGCAGTATCACCTCTATAAGGCACAAGCTCATCTGTTCACAGATTTTCCTATTTGCAAATTTTCCCATTTGCAAATTTTCCCATTCGTAAATTTCCCCATACATAAATTTGGCTATCCAGGTGGTAGGTTTGGCTATTTGCAAGTTGTGTGTTTGGCTATATGTAGGTTGTGCGTTTGGCTATCCACAAATTTTGCTATTTGGGTTGCAAGTTTGGCTATCCATAGGTTGCACGTTTGGCTATCTATAGGTTGCGTGTTTGGCTATCCACAAATTCACTTATCTGGGTCGCGTGTTTGGCTATCCGCAGGTCACGCATTTGGCTATCCATAGGTCGTGCATTTGGCTATTCACAAATTCGCCAATCTTGTTGATCAAATTTTCCCTCAAAGAAAATTCACCTCTCAAAGAAAATTCGGTTGTTCTATTGAGAAAATTCGCTTGTTTAGTTAAGCAAATTTTCCCCTCAAAGCAAATTTGCCTATTTTGTTGAGAAAATTTGCCTGTTCAGTGGAAATAGGTGAATTCACTTCCACCTTTGTCACCTAATCATTCTCGTCTGTTTCTCGAGGCCCCTAGCAAGTTCACCCATGCTCTATGCAAATTTTCCTTTACTTTTAAAATCACCTCTTTTCACAAAATGGGTGAATTTGCTTGTCTTTGTTGAATGCAAATTCATCTCTGTAACTAACAAATTCTTCCTTGCTATCAGATTCGCCTTTTCCTGGATGTAGGTTCACCTCTTTATGAGGAAAATTCTCTTGTCAGAGCGGATTCACCCATGTGTGTAAACCTAAACTTGTAAAACTCAGACAACAAAGAACGTAAAAGTGTAGACCCATGACGTGGGTCCCACCAAGCGTGCCAGAAATGTGTGCAGTGTTTTTACCCCATCTAAAATGCAATAAATAAGCTCAAGCAAGAACATAAAAACAAAGCAAAACACTCAAGATTGGGCTAAAGTTGAAACTCAAACTTAAAATGACAATAAAACCAATTTTTACCTTTCTTGAGCTTGATGGATTTGTTCACCCTTGTTGATGGCTTGATATGTGTGCTCTATGTTGATTTTGGCAACATAACGACTTGTTGTAGATGATTTGGCCACAAAATGGATGTAAGATGGCTATGGTTGCAAGGATTTGGCTATGGAGATAGCGTGAGAGCTTGAGTGTGCATGAGATGGTTAGAATGGTTAGGGTTTCAAAAATGGATAAGTGTTAGCCATTTAGCCAAGGGAGATAGCATGGATGGTGGAGATTGAAAGGGGGAGGAAGAGCAAGGGTTGAGATCAAGAATTGACCAAAGGAATTAAAAATTCATTTTTAATGTGCATGGGAATGATAAAAGGAATTTAATATTCCTTAGGAAAAAGAAAAGGAATTTAATTTTCCTTTGGAGATGGGAGAGGAATTAAAAATTTCTCAAAAGGACCTTGGGAAGGCAAAAAGGAATTAAAAATTCCTTGGGGAATAGGGAGAGTTGACTAAGGGATTGATTGGGATAGCTAATCAATGATTAGGTTGTGTAAGTGAGGGATTAGGCAAATGATTAGGTGGGTAATGAGGATTAATGATCCACTTGCATTTTATGGAGGATGTGACACCTCCCTAATCAAGGATTAGGAATGTGCACATCCTTAATATAGGATTATGCAAATTAATCAGGATTAGAAAAAGGTTATGGAGGATGTGGCATTAGGGGAATTAAATAAATAGATTATTTATTTAATTATTTAGAGAAAAAGGGATAAGGGATGGAAGTAAATAATTAAAGGTAATTATTTAATTTAGGATAGGATTTAAAGATGATAGAAGAAATAAATTAGGATGAAAGGATAAGGGATAATTAATATTAATTAAATAATAGGGTATTATTTAATTAATATAGATGACATAGTGTTAGTCAAATGGGGGGTAAATTGACCAAATTAAAGCAGTCATTTTTTTAGTTTCTATAGTTTAAATTTCACATGATTGAAAAAAAAAGTGCACAAAATAATTGTAATTTGGAAAACATAATGGTGGTTTTTAGTTATTTGAATCTCGTTTAAATGTAAAGGGTTGTCTCATGGTGGGTTGATTTCTTCTTAAAACCTATGGTTTTTCAACATGGAATGTTACAAAATAGTATGAATGCCATGAAAATAATGCATTACATTGTTGTGTTTAAATTTCACATGATTGAAAAAAAAGTGCACAAAATAATTATAATTTGGAAAACACAATGGTGGTTTTCAGTTATTTGAATCTCCTTGTTTAAATGTAAAGGGTTTTCTCATGGTGGGTTCCTTTCTTCTTAAAACCTATGGTTTTGCAACATGGAATGTTACAAAACAGTATGAATGCCATGAAAATAATGCATTACATTGTTGTGTTTAAATTTCACATGATTGAAAAAAAAGTGCACAAAATAATTGTAATTTGGAAAACACAATGGTGGTTTTCAGTTATTTGAATCTCCTTGTTTAAATGTAAAGGGTTGTCTCAAGGTGGGTTTCTTGCTTCTTAACACCCACATTTTTGCAACATGGAATGTTACAAAATAGTATGAATCTCTTGAAAATCACACATTCCATTGTTGTGTTTATTTTTTCAACTTCACATCTTTTATATTGTAGTTGTGTGTCAACACCATTAATTAAAATCCTTTTATTTCAATCATAAAATTTTCATTTAATATTTTAATTTATTTTCCAAGTGGTTAATTGTAGTGTTTATGTTGTTTTACTTCAGTTTCAGCAATTCCAACTATTGCTTTTACATCTGTAAGTTCACCAGTCATACATTTTTCCTCATCCCTACTACTTTTACTTGTCATCACCCCCCTAGCATTCCTTTTCATGAGCTTCTACCTTCTATTTCATATCTTTTGTTTTAAGCTTTGAGCAAATGCTCCCTCATTAACCCTTAGGACAACACCATCAATTTTTTGATAGAGTTTTGAATGTCTTCAATAAATTTTAGTACTAGTTGCATCCTAAAGCATTAAGAAGATCTTAGGTTTGTTAACACCCATTTTTTTCCAACCTTGAAATATAAATAGAGAAAATGACTATAATGAAAACCTTATAGTACCAATGTAAGAAAAGGAACCTTGAAAATTTACCAAAACTATTACTTATAGTTTGAATTATGTTTGGATTTCCTCATGTCATTAAAATATAGATAGGTAGAAAACCACAGTGGATTGTGAGTTATTTTGTTGAGCTTGTACAAATCTGGAGGGTGGAGAATTTGCGGAGGAGTTCTAGCTAAGGGATACACAAAACTAACCATATTTAGCTAAGGAGTTAGCAACCAATTGGGTTCTTATATATAGAGGGTTTTACAACACTATGTGGGTTGCAGCTTTCTTAACACCCTGTGTTTTCCAACATCAGATTGTATAGAAAAGTCTTAGGTAGAATAAAAGTTGTGTTTGAAATTCCTCAAATAAAGAAACTATAGGAAGGTTGGAAAACATTATGGGATTTATTTTATATATTTGTGCTTGTTGTAAGCTAAAGGGTGGAATTTTTTCTTTTGTGCTTGATGTGCTTTTGTTGGTCATGTTTAGTTTTATGTTCACAAACGTTTTACTTCACTAGTTCAAATACAGTTATAGCATCATCTTCACTTTCTCTGGTTAGACAAATTTGTATGCAATACAAAATTTCTTGAGTTTATCCATGTTTGCAATGCGATTTTCCCATTGCACATACTGTACATGCTCCTTCCTCAACTTCTCATGAGTGGGAAGAATATCTTTAGTTAAAACAATATCTATCTCATTAATTTTTATCTCCTTGTTTTCAAGTGTTTTTAGAGTAGATTCCTTTTCGATTTCATAAATTATAGAACCTGTTGCCTCTAGATTTGTGTTGTCTCTTCACCTTTTCACATTCTACACATGCTTCATTATTAATTTATCAAGAGCATAAATAATCTCATAAGTCAACACAATATATATCTCATTTAGTATGGTTTTCAATGCAAGTGAGCTTCACAATTCATTGCAATTGTGGTTTATAGTTAAAATTGATTTTTGAATTCTTCATATGTTTCATGAATAAATGCACAAAAAAAATGTGTTTTAGCCTATGTTCATTCAGTCCTTTACAGATTCATTTTTTATTAGCAGATGCAAAGAACGCATTTTTTTTCTTTTGACATTGTTGGAAACCATAAAAGTAATTACATATTATTATTCATGTTACACTTATAGGCTACATATAAAGTTGTAGGTTGGACTTCTCATTGTGTTTTTCAACCTTCACTTTTTTAGTTCATGAATTGTCATATACACTTTTTCTAGTCATGTTAAGTCACCCCAAATTGAAGGCTCGATATCACAACACGTATGTTTAGGTAAAACATATTTGTACACCCCATATACTATAAGGTCTTAGTTTTTTTGATGTGAGGTTGTGATTTTACTTGTGGTATTTATGCTTACTTGGAGGTTCAATTAGACACTATTTTTTCCAACCTGCATTGGCTAACATCACGGTTGATAGGAAAATGTACACATTTATGCCTTTCCTGATTCACTCTATTACTAATTCATTACTTTATCAACATATGCAAAAAATGTGTTATTCTTTTAGCATTGCTAGCATGAATGGATGCACATTTATTTACATACAAGGTTTCATAAAAGGTTTTGGTTTCCCTCTAACCTTTCCTCTCCATTAACACATACACATGGACCAACACCAACATATCTTCCCAAAATAATACATCTGTTGTTGCAATTGTAGAAGTAATTACATAGTGTTATGCATGTTACACTAATACGCTAGATACAAAGTTGCAAGTTGAACCACTCATCATGTGGTTCAAACTTCACTTGTTTATTTCATGAATTGCCAGATGTGCTTTTGTTGCACATGTTAAGTCACCCCAAATGAAAGGTTGAATATGACAACAATCCTCCCTAGGTAAAAGAGGTTTGTACAACCCATATACTCTGAATTATTAGTTATATTTACATGTGAGGTTGTGAATTTACTTGCGGTATTTATGTCCTCTTGAGGGTTCAACTACACATGTTTTCCAACCTACATTGGCTTACATCATGGTTGATAGGACATTTTACACCTTTTTTCCTTTCCTCATTCTCTCCATTACTAATTCATTCTTTTTTCAATAGATGCAACAAACATGTTATCATTTTGGAATTGTTGGAAGTAATGGATGCACTTGTTTTTTACATACAAGGTTGTCATCAAAGTTTTTTTTGTTTCCCTCTAACCCTTCCTCTCCTTTAACACATACACACGCACCACAACCAATGTATCTTCGCAAAATAATACATTTGTTGTTGCAATTATAGAAGTAATTACATATTGTTATGCACATTACACTCCTATGCCACATACAAAGTTGTAGGTTGAACCACTCATCGTGTGGTTCAACCTTCACTTGTTTATTTCATGAATTGATAGATGTTCTTTTGCTCCTCATGCTAGCTCACACCAAATGGAAGGCTAAATATCACAACATGCCTCCTCAAGTTAAAGAGGTTTGTACACCCCATATACTCTAAAATCTTAGTTTTATTTATATGTGGGTTTGCAAATTTACTTGTGATCTTTATGTCCACTTGGAGGTTCAACTACACACTGTGTTTTCCAACTTGCATTGGCTTACATCATGGTTGATAGGAAATTTTACACCTTTTTTCCTTTCCTCATTCTCTCCATTACTAATTCATTTTTTTGTCAACAAATGCAACAAACATGTTATCATTTTGGTGTTGTTGGCAGAAATGGATGCACTTTTTTTTACATACAAAGTTGTCATCAAATGTTTTCATTGCCCTCTAACCCTTCCTCTCCTTTAACACATACACACACACCACAACCAATGTATCTTCCAAAAACAATACATCTGTTGTTGCAATTGTAGAATTATTTACATATTGTTATGGATGTTACACTCCTATGCCACATACAAAGTTGCAGGTTGAACCACTCATCATGTAGTTCAACCTTCACTTGTTTATTCCAAGAATTGATAGATGTGCTTTCTCTCCTCATGTTAACTCACACTAAATGGAAGGTTGAATATCACAGCATTCCTCCTCAGGTAAAAGAGGTTTGTACACCCCATATACTCTTAAATCTTAGTTATATTTATATGTGGGGTTATGAATTTACTTGCAGTCTTTATGTCCACTTGGAGGTTCAACTACACGCTGTGTTTTCCAACCTGCATTGGCTTACAATATGGTTGATAGGAAATTTTACACCTTTATTTCTTTCCTCATTCTCTCCATTACTAATTCATTTTTTTTTCAATAGATGCAACAAACATGTTATCATTTTGGTGTTGCTAGTAGCAATGGATGCACTTTTTTTTTACATACAAGGTTGTCATCAAAGGTTTTTGTTTCCCTCTAACCCTTTCTCTCTTTTAACACACACACATGAACCACAACCAACGTATCTTCCCAAAATAATACATCTGTTGTTGCAATTGTAGACATAATTGCATACTGTTATGCATGTTACAATCGCATGCCACATACAAAGTTACAGGTTGAACCACTCATTGTGTGGCTCAACCTTCACTTGTTTATTTTATGAATTGCTATATGTGCTTTTGCTCCTCATGTTAACTCATGCAAAATGTAAGCCTGAATATCACAACATGCCTCCTCAAGTAAAAGAGGTTTGTACACCCCATATACTTTGAAATCTTAGTTTTATTTATACATGGGGTTGCGAATTTACTTGCAGTCTTATTTTCACTTGGAGGTTTAGCTACACATTGTGTTTTCTAACCTGCATTGGCTTACATCATGGTTGATAGGAAATTTTACACCTTTCTTCCTTTCCTCATTCTCTCCATTAATGATTCATTTTTTTGTCAACAGATGCAACAAACATGTTATCATTTTGGTGTTGCTGGAAGCAATGGATGCACTTTTTTTTTTACATACAATGTTGTCATCAAAGATTTTAGTTTCCCTCTAACCCTTCCTCTCCTTTAACATGTACACATGCACCACAACCAACATATCTTCCCAAAATAATACATTTTTTGTTGTAATTGTAGAAGTAATCACATACTGTTATGCACATTACACTTGCATGCCACATACAAAGTTGCAGGGTGAACCACTCATTGTGTTCTTGCTCAATCAACACTAGTTTACTTGAAAACAATGGTTGGTTTTCACAACATTTCTCTTCAAGTAAAACAAGTTTGTGTGGCACACCTAAAATGAACTCATCCTTGAATGTCCATGTACAATTTTGATTGTGTTGTCATTGTCTATGTCCACTTGTACATTGAGATAGACAGTATGATTTCCAACCCATGTTTGTTTTATATTTTATGTGTAGCTTGATTCAATCTATCACCTTTAATTTTGCTCAGTTGAATTTGGAAACATCCTATTGGTTTTGCATTGGTGGTAGCAATGCAAGAAAATTTTATTTACATTGAATGAATAATTTATTTCTTTTTATTGACACAATCCACTCTAATTTTAAATGTTCATCTTATTCTGTCCTTTCCTAGAATGGGGATAGGTGTGAAATGGAAGAAGGAAGATGATTTGGAGGTGCAAGATGTATAGGATGAAGGATCTCCTTTTTCCTCTTTGATTTGCAATGGAATCCTATTTGCATCAAGAAGGATGGGGTCCTCAACCTTGTTGCAAAAATTCCTCATACCAGACTTGATGATTTCATTCAGGGTGAAATGTTGGTTGAAGGTTTTGAAACTATAGTTTTGTCCAAAAAAAGAAGAGAGTGTACCATCACATGTCCTGTTGACAACCAAAATTATGGCAAAATAATTATGTGGCATAGTTTTGTATCTTTCAACATTAATGTGTATGGTACAATGATATTTTACTCTCTCTTGCTTCAAGATGATGAGATGATGCTTTCTTTACAACTATTGGTGTCAATACAGTCCTAAAGACCACAAAAACCAACCTCCACCATAGAAGAAAAAAAAAGAAAAGGTTTATACAAATGTGAGGTTGATGCCACTTCAGTGTAAAGGTTATGCACAATAGACTCAATGTTTCCTATATTCTCTACAAAGAAATGTTCCACATCTATAAAAATGGTGACTTTTTCATGGAATTAGTGACATAAGTGGAGATAGGTGTGCCATGTTGGCTGCTAATCTATCCACAAAATGTAGAAGCTATATTGAAAGCATTTGTCTCATGGATGTGAGTGTCAATGCAATAATGGATAGACACATCAATGATCCTATCTTCTGTGGCATGATATTAAAGAGAGATCAATTCCTTACAAGAAAGCATGTAATGAATTCCTAGTGAAAGGTGCATTCTATTCACACATAGAAACACAAATTCTATTTGACAAGTATCATAATGTGGAATGGAGAGGACTTTGAAAAATTCTTCTACTTTCAATGGCCCCATGGGAATGATACATCTTTTTTTATCGAGGCTCAAATTCCATGGATGCTGGATATGATGGTTCACCACTTGCATAATCCAGTCATCTTGATGGATTCCATGTTTTCCACTAACAAATCTAGGCTGAGGCATTAGAAATATTGATAAATAGTTCTTCATCTTTTCAATGATCTTACTAGCTATAAACCTGACAATGCTCACACTGACTTGTTGTGTCTATAGTTTCCATTGTATACTTTGCTCATTTTTTATGAGAAATAGAGTGGTGTGCCTGTTGCATGGGTGTTCTCCTCATGAAACAAGATTGAGGACATCTCTGCGTGGCTATGAAAATTGCATTCCCATGGAAGAAGAGTCAGATCTGATTGGAGAATCAATGCATTTTTTATTGATGATGCGAACATAGAAATTTAGGCCATATAGTAAGTGCATCTCTTTGTTCATTTGTGTACCTTTCTCATTTTCTATTTATTTTCAATCCCACTTTGTCATGTAGATGATCACTAAACAATATTGTTTGTATTGTCTATTAGGGTTGTCTTTTGATGTCGTGTGCTTCTATGCATTTGGCATGTTAAAAGGGCTTGGCTGAAGAACTTATATAAGTACACCACCAAGGAAAGGGAAATGGAAATCTTCCATAGACTTGGCATGATCATGATGGTGATCGGTGATAGTGAAGACAACATCACTCAACTATTGAACTCTTTCTTTGAGGAAGTCAATGATCAGCCCCAATTTTTATAGTACTTCAAGAAGACCTGGTGCGAAGGAGAAGGTTGAATTGGTGAGTTGATAATTTTTGTCACCTCATTCGACTCACATGATTCAAATTATTTGGCATTACTTCTAATATATTGTGGTTTACTTGACTAATGGATTTTTCTTCACAACCATGTAGGTGAAAAATTGCATACTATTCCCACATGCCAACCAAGATACAAATGCATCCATTGAGTCATACCATTGCACGCTCAAAACTTGGTACTTGTGTGATCATAAAAAAAAATGTACAAGTTGAATGGAATATTTGTATTACACACTTGTGTACAAAATGGAACCAATCTTTATGAAAAAGGGAAAGTTACATCATTATGGTTTTCAATGAACTATAAGTTTTTAAATATTCAATCTACTTTGGAGTGGGACAAGGTAATTTTGGATGATGATTTTGTTCTAGATGAAACACATCCTGGATGGCACTAGGTGAAAATTTAAAGTAGGTCTGACCACTACCTCATTTGGAAATTTGGTGATTATTTGTGAGTTCCCTTGGATTTTATAGGTGAACACTTGCAAACACGTCCTTAAGTTTACTGACTTGATTCAAAGATCATTTGTTGTTGAAGGGGTGGTCCATGGTAAGTGAATTTCAATTCAATTTGCGTTAGTTTATGGAAGACAATTGTGTTTTTAATTTTCTACTACCTAATACAAGTTTCTTATGTTTGGTCATTTAGATGAGGAAGGTCAACCAATTGATAGAGGGACAAATTTGAATGAGACATTATCACAGGGGGCATTGGTGCAGGGGCACGAAGTTCATTTTACAACTTTGATTAGGTAAGGTCTTTGATAGGTTGGTATTAGAGGGTTTTTATTATTTTAAGTCTTAATAAGGTCGTAGTGACCATTTCAAATGATTTCAAATCACTTTGATTCGGTTCTAGGCTTGGGTGTTAAGTTTTGTGCTTTCTTGCAAAATGTTGCAAAATGCAAAATTGAAAAATTATAAAAAATGAATAAAGTGGAAGTTAAAGATTCATATATTCAAAGAGTTAGTTAGAACCATTACATTAGGTTGGTTAGTGTTTAAGAAAGGTCTTTAGCCTCGAGGAAGATGGGAGGATGATCGTATTTTGAAGAAAATCAATAAGGAAACCCCTATTTTACATTGAAATTCTATATTTTTATTGGTAATTCTCTGTTTCAGACCATTGTATGGCCTCGTACAAGTGGTTTATGATGGGTATGTGCAGGATCATGATGGGCCAAAAAGTGGCAATATGATGGATATGTGGTTGACAACTATGTTTTTACCCAAAATTAATGAAACGAAAAGGGTTTTTAAAGGAGATTCTCATCTTTCCATCGATATAAATTATGCTTTACTTTGAATTTAATAAGTAATTATTATTCATTTTCTATTGAAATTACGACTAAAGTCCTAATTGATAGGCTGATTGAAAACATATATAGCTTTCATACGGTATCACATTTTTTGAATCCAAAATATGCATCACATTCTATGCTTTGCATACTATAGGATTAAAAAAACAAAAATTGAATTTCATGAAGTTTTTACCAAGTTAAGGTGGTCAGACATACGAGTTTTTATATTTTTTAAAAAGTTGTAATAAAAAAATTATAATTAATTATTTAATTGGAAAAAAATTACAAAAAAATATACATCGAGGCATGAGTCCTCTACTTATATCTAAAATATTATAAAAAAATATTATCATTTTATTGTGGTTAGGGTGGTCGACATACACCTTCTTATTTTTTCCCGAAATTTAAGTACCACTACATTGAAATTTCAAATTTTCACCAAATAGATTATTTAAAAAAAACCTAGTAGTTTAGAAAATACATTCAATTTTCTATAGATTCTATTCTTACATATTTTTGAAATAATATAGATAACTTATTCAAATTTTTACGTCAAGTTGTCTAACTCTGATTTTTCTAAATTTTTTGCCACTTAAGGGCCTATTTTTTCCATGATGATCCTACACATACCCTGATCTAATCTATTTGAATTGATAAAGGCATGAAGTAACATAAATTTTCATTTTGTTTTATTTAATTTTATTAAGTTTTGTGAGTTTTATGGTCATTTTAGGGTTAACGGGTTTGTAACCTTGTTTTGGGGTTTTGAACACAAAAAAATGCATTTATGATAATTTCCTCCAGTGGGTTTTTCTAAAAACTAGGTGAAATGAAAGCTTTTAGGTAGATTTCAATGTTAAAGAAGAATTTAAGAGTAGGGAAGGCTATTTGATAAGGTTTTGTCTATTGTCCCAATTGAAAATGTGTGAATCTTGGTTAAAAGATGATAGCTACAAGTAGGGTTTTGATGAAACCAAAGTGTTTAAGGATGGGAATTAGTTTATTTACCATGTGAAGACATATTCTAGGGTGTTTGAAGTATTATCAAAGTTATTGGAGGTTTGGAATGCACATTTTCAATAAACCCTCATTATTTGGAGCATTGTTAAGCCTAGAACAAGGGTTTGTGTTTTGTGGCCTTTGGAAGGGTTTAAGTGATCAAAAGTATGTTGATTCTAGAGTTTTATAACCTGATAAAATATTTTCCATGGTTATATGGGGTTGTGGAGTGAGTTATTAAGTACACGCTTTATTAATTAGGCCTAATTATGCCTTGTCTTAGCAGGACAGTCATTTTAGGAGAATAATTTTCAAAGTAAGCATACTTGATTTCTTAATATGTTCAAGTAGGACTTAATGGGTTCTTAGAAATACATTTAGTTTTTGGAGATCTAAATTGGTTAGGAAATTATACCCATTTTTTTGCTTAGGAATACTACTAGCCAATGAGCCAGTTGAGGGTGAATGTTTAGGGAAAAGAAAGATCAGAGTTTTAGGAAACTTTCCTTGGTTTGAGTCAGACATGTTAATGATGTTTAAGGTGGTTTAAAGATTTTGTAAAGGATTTTGTGAAGGGAAAGATGAGTCAAAAGTGGAAGAATGAGCAAGAATTGTTTGTGTTAGGTCAAGTTGTGATTGATTGAAGATTTTGAACTCCAAGACTCTAAAAAAGGTAAGTTGAGTGTTTGTGTGTTGTAGAAAAGAGGAAAAAGAGATGAGAAAGGAAAAAGAAGAGGCAAGGAAAATGGAAATTGACCAAGAGATCAAAGAGTTGAAGCAAGATATGGAACAACTAGAAGAGATGAGAGAAAAGATGGTAGAGGACTGGAAGATGAAGTTGGAGCAATTAGAAAGGAAAGCATCAAGTTGGAACTCATAAGTGAAGAGGAAGGTGTTATGGCCCATCAGAAATATTATGCAGTGGAGAAGACAAGAAGAGACAATCAAACTAGGTGTGAATGAACCTTTGTTGTTAAAGGAAAATGATGAACAAACCAAGCAAGTTGAGGTGATAATAGGAAAGAAATAACATGAATAGTATGCTGCCATCTCTAGCAAGGAAGATGTGAAGAAAACAAGTTTTAGGAATTATTCCCTATTGGTGGGAAAAGGTAATGAGATGATGTCAAAACTATAACTAGAGAAGGTAAAGGATGAATTGATTTTGGAGGATCAAGGTTGGACACAAAGGTATGTTAATATGGTGTTTTATTCATTATTTTACAAAGAGAATAAAGGTATTTTATTTTTTATCATACCAAAGGTTAATGAACCTGTTAAAGTAGTAGTCTTAGGGGAAAAATATTAGATAAACAAGTTGGAAAACAAAGGTGAAAACAAAACTGATTTGATATAGAAGGTGAAGCATTCATTTATTGAGGATGGGATACACTATTTTCTTATTGTGTTTGTAGTTTTGAGGAAGGGAAAACCTGCATTCAAGATGAAGCAAAATATTGGGGCAGGTTTATTGATTTTTTCAAGTAAGAAAGGATCCAAGAATCACCTATTAAACATATCTATGCAGTTAGAGCAACATTTGGATGTCAAACCATTCACAAGGGTTAGAGATAGTGCAAGATTTATGTACCTAGTTCATTGGAAGGGTACACCAGGTGAAATAAATTTTGAAGATCAAGGTGATGAAGTGTTCAAAAAAGGACAAGCTACTATTCAAATTCCAAGGGACTTGGAATTTTTTTCCAGTCTGGTTGTATGGTGCAGGGGCACCAAGATCATTTTACAACTTTGATCAATTAAGGTATTTCATAGGTTGGTCTTAGAGGGTTTTTAGTATTTTGAATATTAATAAGGTCATAGTGACCATTTAAAATTCTTTCAAATCACTTTCAGTCGGTTCTAGGCTTGGGTGTTAAGTTTTGTGATTTCTTGCAAAATGTTGCAAAAATGCACAAAGTGGAAGTTAAAGAGTCATGTATTCAAAGAGTCAGTTAGAAATGTTACATCAGGTTGGTTAGTGTTTAAAAAAGGTTTTTAACCTCGAGGAAGATGGGAGCAGGATTGTATTTTGAAGAAAATCAATAAGGAAACCCCTATTTTACATTGAAATTCTATATTTTTACTAGTAATTCTCTATTTTAGACCACTATACGGCCATGTACAAGTGTTTTCTAATCTAAAATCTATTTGAATTGATAAAGGCATGAAGTAGCATCAATCTATATTTTTTTTATTGAACTTTATTAAGTTTTGTGAGTTTTATGGTCATTTTGGGGTTAACGGGTCTATAACCTTGTTTTGGGGTTTTGAACACAAAAAAAATGCATTTATGATCATTTCCTCTAGTGGATTTATCTAAAAACTAGGTGAAATGAAAGATTTAAGTTAGATTTCAATGTTAAAGAATGATTTAAGAGCAGGGAAGGCTATTTGATAAGGTTTTGTTTGTTGTCCCAATTGAAAATGCTTGAATCTTGGTTAAAAGATGATAGCTACAAGTAGGGTTTTGATGAAACCAAAGTGTTTAAGGATCCTAATCAGTTTATTTACCATGTATAGACATATTCTAGGATGTTTGAAGCATTAGAAAAGTGATTGGAGGTTTGCAATGGACATTTTCAATAAACCCTCATTATTTGGAGCATTGTTAAGCCTAGAATAAGGGTTTGTGTTTTGTGGCCTTTGGAAGGGTTTAAGTGATCAAAAGTCTATTGATTCTAGAGTTTTATAACTTTATAAAAGACTTCCCATGGTTATATGGGGTTGTGGAGTTAGTTATTAAGTACATGCTTTGTTAATTATGCCTTGTCTTAGCAAGATAGTCTGTTTTGAGAGAATAATTTAGAAAACAAGTATACTTAATTTTATGATATGTATAAGGATGCCCAAATGGGTCCTTGAATTTTTGATTTTTTTTTTTCAGATATTCAGTCTATTCGGAGAGTTACACCTATTTTTGTCAGTTTGGACTACTACAAGCAAATAGTCCTCATAAGAGTGAGCATTTGAAGAAGTGTGAGATCAGAGTTTGAGAGGGATTTCTTTGGATTGAATAATCCAATATTATGATGTTAAAATCCCTAATTGTATATTGGGTGTTTTTTAACTTGTGGAATCAAGTTTTCGTTGAAGGGAATGGTGAGTCAAAGATGAATGAACAAGCAAGAGTTGTTTGAATTTTGTGAGATTGTGAGTGAAATAAGGATTTGTCCTCCCTGCTCTACATCAAATGTCTAAGAAAAGAATCCTAATATTCTCACCCCTACACAAGCTCCTTCTATCACTCATGTATATGATGAAAATTTGTAGAAAATGTGTATTTAGAATGACACAAATGAAATCTTGTAGAAAGTGATGCATACATCACCCCAATGTTTAGAACAAGTACAATCATATGCATAGTGCATCAAGAGGTTTCTACAAGACCTACAACAATCCAATGCATTGTTGTTTGAATTCATTCCCAATCCCAATGTAACTACAACTAACATTGTTCACATGCATCCATGGTTTAGTGCAAGAAGGGATCATCCTCGATGTGCAACTTGTCGTACAAAGTGTGTTGCACAATAGTCAAATCACCGAACTCCTCTGTGTGACTCCTTTCCCTTGTCCACAAAAAATAGGTCCAATGAATGTCAATATGCAATGAGAGACTTCAGGTGCAACTACTATGGATGGGGCAAAGGATATGACATCTAATATGGGTGACTATGAGAAACCCTGTTTCAATTTTTATATTGTAATGCGAAATGGTATTGCATATTTATTTTTCCAGTATGTGCTTCTACCACATCATAAACATTCTAATTTCTTTTTTGGTCTTTTTTGTTCACTTCAACATTCCAATTTGGGGAAAGGATTCATCATTGGTGATTGTCTTTTGTGAGTGTAAACCTAATGGAAGGTATGATTCCAATTTAACAACTATGCATAGGTAAGTCCAATTTTTTGGTATGAAATTATGTAATACCATGCTTCCTTATAAAATTTTTGCTATAGTGATAGGTTGATGTCAGCCAATGTGTGTTCACTCTGTTGATTCTTGAAGAGTTAATAAGGAGTGTAGAAGCATACATCAGTGAACCTCAGTCTATAGGTAAGCATGTTGTCTTTTCTAAAATTTGTTCACATAAGTTATCTATAATTTTGACATCAAAATTTCATGTCTCCACCCAAATCGTTCTATTTTTGTTTAATTCTTATTTTCAAGTGGTTGTACAACATATTCCTTTTTTATTTCATGCATTCTAGTACATGTTGCTCCAATTGTGTGTTGCCATTTTCCCATAGCACATACTACACACAGTCCTTCCTCAACCCGTGAAGAGCAAGAAGAATCTGTTTTAGTCAAAACTTTATCTATCTCTTTCACTTTGCTTGCTTCTTTTCAAGTTTTTTCATAGTAGTTCCCTTTTTTATTTCAAGCATTCTAGTACATGTTGCTCCACTTGTGCATTTCCATATGTCCATTTGTACAAAAAATTTTTTACATTATTTATAGTGTTGGAAAACACACTATCCCATGCCAGTTAGTTCGTTATGAAAAGTTTTTGTTTCATTGCGACCAAGAATGTAATGAATTCCACTTTCAAAATTTTTTGTTACAGTTAAAATTCCATTTAACTTTCTTCATCTAATTGGAAAAAATAAAATGCTTGCATTATTTGTTGTTGGAAAACACATAGTCCAAATGTTAGTTTGTTATGAAAAGTTTTTTTTGTTACGACCAAGAATGTAATGAATTCCACTTTCAATTTTTTGAAAAATTATTTGGTAGAGAAAAAAATGGCATTTCACATTCTCAATCTAATTGGATCAAATAAAATGGTCATAGTGTTTGCAGTGCTGGAAAACACACTGTCCCAGGTCAGTTTGTTCCTTATGAAATTTTTTGTCTCATTAACACAGAATGTAATGAAGACCACTTTCAATTTTTTGAACGACTCTTTTCTATAGTGAAAATGGCATTTCACATTCTTCATCTAATTGGAACAAATAAAATGCTCACATTGTTTGCACTGTTGGAAAACACACTGTCCTATGACAGTTAGTTTTTTATGAAAAGTTTTGTTTCACTTTCAATTTCTTGAACAAATCTTTCCTACAGTCCAAATGTACTTTCACTTTCTTCATCTGATTGCAACAAATAAAATTCTCACATTATTTTCCATGTTGGAAAACATGTTGTCCCCTGTTAGTTATTTCATCATGAAAAGTTTATGTTTTGTACAACTGAAGAATGTAATGAAGTCAGCGTTCAAAGTGTCTTTCTAATTAGAGAATTTAGTTGTGTCTTCATTACGTAAACTTGTTCCCAGAATTTTTTCACATGCACCTTCTTCAATACTATAGCTTTGTGGCTATTTTTTTGTAAGCATTGAGAGTGTCTTTCTAATTAGAGAATATAGTTGTATCTTTTAAAAAATTTGTTTTGTCTTTCATTTTAGGCATTTTAGTACCTTTTGATCCACTCATGCATTTCCATTTTCCCATTGGGCATACTGCACATGCTCCTTCCTTAAGTTTCAAAGAACAGGTAGAATCTCTTCACTCAAAACATTATCTATCTCTTCCACTTTGCTCGCTTCTTTTCCAATGTTTTTATTGTAGATTCCTTTTCATTTGAGGATTTTTAGTACATGTTTCTCCACTTATGTATTTCCATTTTTCCATTGCACAAAAAAATGCTCACATTATTTGTAGTGTTAGAAAACACACTATCCCATATTGTCACATTATCTGCACATATTATACATGCACAATATTTCAATACTGTTATGTAGCTTTGCAGGTACTTTTTGGTCAGCATTGAGAGTGTATTTCTAATTAGAGAATGAAGTTGTATCTTCTAAAAAAGTTGTTTTGTCTTTCATTTCAGGCATTTTACTACCTGTTGCTCCACTTGTGCATTGCCATTTCCCCATTGCACATACTGCACATGCTCCTTCCTCAAGTTCCAAAGAATAAGTAGAATCTCTTTAGTCAAAACATTATCTATCTCTTTCATTTTGGTCGCTTCTTTTCTAATGTTTTCATAGCAGATTCCTTTTTCATTTTAGGATTTGTAGTACATGTTGCTCCACTTGTGCATTTCCATTTTCCCATTGCACATACTACACATGCACCCTCTTCAATATTATTATGTAGCTTTGTAGCTGCTTTTTGGTCAACATTGTGAATGAAATCTAATAATTTCTTTGATGCAAGTATAGAAGATGTAAAACAATTCACAAGCATGGGTCTCTAGCTGGTTGACCAACTACCACCCATATCTTCCATGTAATATTCTTGCTTGGAAAGAGGAATTGAGTCTCCCGTACGGGTTACGGGAAAATATATTAAAAATAATTGATAGAAAAGGGCCAAACCATAGTCTATGCTCATTTCTTTAACTTCGTCTTTGGTGTATGGGAAAAAATGAGCATAGATGTTCAATATTACAATTTGTAGACACTTAAAAATGTCTCGATGGATCAAATTGGCTAACAAACATCATTTCATCCTAAAACCCATCCTCTTTTTGCTTAATTGATTAAATTAGCCTAGCAATTTCATTAATTATGTTATTTTCATCCATTAACCTAATTAATCTAATCGGGATAATTCATCCCCTTCCATGCTAACATTTCATCCTATTAAATTAAAAACATCAAGTTATTTAATTTAAATCCCTAAGTCTTCTTATTTTATTTCTAAGTTATTTAATTAAATATCATTTCACATTCCCCCTTTTCATTAAATCATTTCATTTAATGAATATCATGAAATTCCCCTAATTTCTTAATTAAAAATTTGTGTAATTATCAATTACTAATAAATCTAATCCCTCCAACTTGCAAGGGAATATTCCTCCTTTGCACTTTCCTCCAAAAGAAATATTCACATGGAATATTTAGCAATTCATGGCCAACATGTGAGAAAACCGTGCAACTATGGGGTAACTGACACATGCAACCTATTATTGCCTCAAGAAAAAATCTAAGCATATGTCCTACCCATGATGTGATTCAATTTAAATTCAGGAGTCCTCTCCTTTTGAATTAACTACTTGGCCAAAGCAATTGTTTATTATTTGAACCCTCGGGTTTGCCTTGGTAGTCACTTGCACCTTTACATATGTTGTTTAAATGTTTACCACCTTTATGTGTCATTTAGTCAAACATTAGGGCTTATGTATTTGTTAAAATTCCAATCCTAATTCCCTCTTAACACAATGGATTATGCCATTAGGACTTACTAAAGTAAAACTAGTTTAGCATGTCTTTCTTTTTTATCAGTCAACCAATCACTAGTTTTCATGTGCAGATTTAGATTCAATTGATCCATCTTGCATGGAAAACTGGTACTAACAGTAGGTTCACAAGCTTGTAAATGTAGGAATCCCATAATTCAATAAGGTACTTTGCAGTGATCATATGATCTTCAAATGTAGAGTTAGGGTCATTACACCCAAGAACCCATAACTAGAATTCACCAGCATAAAATGCAGTATTTCTCTCTTGATATTAAATCAATTTAGCTACTGCAAGTTCAATCTAGGCAAGAGAAGCAATTATTGAACAAATGGTTTACTCAGCCATAGCACATAACCTTAGATAATATGCTTTATACCACTCAACATATAGATGGTTGTGTCTTTATATCACTCAACATATAGATGGTTATGTACAACCTATCTGCCATAGGGTTGTAAATGAACAATAGAAAACTAATGTAGTATGTCCCCATGGCTGTTGTATACTACTACAACAGTCATGTGGAAATACCTTCATCATTCATTTATTTCTAAGTAAGCATTGTGTTAATAGAAATTTTATGCTCAGTTCATGGTTCATGGACAACAATATTCTACTATCAAATATATATTTATTGGCCCTTCATTTCATAAGGAAATTGTAGACCCAAGGTTTTAGTTCAACCCAATTTGTTTATAAGAAAGATAATTCTATTCTAGCTCCCTTGTTAATCAGATATACAATCCTCAAAACAACAAATACAAACCTGAACTAGTTTACATCTTGGATAAACTACCAAAAGAATTATTATCATTAAATTTAACCTCTTTAATTTGTTTATCATTTTCACACATATATTATTGTACATGTAAAAATGGTTTCTATGTCAGCAAATTGTATGTTCCAAGTTTCACAAGCATCAGGAAAGTCTAGTATAAGGGATGAGATCCCTATCCTCATACCCACATCTTCTTGAGAGAATAATTAAATGTAAAATAACCATACCTCATTCATTTAATCCTATACCCAAAGTTTAAATGATATCTCCATACCTATACCTTACATCTATAGGTTATTGATATTTACAATGATGCTAGCCTTAGGCTTGGTTTCATTTTTAGGCTTTCAACTATTACCAAAAACTGTGAACTAGTATTTGCAGAAATCTGTGTAGTCCCTTTCACTTCCTTCTCCTCCTTTCAAAACAAAATGTCTAAGTATTTACCCCTTCTTTGTTTTAGCCCCAACCTCCCATTCTTCCTTGATACATGGAGATGGGGCCCTTTTTCCAACAACTAGGTGTTAATTTATTTATTTACACCTCATCCTTCTGTTGATAGCAAACATATGTGTTGGCCTCCCTTCCACTTCAAGATAATGCAAAAAATGGTATAGATTTGATTATGCAAATGATGATGTGATATTTATTTGGTGTCATATTTTTTTTTAGATGAGTAAATTATTCTCACTTGGATACTTTTGTTTTCATCTTCAATAAGATATCTATGATTTGTTTGAAAGGACATGGCTGCAATAGGTAATTTTGTTGCTTATGTTATCAACTTCCTTTCAAAAGATTAAGGAGGACAGAGGAGGTATGTCTTAATTTCCTTATTTCACTTTTGGAATCTAGCTTCTCCTTCATTACTGGTTTAGAGGTAAATGATTCTTATCACAACTTATAAACATTCTGAACATTCCCTAATACTATGAAAAAGTGGTAGTTGCTAGGATGGGATGATCATATGCAAACCTAGTATTTCATGTTACCTTATTAAGAATATAATTTTCATTCTTATGGATGCAACCATGGAAGCTTTTGTTTAGTCATTGTGATTGTGCACTTGTGAAATAATTTTTGTTGGTAGGAGAAACAATATATGGGATACTCGTTGCATGTTAGGTTATGTTGTTACATATCTTTTGCACATTAACACTTTGTTTTAATTTTCTAAATATCTATTTCCCTCACCCATGAGAATATTCTCTTTCTTCACTCATTTGAAAGAAATGAATATTCTTTCTTATAACAAACTCACAAGACTTCATGTGCAAGTTAACTTACAAGACTTCTTGTGCAAGTTTTGAAAGTGTGTTTGTTTGGATGAATGTGAGCCCTTGATTAATTACAATCTTTCATACTCAACCCTTGATGGGAATCCATTATCCATGCCTCCATATTCTTTCCTTTTTGACCATTGATTAGATTTTTCAATCTTAGCCCTTCATTTTTCATTTTCTTTCCTATAAATAGGTCACTATTTGGAGACAAATGGATCCATCTTTTAACATCAAACTTATGCTATTAAAATCACTCTATCTTGCACTCACATTTAGCATAATTTATTTTATTTTAATTGCATCATATTATTTGAGCTTCCATTAATGGCTTCCATGATATCATAAATGCATCCATTTAGTATGTGTAATTAGGGTTTGAATATGTTTTAGCTTAAACTTCATTTAGAGTAGATTTGCATATACCCATATCGATCATCTTAGCATAAATCATGTTAAAATAGCTTGCATCATGTTCATTTAGCTTTAAATTAGGTTTCATCACACATCTTTCATTGGTTTTGTTGATTCTCTTTAATAGAATCGATCGAAACAAGCTCGTTATCCAAGGGATTGGGAAAGGGTCACCATTCCACATCAATGTGACACCACTCCCCCAATAGGATAAGTTTCAATGGATTAGAATAGGTGTTTTCAAAGTAATGGATTCTTAGTTTAGTTTTAATTGATTTATCTCTATTGGGATTGACATTTAGTGGCATGAATACTCTTCATATCCTCATGGATCAAGTGTAGTTAGCCCATTCTAATCTGTCAGTCACACAATCCACAAATAGAGATTGTAAATTTATGTGGTTGGCCAATATCTCTTTATCAAGAAATTTGAGACCTTTTCCTAGTTGGATGCATCTAGAAGGTATGCATTCAACCAACAGTAATCATCCACAAGCATAATCTTTTTAACTAGCTAAGCATGAGGTTTATGAGATTCCTTAAGGGGGAATCTCTAATTAGTAATCACATAGGTCCTATGGACAAATGGTTGCTAGTTGTGTTCAAATTCAACCAAATTGTCAGGTTCGAGGTTCACCATGTTAGACCATCATTCAAGTTGATACATGCAAATTACATGGTGCCTATGTTTTATGTTGTCAATTCTAACTTGACAATCAGAGTGCGCCAAATCCTTCCTAATACTGGGAATGCATAAATTATACCTATTCGTAAATGGTTGACGTAGTTGCTAGTGTTTAGCAACTATTTAGTTATTATAGCAAACATTTGTGAAATTTTAATGACAAATATTTGCAAAGTTTTCAATGATTGTCTATATGACCGTATCCAATACAACTGCCTTTGGGCACTGTTAGCACTATTAAATGTGGCTTGTAATTTTCTTTAGAATGGGACAACAAGATGCATTTTTTAAATTTTGTAGTCAGGTAAGTGCACCATATTGTTATATTATTATCACAATTGTGTCCTCCAATTTTAATAGCTATGGAAGAAAAGTTGGGATGTTTAAGTATTAAAACATTAGAGACATAAAATTTTCACAATCTATAATATTAACTCAAAATGTTTTTACATTTGACTATGTGATGTGAATTATTTATATCAAATCAAATCTGAAAACATTTCAAAACATTATTTGCCATCCCTTAGTATGTATTACAACATTGCTTACAATTCCTTGGATGTTTGGATGGACATGTATTATAACATTACTCAATATAATATTGATCACTGAAACTTTATTTATAGAAGTGGAAGTTGTAGGTTTAAATCTTGTGTAAGAGTTTAGTAACAATATAACTTCCATGCATGCAAATTTTACCATCAACATAATTTTGTTAGTTGGAGCTCGCATTTGAAGAAGCTTAGATCTATGTTTAGAATTTAAGTATTATCTAATCACTGTTGTTAGATTAGATTGTGTTTTAAAGTTTTATCATCAACATTTCAGATCATAATCTGTAAAATATAATCATAATACAATAGAGCTGAAGGAGAATAGCATTCTCGGAGTAGCCTTTCTTTTTGATTCCTCGTATAATTTATGACTAGATTTATGGTGTTATTCAAAGGAGGATACACACAAGGTAAATTTCCTAGAGTGTCATTTCTTGGCATCATGTCGAACACAGTCAGAGAGTTGAAATTCATTGGTTTGTAGAATATTTTGTGAAAGAAATAAAATAATTGTAAACACATAAAAATTTCCTCATAATCATTTTTATCCATTGCATATTTCATATAGTCATATGAATAAATCATTTAACCATTCATTAACTCATCCATTTCATTAATCATTAATCCATAATCATTTAAATACATCCATTACACATTTTATACATAATCATTATATTCATACATAATCATAAATGCATTTCATAAATACATTTGTAGAATCATTTATCCATAAATAATTTCATATTATAATATCCATACATTCAATTCACAAATCATTAAATAATTAATCTTCATCCATTTATATGTTTCATTAAATTATTTAAATACAAAACTGTTTAATCATTTATCTAAATTCATAAATCATTAAATCATTTAATCTTTATCCAATTGCATATTTCATTAAACCATTTGCATACATAAATCCATTTAAATTATTCATGAATTCACAAGTACATCTTCATTCTAAGATTGTAACCTACATTATATCATAAAATTCATCCATTATCTCTCTCTCATTTCAGTTAATTTCAATTAATTGTAATATGCATTTTCCCACTTTAAATCATTTATCCCACATTTCTCCTGAAATCTGGATCTTTCCCATGAGGAAATCTATATAAGCCTACTTCCTCCTCACTTTTTGAAAAGAATGAACTCCAATCTAATTTTGATCACATCCATTCTCGATAGCCTCTTATGCTTTTCCTACAAAAATTTGAGAACAAAGGCAAGATCTTGTAGATAGGATAACAGTGGAGTGATTTTCCTTTTTGAATGCATTTTCTTTTATTTCTTAGAAGTTATTATTATATTTTTTAATTTTATTTTGGAAAAGCTCTATTGATGATATGCCCGAATTTTTTATTTGAATTGATAGATTAAATCATCTAGCTTTTAGTTTTTACCATGTAGAAAATGGTGAACGCGACGTTAATTATCATAAAGCTATCACTTAAATCTCTTGGGGTCATCACCCTTTAGTTCCGATCTTTCAATCCTTGCATTCCACCTAGTCCTAGCATATCCTTTAGCTTGCACTTAAGCTATCTTTCTAGGTCTTGAAAACAAACCATTGGCTATTGATCACCCAAATAACTTGAGGTTCATCATCCTTGAGTTAGGGAACACACCATTATCCTTGAGTAGGGAAATCCTTTTTGGACTTCATCATCTTCTACATACCCTCTCTTGATCATTTGTCCTTGTGTCTATCCATCATAGCACAAGTAAAGCCTTGCATCATAACCAACTTCAAACCTAGAGTTTCCTTTGAGCTCTTTCATTCTTAGCTTGTAATATCATACCATACCATTCTCATATCTCATCTTAGAATCCTATCCTTTTTCATTACATCATAGTCTTAGGTCTCATACATTGTCCAATCCTAGATTGAAGATAAAAAAAAATTGACTATGACCCCTAGAACAAGAGTAAAAATGTTTCAAGAAGAAGGGAACCCTTGGGGAAAATACTTTGATGGGGAAGACCACATCAGTGTTGCAACTAGTGAAACAAATGAAACTAATGATGAAGAAATAACCCAATCCAATATAAATGAAGCACTCAATGATCATAGATTCACTAAACTACTTACAGTGGTAGTCAAATGTAACCCACAACAATACTTCAAGGCACTTCTTGATGAAGGAATCAAAATTCCTCTTGATTTTGACATATCATTACTTACAATGAATGACCAACCTAAATCTAGTGAATCTAAGCACCCCAAAACAAAAAATTATGATATAATCAAAGATCACACACCCTTTTATCTACAACCTAGTTACAAGAGATCTTAAAAGACATCAAAACCAACACCTACAAACAATCCTATTTTGGATGAGCTTAGAACATTGAGACAAGAATTGGATACTCTCAAGAACAATAAAACATCATCTCACAAGTTCTCCATTCAAGATATATGTCCTTATCCTTTCAATTTGAGCATACCAATGCCACCTTTTCCTAACCACTGGGACATATCAAAACTTGATAAATATAAGGGAAAAGGAGATCCTAAAGACCACTTAAGAGAATTTTGTGCTACTACCATGGAATTTGTAGTTGATGATACATACCTTATGATATTATTCCCTCGTTTTCTAGGAGGAGAAGCTATGGAATGGTTTTCATGATTACCCCCAACCATCAAATCTTTTCAAAAATTGGCTGATAAATTTGTCTCCAACTATAGTTTCATCTGTGACCTTAAAGTGACCAAGACAAACCTTTTTAACACCAAACAAAAACAAGGAGAATCTTTTGTGTCATTTTTACAAAGATGGAGACATTTAACAAAATGATTACCTTATACCATTCCAGACAAATAATTGGTTGATCTCTTTTCTCAAAATTTGAACAAAGAAATTAGAAGGGAACTTTGCCTCAAATTTCTAGATTCCTTTGATGAATCCATAGAAATGGGATTTTTGAATTGAACAAACTCTTATTGATGATGGAACTATTAAACTTAATAATGACAAAGATCAAAAATTAGGCTCAAGCAACAAGACACCTTTTTGGGTAAAGAACAAGAATGCAGTGAATGATGAAGTTGTTGATGAAAAAATGACTAAAACATCATCAACTATCTACAACCTTAAAGTTTCATCTTTAGATAAAGGAAAAGAAAAATAAAGAAGCTTCCCTAAATGAAACTCTACACCATTGGGACAATTGCTTGAATCTACATTAAAAGAACTTCCTAAAAATAATCTTATAATGCTACTTGAGATGAGAGAATATAATCCACTACTCAAACTCACATGGTGGAATGAGGACCACCTTTTTGAATATGATATACATAAAGGACATAAGACTAATAGTTTCAATAAACTTCAACATCTAATACAAGACCTTATTGATGACGGTAAGATAGTAGTTGACAAACACATTCCTTAGTAGTAATTCTAATCGCAAGATGTTTAAAAACCCTTTCCCTAAGCATGACAAGGATAAAGGAAAGGTCCTTGAATCTAATGATGGTGTAAACTATACTACTGCTAAGTATGTCTATACCATAAATAACATTAGTGAGGTTGATAATAATGTAAACACTTTCATTATAAAAGGAAAAGAATCCAATTGCAATGTTACTACCCACAGAGGTACAATTACCCTTAGAGGTCCTAATTCAAAAACTATTGCACTAGCTTCACAATACAACCTCATAGAACATTTTGGTAAAACACCTACACAAATTTTTATACTTGAGCTACTATGCCTATCTCCTGAGCATAAAGTTATCCAAGATAAAGTGCTTGTTACTACTATAGTGCCTATAGACCTACATGTAGATCAATTTCAAGCTATGGTGGGACACATCACCTCTCCTCATACTCTCACTTTTACTAAAAATGATGATTCATCCATACGACAACCGCATAATGCACCTTTACACATTGACATCCTTGTCCATAATGTCAAGATCAAGCGAGTTATAATAGATGGAGGAACACGTCTTAATATTTGTACTCGAGAATTGATCAAAAAATTAGGGTTCTCTAAAGATGTAGTTGATCTAAGGAAAAAGATTACTATAAAGGCATATGATGAAGAGGAATGCTTGTCTAAAGGATCAGTTACTCTACCAATTAGAGTTGGACCTATGCTAAAGGATTTGGTTTTCCAAGTTCTTGATCTCCCTCTAACCTATAATATCCTCCTTGGAAGGCCTTGGATTCATGCAATGAAAGCAATAACCTATACATACCATCAGTGCATAAAATTCCCATACAATGGTGTTGAGAACACAATACAAGGAGATCCAAACCCTTTCATGTATTGCCAAAATCTAAGTCCTAAAATTGAAATCACAATCCCAAGTAATTGTGAAGCACCTCCTTCTCAAGCATATGTTGATCTTGAGTCCTTAAAAGCACCCACCTTAAAATCTAATGAAGCTAAGATCAAAATACAAGTGAAAGAACAAGGAGTAGGGGAATATACCCTAGATCATTCTCTTTGCATTTGAAAGCTACCTTTATCTCCCCACATTTATGGAAAGCCACAAATGATTAAATAAGCCCAAGGTCCAAATCCATGATATGGGATGTGGAGAATATTGTATGGATAATTTACTAGCAAAAGACACTGCCAATTCCATCGAGGGTCAAACTTCCAACAATAATGTCAAGATAGCTATAGAAGGAACACAAAAAGATGGTTGTGCTTGGATTGAAACCTTTTGGGATCCCAATAATACACTTGCCTTTACCATATTTTCTTACACTCAAGCTTTTCATATCTATGGTAACCCCCTATTTCACCTGGATATCACTAGTAGAATTTAGAAAATAAATGACTACGTGACAAAATTTTAGTCACGTGACGAACACTAGTAGTAAATTGTAAATAAATGACTAATTTGGTCATTTATAAGTGACTAATTTGGTCATCAGGTAAAATCACAACTAAATGACTAATATTAGACAAATAAAAATGACTAAATAAATGACTAAATAAATAACTAAATAATTGTGCTCATTATTAAAATCTTGGCCATAATATTCATTTTAATAAACATACTCTAAAAACTTCGCCAAGACCTTATTTTCAATCGTAGCCTGTCATAATTAATAATAAAATATTACAAATAAAATTACTAATAAATATTTTTTGTGGAATAAATATTTTGTTTTGTGATGTCATCATATGAACACCAAAGTTTCTTCTAAATTGAATTCCCAACTCCTTAAAGGGCCCAACTATGTAGTGTGGAAGATAAATATGCATACAATTCTCAAATATATACTAAGCTACTTATAAGTTTACATACTCGACATTTACTAGAGGAAAATAATGATATTACAAATAGTTTACAAGTATGATTATATAAATTAGTTAAATTATAATAGAAGAGATAAAGATGGAGATAAAAAGAATAAAGATGTAGAGACAAAGAAATATAGAGGTAGAGAGATAAAGAGGAATAGACTTATAGATGGAGAGAAAGATTGAAAGAGAAAGGAATAGAAAAAAGAGAGATAATATAAGAGAGATAAAAATATAAGAGATAGAAAGGGAAATAGAGATAGAGAAAAGAAAAAACTAACCTTTGATTACTTGTTTCATGCCAAAAATCCAAGAATGGTATGTGTCCTTGGGGAGTTATGCTCAAGGTAGCATGATGTTTGATATAGACAGACATACTTAAAGAGAGAGAAATACATAAAAGAGAGAGGGAGATAGAGATAAGATATAGAGAGAGAAAGAAATAAAATGGAGAGGGAGATATAGATAAGATATAGAGAGGTGGATATAGAAAAAATAAACTAAACTCCTGTAATAAATTTACTATTACAAATATATAATTTTGTCTAATGAAAAATTATATTTAAAATATATATTTATTGAGTGAATGCTAATTGAGACCTTTGTTACATAAACAACATAATTTGCTAAATTATCTACCAATTGACCTCATGTACTACACATATGTTTGAAAAAATACACCAAAATTTTCTCTAATTGACCTTTCATACCTCTTTGGCATACCTATTGCACACCAAAGTAAAATCGCTAGTATATATATATATATATATATATATATATATATATATATATATATATAACATGTCAAAATGTTAATGATATCAAGTTTCCACAATCCATATCAATTAATCTTGCATGCGTTTATGGATTAGATTGCATTAGAGTTTTTTGCATCAACATTTCAGATCACACTCTGCAATCCATCATTAGGATGAAAGAGCTCAAGGAGAAAAGTATTTTGTTGCAGACCAAGGACAACCTAAATAGGAAAACTAGAGGGGAAGGAGAAAGGAGGGAGAAGGGAAGGCTACACAAAGACCAAAGAAGAAAAGACAAATAATATTTAAAAATTAAGATAAATAAAGAACAATAGGGAGACAAAGAAGTAACAAATTAATGAAACCAATTAAAAGGAAGAAAAACAAGGACATAGAAAATACAACACAAAATAAGAAAAAAGGGGGAAATAAAAGGGGGAAGAAAAGACAATAGATAAGAAAAGAGAGACAAAAAAGAGAATAAAAACCAAGTTGAATAAATTTAAGCCAATTGCAAAATATTAAAAAAAAGGATAAAAAATTATAAACTTATAAAATTTAAATTTAAAAAGACTATACAATAAAAATAATTGAAAAATTGAAAAATTGCACTAGCATTTATGTTATAATTTAATTATAAAAAATTAGACTATAACATAAATGTTAAGGAGAAAGAAGAATTAAAAATAAAAATGTGCTCATTATTAAAATCTTGGTCATAATTTTCATTTTAATAAACATACTCTAAAACCTTTGTCAAGATAGGCATAGCCCGCTAAAATGGAGAAGTGAAAGTTGAAACCTTATTTTCAAGGTAGCCTGCTAAAGTTTTAAATTTAATAAACATACTCTAAAACCTTCGTCAGATAGGCATAACCTGCTAAAATGGAGAAGTGAAAGTCGAAACCTTATTTTCAAGGCACCCCGCCAAAATGGATAAAAAATAATCTATGAAAACTTGCATTCTTCATATGTGATAACAAATAATCTATTAACACTAGATTGGAGGTGCTTGATGTTTCAAGTTGCAGTGACTTGATGCTTGATTTCTGAATGCATTATTTATCTTGTGTTGAGCTAGATCAAACCTTATTTAAGTATGCTCTTAACTACCTAAAGACTTCCGATTCCCCTATTTTTACAGGAGAGGATTGGGTGATTCAACTTGAAAGGGAATCTAGCAGTCTTTGAAGAGAGGTAAATCCTATTATGTATGCTTACATGGTACAATAAGAAATATTTTCTTCTTATAGCCTATGTTGAGTTTTGTCTTTAATGTTGTATATTGGGATCATGGATTCCATGATTATTGTAGCTGCTTAATTAGAGCTCTCTATTTATCATCCAGGTTATTGGGAAGTTTCCTCACATTGCAAATTACAAGGCTCTTAAATTGCCAGTTGGTGTCAATGTGAAAGAGCTTGTCAAATCTCAATTAGCAATTGCTTGCATTGATGGTAAAGATAAGTATCTCTCGGGATTTTTTCTTTGCATTTTTTCACACTTTGAGTATTGAGAATCCAAAGTATGAATTCCAATAGGAAAAGAAGAAAAAGACATCAGGGTTTATAGACAATAAGTTAGGGCAACCTGATGACCGATTGTATCAATTTATAATATAATTTTAGAGAGGAGTGCTTAGCACATCAAGGTTAAAAAAATTAATAGATCATGATAAGTGTACATTGATACAACTCCATCTATGTAATAATATTTCATCTATACATTGAATGGATATGGAATGAGGGATGGGATATAATGATACCTTGCCATTCTTGCTTGGGAAGTATTTTTACTTTCGAATGGAGTAGAAGGCTAGGAAAAGTAGACTGAAACGAAAGCTATTGGAATTAGACTAATATATTTGGGATGAAAGAAGATATCTAATAAGAGAAAATAAAAGATAATTCTAAAAGAAACAATATTTAATTCATTTTAATTTGTTGGTTGACTAGGAGTGGTGAAGTAGATTGCATACCTTAGGATCTCAAGAGTTAATGTTGGTTGTATATAGTATTTCCTTCAGAATATCCCTTTGCTTGACCTCTAGAGTGTAATGATTCTTTCTTAGATACATTTTTCTCTAGTCAAGTGATAGAGACTGTAAAAATAGAGATATAGGCAATAGAAAGTTTGAGGCAAAAAGAGAAGAGTAAAGAGTGAAGAGAACAAAAAATGGTATCTTCTAATAGAAAATGAATACTATATTGAATTGCATTACTTATCCTTTGGATGAACACTAAGTGATTAAAAAAAGAAAGTAAAAATGAGAAGAATTGAAAATGAGAGGAGATTTGATCAATGGGAGAGAGACTGAATTAGGAACTTGATCAAATACACATGATCCAAAGTTTTGATCAAGAAAGACTTGATACAAATAATTCGACTTGGATTGCATTCCTATTGTCCATTTCTATAGTTTAAGAAGAAATATAAGGTTGTTGTGGTTTTTCATGGCATATGAAGTTTGGGATCAATGGTTATGGAATAGTAGTATTAAAAATGAAGGAAATCCTTGAAAAAATCACAACCACCCTTATGATCAACCCTGTGTGATATTAAGACATTTTTATCACATTGAGGTAACTTGGCTTGAAGAAGAAACAATATTTAACACCACATAAGTCATCATTGCTTAAGCTTTCATAGATGAGCAACAAATGCTTGAGTGGAACTTTTGATGCATTGTACTCAAAGCAGGCCCATAACTAAAATTTGTGTCCTAGAAGAAGAGGCATAGAATAACAATCAAGACCTCCTTGACTCAGTCCTGTGAGAATTAGATTGTGTGAATCATGCTAGGGAGATATTTAGAGTTATATAATCCTAAAATTTGAGGAATTTAAGCATGGGAGTGGAAATATTTTTCTGAATCTTCATTAAGATTAATTTGGTGACACCCATTTCTTGACCAAAAATGATCTTTTCCTTGAAAGTCTTATAGCTAGGCTTATGATGTGGCCTTACCATAAAAAGAACCCTTTGATTTGGTCTATAGTGGTGTGTACCATGTGATACTATATGGATACCAATTGTAGAAACTATTGAATTATGATTAGTATCATATATATATATATATATTCCCACAATATAATGATGTATGCTATGGTTCTAAAATAGTTTACATGTGGTACACATAACCCTAGGTTAGTTATAAGCCTATAAGTCAAGTTAGTATCATGAGGGTATGGGATTATGCTAACCATAGTCTAATTAGTTTGGGCTATTCATGTGGGGCTTACTTCATATCATTATATGTGAGGTCTTGATTTCTATTGTACTCTCTTACTGAGGGATCTTTTAGAAAGGAAGAACAAAAAATTATATTAATGTCCATGTGGTGCAGGTGCACCCAAGCACAAAGGAACTACAAATAGTGGTCATCATGCTAAGTCTAGGTATTGAGGTCTTGAGGAATTAGATATAGTATGTTTATATTAAATAAGGTATTGTGAGACCATTCTCTATGTAATAGGTGGGTTTTTAAGTCAATTGTGTTTATTAGGAAAAAGTTAAACAAAATGCAAAAAAATGTTGTTAAGCAAAATTGTCAAAAAATGCAACTTTAGAAGAATATGAAGGGTCATAGAATTTGAAAGGAAATTGGAGATGTTTCAGTGGTTACTTTTGAATTGAAACTATATTTAAAGCCTCTCCATGGATTGAGGAGGGAGTTAGTTGTTGTATTGAGAATTTCAAAACATAATACAACACTCATTCTGCAAATTCACTGTGTTTTTGTTCATTTATGGAACTATACGGCCCGTATAGTTAGGGATATGCTTTGAATTTCATTGTGTTTCATAGTAACCTATCTTAACTCTCAATTGAATCTAGTTTGAGGTTATTTCATTAAAATGTGGGAGATTTCTTTGAATTTCTGCTACTGCTCTATTATCATAGTTTTAAGTGTTGAAGGTCTTTTAAAATGTGTAACTGGCCCATTCCACTTTCTGCATCCACTATTTCTCATGGAATGGGTCCTAATCACTATAATTTAGATGTTTTCATGGCACTATAAGTAGAGGTGTTGAGTTTGTATGATTTGGGGTGATTCCCTAGGGCAGAACAATGCATTTTTCATATAAAAAAGAGGTGTCAAAGAAGGGTTTTGGTAAGATGTTGATTGGAACAAACTTGGGATGGTTTTTTGATTTTTTTAGACCATTTATAGTCCGTTGGATGCATTTTTGGAGTTTTATAAGCCGGGGTGATGTGAGATTGAGTAAACCCTTGAGACTTGTATGCAAAGTGATGGTTTTGTGGAATAGCATTCTAGGAGCCTGGTATCTAGGAAATGGTGATTGTTTTGGTTGTTTTGAGACAATTAATAACTATTTTTGGAGTTTGGGTGACAATGTGGTGCTTAGGAGGGACCTCCTTTGTAAATTTAGGCTTTTTGGTGACTTAAAAATAGGGGCAGTCTTAAGGATTTCAAATTTTTGTTAAAGAAATTTTGTGAAGTCTATTGATAAGTTGTTTTGGAATGTTTTGTGAGTCTCAAAAGGTGACAAGAAGTTTTCAAGATGGCCTTCTCTAAAAGATATTGTGAGAAGACAGTCTATGTGGGCTATAAGCCTCTAGTTGTGAGTTTTGGAGAAAAGGGAAATAGGACAGTGATGTGAAAGTTGTTTCCTGATCTTGTTTGATCATTTGTGTTGGTTTGGAAGTGTCAACCACCTTGATTACATCACCATGAGTGTCGAAGAATAGGTTAGTGGGACTATAATTTTCTCCTATTGCAATAGAAAAGTATTAGGGAAATGGCCCCTAGAAGCAAGGCTAACAAAATAAAATAAAGCAAAGAAAAGAAAAAAAAAAGAAATGGATGAGTGGGGTAAGCCCAAAATGTTAATCCTAAAACAAGTATAAGCACAAATAGTTATGTGAGGGGAGGATCCCTCAAAGAGTCCAGAGTTGATTAGAATTAAATCTTGCAACTAAGGTTGGAAGCAAAAACCATCAAGTTCTATACCTTGTCATACATTGGAGAGCCAATGACACTATCATCTATCATTGTGGGAGTTCCAATGCAAGATCCAAGAATGCTTGTTGGGGAGTACTTATTGATAAGCAAGTCGAGTTGGAAAATCTTAGGAAGTAGGCTATTTTTCCTAGAAACTCTCTTAACATTGGGGGTTGAAGAGCTCTTGGAGGCAAAGAAGAACCTGATAATTTGACCTTGGCTATGAGAATTTTTCTATGGTTCAAGTGAATAATGATACTATTTTACGATGTTTATTATTTTATATCATGTGAAGAAGGGGCTACAGTTGGAGGAGGTGCTTATTTTTCTTGTTGCATCTGCATATTGAGGAATTTCCCATATCTTTTTTTGACCAATACCATCTTTACTTTCCTTTTGTCCATAATAGTCAATGTTGTATTCTTTTCTCTTTTATATATCAAAATGATGTTGGTTTTTTAATTCTTTATTCATTGTATTTGGCTGACATATATTTGAGATATATATCCCTAGTTTATGGATAGTTCTATCTGGCCATTGGGTGTTGTTATTTATAATATTGGAATGATGTTTAGTAGGGAAAGAAGTCTTATTTGAACACTTTTTTCCTAGTTAATTTGCTAGTTATCTTGCAGATATGCTCAACTATAGTTCCAATAGAAACAATAGGTCATGATGAGCCACTTTTTGCAAGCACAACATGGCTTGATGATGGATTGATGGAGAAGCAAGGTCTGGAATTTTGGGAGCATGAAATCAAAGGAGATGATTTGGAAGGATTCTTAATCTCTAAACTTCCATCCCATCCAAAGCTTTACCAGGGCCAACTTTAGAATGGAATTTGATATGTTATTCTCATGGACAAAGTTCCTCCTAATAGGTAGTTACATTGGGAGGTATGATTTTGAGTAAACATATAATATTGTATCATTTCATGTAGATCAATGAAACTTTTTAAGCATTCTAATTTTCTATTGAACTAGCTGTTGATTTGTCTCATCCCAATGGCTTCCAATAGCAGATAGAATAAAATAGGAACTTTAATTCCTCTTCAAGTTTAGTTTTTTTGTTCACATGAATAAACCTAACAATTTTTATTTTTTTTGTATAAATTATGCATGTAATTATCAACACCAAAATTGTAAAATCATTTAATTTGAGTTTTCCTACACCAAGAAAATCCTTGAAAGTCTTTGTTCTTTTCCTCCATTCAAAACTTATGTTCAACTTAGGTTGCTCCATAGAGTATATAATTGATTTTTGAAGGAGTTTGTTGCTTAAATCCTAATCTGTCAGGTTTTCAAGAAGCACTTTATAGGTAGAAAAGTTAGCCCTTGTGCATTTTTCTTGCTTAAACCATTGAAACATATGAAATTCTCAACATATCGATGGGCAGGAGTTATCTTTTCAAATCTAATTGAACTAAGTGAACAATGTATATTTTCCCATTTGTTTGTGTACAAATGTGCATGTGCATGCCCCTGTTTAGCTATCATGGACAATTTATATTATAGTTATCAATTGGCTGATTGAATATATGGCCAACTTTAGGCCTAAAAGCAATCCACCCTAAAAAAAAAACTAATTAACTTCAATTAAATAAAATGTAGATTTCCCCATTTGGTTTGTGTATATATGTTCGTATTTAGGATTATGATCAATTTCTATGATACCTCTTAGCTCTAATACAAAGATTGTGCATAGTTATTCTCAATTTATTAAATTTGGTGCTATTATTTTTATCCTGTGATTTAGGCTTCAAACCAACCCCTCATTAGTATTTGTCTTCTAGAGCTGTCTAGAATATAGTAATCAAAATCAGCAATAGAATATCTAAAAGTCGAAGATCCTTTCCCTGAAACTGAAGCTTTGTTCTTGACAAACCAAAGATGAGATGAGCCAAGAACTAGTGGAAGGGAAGTTGAATGAAAACTAAGAGAAACTAAAAGCCTTCCTAAGAAAATTTCCCTTTCCACTATAATTGTCAGTTCTAGTGTCTCCTTGTTTATTTTTTCTAGCATCTCCTCATTTTTCATTCTTGATAGAGAGCTTCTAAAAGATGTGCAAGATTTTCTTCAATCTCAACAATCAATGTTGAGATAAAATGGAAGCATTGCTCTTGCAAATAAGGTGCTAAATCATTTATCCTTGAAGGAGATTTATGTGCATGAAGAAAACTTAGGAGGTCTTCCAAAATATTCTTGGACCCCTCATCTATGGTATCTTTTATTTGACTAACCTCAGTTCCAAAATAAGTGTTAAGGTTACCAAACTATTCTTCATCATTTGTCATCATAAATCTAAAACTCAACCAAGGTAAATTGACACTTTTTTGGTCCCCTCTCTTGACAATCCAACTCTCACTAGTATTTAATTTTTGAAAAGGGTTTCAACATCTTTGTAACTTTCCAAAGTTGTAGCTATGGCTTCAAGGCATTTACCAACTTTAACTCTCTCACACATATTAGCAAGTCCATCAACTATTGTTT
Organism: Sequoia sempervirens; assembly: GCA_007258455.2. Lineage (NCBI taxonomy): Eukaryota > Viridiplantae > Streptophyta > Pinopsida > Cupressales > Cupressaceae > Sequoia > Sequoia sempervirens. Next base: position 54,058,542 of record VDFB02000363.1, on the reverse strand, counting down.
GTTTTATCCTACTAACAAATAGGGTTTCAAAAAGTTCATCCCACAAAATCTTTGAGTGGTTCAAAACAATCTCACACACGCATTGCCATGGAAACTCAACATTTGAACCAAAAACCATTTTTAGCCACTCCAAGCTCCCTTCAAATGCATCCAGATTACCCAATGTTTCTCTGATCAATGTCTCATTCTCTACAAGTTCCTTTCCACTTTTCACAAGATCAAGCAAATACTTTCCCCCAAGCCTATCTGTAGAGAGAATATCATTTGCACATGTCTTAAGCCACGCTAAGCAAGAATCTAATATAAATTCGCTCAAAAAAATCATCATGGTAGCTCGTAGCTTCTCTCTATGAGATATCCACAACTACACCTCATTTTTTGGGTTTGGAATCCCACCAAACAACTATGATCTAGGTGGCATTTCCAACATAGTCTTATAAAAAAAAGGAAAATAGTTTAGAACCCCCAAGAAGAGTTCCCTAGCCTGACATAGTGTTACCTGTATGAATCTTACCACATTACAGAAAATAGAACTGATTGCCTCCACCTTATCGTTCTATTGGTCAGACATGTCTTCTAGTTCCAACGATGCGTCAATGATTCTATTTTTTCATCAGCGTGAGGATCTTCTATCAGCAAGATGAGGTATCCTATTCCTATGATGGACCAATGGGGATGTCATTGGTGGAGTTCGTGCCTGTTGCCGAGACTTGGGTGGTGGTTCCAATGATGGGCCAATGTTGTTGGCACTCATGATCTAAGTCAACACCAACAAAACAAAGGTTTTGGTATTCTTGTGTTGAAAGGATAAGAAGTAGATAAACTTCATATTTAGTTGAACTCACTTGAGATAGTATTTGAAAACAAATTCATGGGGCTTGATTTCACTAACAAATAGAAAATGAAGACACACGTAGCTCAATTGAGGACCAAATCACACCAACTGAGATGTGAGACAGGTGTTGAAAAGCAATCTTATTGATATTTTTTTGGCTCTATGTGTAGCCTTCTTAAACTTGCTAGATAATTTTACCAAGAATGATTCAATAGGATTTGGTTTGTTTGTGAGGAGTTCTAGAAACAAAATAATCTTCCACTATAATCAAATTTTGCATAAGCTTTACCTAGTACAATATGCTCCCACCTATTATGTGGTTGGCTAAATCCTTTTCCAAAGCATTGGTTCCTTGCCCCCATTGTATTTTTAATTCTTTTCTACCTTGGTTGAGTTCTTGAGTTGCATTAATGGAAAATTGGTTCATCAAATTTATGTGAAGGCCAAGAGCTTTGCCTCTACCTTCACCTTTCTATTATATTATTTCATTGAATTGTTATAAGAGGTTATATTTCATTTAATTGATTTGATCTTGTTTGTTTGATGATTGGATAATGGTCCCATACTCTTGGTAGACCCGATCCCCTGTGCTGATTTCCATCCTTATGAACTATCCTCCGCAACTGAACTGAAAATGAACCAGGAAGCTTGAATGACTTGTGTTCAATGATCTTGTTTCTAAGTTTATTGCAATGAAAAATTTTGACTGGAAGACCTTCGTAATTCAGAATTTGATTCCAAAAGCCTTTGTTTGAAAGAATGTCAATAGAATGGTGCAATGGTTTGGACAAATCAATGTAAAAACAAACTTTGATGAAGCTACTCTAAGCACCATCATACTGGGGGTCAAATCTCACAAATTCAAATCATACTAGGAGTTTCCCTTATAGAGTTGATTTGATGCATTTGATAGTTTTTTCCCCTTCTTTAGCTCCTCTACAAGTTCAAAAAAAAAAATGCTTATAAGTTATAACATGTCTTCTTTGGAAGCAATTTGTTGCAAACAAATTTGGGAAGATTGTTACAATAGATTTATTTTGAAAAAGAGAACATCAAAAATTCTACAATAAAGATTACTTTAATGGTATCTTTTGATGTTTCCAACACATGCACACATTTGAATTTCCAAGATAAGGTCATATTCTCTCTAATGGTTTATGGTTTTAAATTATACTAGAGTATGCTTATGCAATTGCTTTTAACTTGATAACAACATGTGTATTCCTAATATTTTTATTATTGGACTTCAAAAATGTGTCAAAAATTAGAATTCATTTGATGCTTATGTAAACATGTTCTGTTCTTGTAGAGACCAACTTTGTTTCCTGGTGGTTTTATGGTTGTTGTCAAGTATATTTTACTCATCATCCTCACTATAGAGTTAGCTACACTCTCATTATACAATTTGAATATATGAGGCAATAGAAAGATGATTTTGTTTTTGGTTTAAGCTTCACTTCAATAACATTCATTGATTAGAAAGTATCTATTTGAGTTTCTATTACTCAATTATAAATCATTTAGTTACCAAATGCTAAGCATCTTTCATAGAAAAATTCAAATAAGACTAGAGTAGGTATCTTTTTGATGTTGGTGGCCATTTTCAACAGGTGAGCATGTTGGAATGTGGGTTTACCTATCTTCTATCTCAGTTTTAAGTGATTAGATTTACAAAACTTTATACCAGAAAATATTTTGAGAGCATCCTTGCAAAATCCATTTTGTGCATATCCTGCAATCATTGGATTCCATGAGATGACATCTCTTTGAGGAATTCCATCAAAGAGTTCATGTTCCTTGTCTATGTTTCCACATTTTGCATACATGTCTAACAGAGCATTTCCAACCATAATATCTAGAAAAAATCTCCATCTATTATGCTCTAATGGATGTTCATTCCCTGCTCCAAAGCTCCCATCTTGGCATAGGCAGGGAGGATGCTGGCATAGGTTATATAATAATTTGGCTTCACACCTGTTAATTGTATTTTCTTGAAAGTTTCTAAACCCTTTTCAACAAATCCATTTTGTGCATATCTCACAATCATCGTATTCCATGAGATTGCATCTCTTTCAAGCATTTTGTCAAAAAGTTCACATGCCTTGTCTATGCTTCCACATTTTGCATACATGTCTACTAGGGCAGTTGCAACTACAACATTTTATAAAATTACTTTATTATTTATGCTTTGATGGATGTTCACACCCTATTCCAAAGCCCTCATTTTGGCATAGGCAGGAAAGATGTTGGCAACAGTTGTGGAATTTGGCTTTATACCTGCCAATTGCATTTGCTTGAAAGTTTCTAAATTATTTTCAATAAATCCATTTGTTGGATGATGTGGATATGGTTGTTGATATGTGGTTTTCATTGATGTCAACACTATTAGCATTTGGTGTATTAAAGGCTATATATGTTGAGGATATTGAGAAAATTGTAAAAGAAAGTATTCTAGGTACCCAGTGGAACTATATAGGTCATCAAGGTGTCTTGTCCTTTACGTTGAAGTTTAGCTAGTGTGGATTAAAGGGTTTATTGTTGAGTGTTTCTAGATAATCTACCGGAAGTTTCAAAGGTCTGCGTGAAGTTTTGATTGTATTGTGGTCTGACAGTGTTCCTGAATAAATTTTGTGTGATTCTATTAATCTCAGTTGTTGTGGATGTTTCTCTATTGTTTCTTGGTGTTCTTAGATGTCTCTAGATAATTCTCTATCTTTGTGGTATGCCCACATTAATTAGAGAGCTGGTGGTTGAAGATCTTTTCTTGCGCATCTTTAGTTTTTCATGTCCCTGGCTAACATGTTGGTGGTAGCGTGTTGTGGATCTTCGTGGTGAAATTAAATAAAGTCCTTTTGTGTTGGAGATGTTAATTTGGGTCTCCACTATGTTGTGGCTGACCTTGGTGGATTCACAGTGAAAATTTATCTATAAATTTGGGCCAACATTGCAAATATGTTTTATTTTTCTAGCTGACTAAGTTGTGATGAAATCTCATGTAATTGATATTTAAGAGTGATCATTCCATTGGTATAGTGTGTGGAAAAGGTACTTGGTGTGCTCCTATGTGCGAATATCATTCGATTGTAGAGCACAGTGTGAAGAAGATTGAGCAAAGTGTGAAGAAGATTTTCTGAGCTTAATTGGAACTGCCATCAGGGTTGTGCAGAAGCTATTTTCTAAGTTCATACCCTTTGGATTTTAATGCTATTCTCTATTGTTGGGTAGTGAGCCCATTTTTTATTTGAGAAGTGAGCTCTAGGCAGTGTGCCTGAATGCATGTGCATTCCCCTTATTATTTCTCATTATACTTTTAATAGGGTATAATCTTGTGGACTAACATCCACCGTGTTTTTTCCCCTAACAGGGTTTCCACACAAAAATATTGGTGTTCTTTGTCTCTCTGATGTGTTAATTGTTTGTGGTTAATTGCTTATTCATCAAATTTGAGATTAAGTTAAGTTAAGTTATAAAAGTTTAAGTTTCTCTCACAATTGATTCGCCCCCCTCTTAGTTGTGTGTCCTTGTTTTTCCAACAATTGGTATCAGAGTTGGTTCCTCTGAATAAGTCTAAAAGCTTGAGGTGATCCGGGATGGAAACATTCAAGAAGGATAGTCTAAGATTTGATGGAACTAACTACTCACTATGGAAATTTAGGATGCAATGTCATCTAAGATGTATTGGTGAAGCTTTCTAGAAGATTACAAAAGATCCATATGTTATTCCTTAGAATGGTCCCTCCACTATTGATGAGATGAAAGATGCTGAAAATAATATTAGGGATAATGAAGCTTTAGTGAGTGCTCTGATAGATTCAGAGATGGATAATGTGATAGGATTGCAAAAAACTCATGAGATTTGGACGAAGCTAGAAACTTTGTATGAAGGAGATGCACAGGTGAAGATGGCTAAGCTATAGAGCTTGAAAGGAAAGTATGAGAATTTGAAGATGGGTGAAGATGAAAATATCAGTTCTTTTATGCAGAAAGTAGATGAGATAGTGATGTGTATTAGATGTGCTGGTGGTTTTGTGGATGAGGATGAAATTGTGGCTAAGATACTCAGATCCTTTCCTCCCTCATACAAAGTGAAAGCTCATTCTATTGAAGAGATTAGATTAGTAACAAAGATATCAAGAGACACACTGGTTGGAAAGCTTGTTGCTTTTGAAATAAGTGAATTTGGTGAATCTGCACCGAAGGCTAAATCTACATTCAAGGCTACTATATCTAGAAGCAATAGGAAAATATATAGTCTAGGAGAGTGTTCCAGAAAGATATCCAAGTATGATGAAGAACTAAAACACCTTGAAGATAAGGAAAGAGAAGTAGAAGAATTGGAAGCACTGATTGCAAAACAAGAAGGAAGAGGAAAAGGTAAGTATAAAGATGTATTGCCTATTTAATGTTTCTATTGCAGTAAAATAGGTCATTTTGCATCAAGGTGTCTTGAAAGAGTTCCTAGATCTAAGCCTAAAAAGTCTAGATTCCAAAAGAGATGTTACTTTGCTAAAGAAGTAGTGACTGATGATGAGTCTGATAAAGATAATGAAAATGAAGATGAATGGGTTTTCATTGCTACCATTGAAGATAATCCTATGGCTATTGAATCTGCTAAAGATGAAAAGGATCTTGCAGCCCAAGTTGAAGAAAAAGATGAGTAGGTCATTGATAGTGGATACTCACATCATATGACTAGTGATAAAAGAAAATTTGTAAGTCTAGAGAAGTATGACAATGGGGTTGTAAGATTTGGAGATAACAATGCTAGTGTGATTCGTGGCAAAGGATCTATTTTCCTTGGTGGCAAGGATAACACTAATGATGTTCTTTACGTTGAGGGCTTGAAGCACAACTTGTTGAGTGTTGGAAAGATGTTTGACAAAGGCTGTGATCTTCAATTAAAAAATGGAAGATGCAAGATATGCAGAAGTTTTGGGAATATCATTGCTATAGGTAAATAGACAAAAGGTAATATCTTTCACCTAAATACTACTAATGGGAGTTTTTTAATTGCTCAAGTAGATGAAAGATGGTTGTGGCATAGGAGGTTGTGTCATGTAAATTTTGACAACATTATCAAGATAAGTTCTACTCAAGCAGTAAGAGATCTACCTAAGTTAGTGAAGCTTGCTAACACAATCTGTAGGGAATGTTAGATGGGTAAACAAACTAGAGTATCTTTCCAGAGCAAACAATTTCATTCAAATAATCTATTGGAGCTACTACATAACAACTTTTGTGGTCCCTCCAGAGTTAGAAGTATTCATGGAGAAAGGTACCTTATGTTGATTATTGATGATTACTCTAGAATGATATGGGTTTCTTTCTTAAGAGAGAAATGTGAAGCATTGTAAAAGTTCAAAAGTTTTAAGGCTATAGCAGAGAATGAGAAAGGTATGAAAATCAAGTGCTTGAGATTTGACAGAGGTGGTGAGTTCACCTCCAGGGAGTTTAACTCTTTTTGTGAAGAGCATGGAATTAAAAGATAATTATTTTCTCCTCAAACCCCTCAAAATAATGAAGTTGCAGAGAGAAAAAATAGAAAAAATTTGGATGTTGCTAAAACAATGATGATGGAAGGAAATGTGTCTTAGATATACTGGAGTGAAGTGGTGAGCATTATTGTGTATACTTTGAACTAGGTAAATGTTAATGGTAATTTTGGTAAAACCCCTTTTGAGTTATGGTTTGGTTACAAACCTACTGTTGAATATTTTAAGATCTTTGGAAGAAAATGTTATATCAAGAGAGATGATGATATAAGTAAGTTTGATGCAAGAAGCAATGAAGGTATTTTCCTAGGTTACTCTACTAAAAGAAAGTCCTACCAGTGCTATACCAAAAGACTGAGAAAGATGGTTGAAAGTGAAAATGTCATAGTTGATGAGGACTTTGTCAAATCATCTAGATACTATGGTTATGAATAAGATGAAGACAATACTAGCAAAGGGAATAGTTCTCAGACACAAAATCTACTTCAAATTATTCCATATGTTCCGATAAAGCAACCTCAAATTGTTCTGGTAAATCAAGTCAATTAGGAAGCACAAATAAGTGTAAGTGTAGAAGAAAGATTAGAATAATCAGAAGTTCAAGAATGCTCCAAAACTCCAAGGTATGTAAAGCTAAATCATGTTGAAAATAAAATCATAGGATATAAGAATAAAGGGTGAAAACTAGAAGAAAGATTGTAGAAGAATATTGTCTGATTTCCAAGATTGAACCTAAAAATTTCATTGAAGCCTGTCAAGATGAACACTGGTTGGAAGCTATGAAGGAATAACTGACATAGATTGAAAAGAATGACACATGGATATGGGTTCCCATGCCTAAAGAAAAAAATATGATTAGTACTAAATGGGTGTTTAGGAACAAGCTAAATGAACAAGGTGAAGTGGTCCAAACTAAAGCAAGATTGGTATGTAAAGGATATTCTCAAATGGAAGGTGTTGATTTTGAAGAAACCTTTGCCCCTATTGCTAGAATTGAAGCTATAAGATTATTTCTTGCTTATGTTGCATACAAGGACTACAAAGTATATCAGATGGATGTGAAGTCAACATTTCTAAATGGAGAACTAGAAGAAGTATACATTGAACAACCAAATGGATTTTAGCTAATTGACAAGGAAGATATGGTTTGCTCATTAAAGAAATCTCTATATGGACTAAAGCAAGCCCCCAGAGCCTGGTATGCTAGATTGGACAAATATTTACTGAAGCTTGAACTCACTAAGGTACTGCTGATGGAAACTTATACTTCAAATTAGATCATGATAAGGAGTTAATTATAGAAGTTTTTGTTGATGACATCATTTTTGGAGGAGATGAAAATCTATGTATGAAGTTTGCTGATGAGATGAAGGATGAATTTGAGATGAGTATGATTGGAGAAATGAAGTTCTTTCTAGGATTGCAAGTTACTTAGTTAGACAAGAGAATTTTCATATCTCAGTCCAAATATGTGAGAGAACTATTGAAGAAGTTTGGAATGGATGACTCAAAACCTGTTGGTACTCTCATGGTGATCAGATGTAAGTTGACACAAAATGATGATTCTTCTAAGGTGAATCAAACTAGATATAGGTAAATGATTGGTGGATTGCTTTATTTAACTCAGACTAGACCAAACATTATGAATTTTGTATGTATGGTTGCTAGATTTTAGGCTGATCCAAAAGAATCACATGTGACTACTGTCAAGATAATCTTCAGATACTTGAAAGGAACAATTGATTTTGGACTTTGGTATTCAAAGGATTATGATCTCACTTTGAGTGCATATACTGATTCAGAGCTTAATTGGAACTATCGTGAGGCTTGTGCAAAAGCTATTTTCTAAGTTCATACCCTATGGATTTTAATCCTATTCTATATTGTTGGGCAGTGAGACCCTTTTGTATTTGAGAAGTGAGCTCTAGGAAGTGTGCTTGAATGCATGTGCATTCCCCTTATTATTTCTCATTATACTTTTAATAGGGTATAATCTTGTGGACTAACATCGACCGTGGTTTTTCCCCTAATAGGGTTTCCACGCAAAAATCTTGGTGTTCTCTATCTCTCTAATATGTTAATTGTTTGTGGTTAATTTCTTATTCATCAGATATGAGATTAAGTTAAGTTAAAAAAGTTTAAGTTTCTATCACAACTGATTCACCCCCCTCTTAGTTGTGTGTCCTTGTTTTTCCAACACCATTTTGTGCATATCTAGCAATAATTGTAGTCCAAGAGATGGCATCTCTTTGAGGCATTCTGTCAAAAACTTCACATGCTTTCTCTATGCTTCCACATTTTGCATACATGTCAACCAAAGCATTTCCAACTATAATATCAGATAAAAATACCCCTTCTATTATGCTTTGATGGATGTCCATACCCAGTTCCAAAGCTTCCATTTTGGAATAGGCATAGACGACATTGGCAAAGGCTGCAGAGTTTGGCTTTAAACTTGCAAATTGTATTTGCTTGAAAATTTCTAAAGCCTTTTCAACAAATCTAATTTGTGTATATCCTACAATTATTGTAGTCCATGAGACCACATTTCTTTGAGGAATTTTGTCAAATAGTTTGCATTCCTTTTCTATGTTTCCACATTTTGCATACATGTCTACAAGGGTTGTTGCCACTACAACATCTGACAAAATTTCTCTTCCCTTTATGCTTTGATGGATGTCCATACCCTGTTCCAAAGCTCCCATTTTGGCACAGACAGGGAGGATGCTAGCAAAGGTTGTGGAATTTGGCTTTACACCTACCAACTATATTTTCCTGAAAGATTTTAAAGCCTTTTAAAAAAATCTATTGTGTGCATATCCTGCAATCATTATATTCCATTAGATGACATCTCTTTTAGGCATTCTATTAAACACTTTGTGTGCCTTGTGTATGCTTTCACATTTTGCATACATGTCCACCGGAGCATTTCCAACTACAATATTAGGAAAACCCCCCCTTTCATTATGCTTTGATGCATATCCATACTATGTTCCAAAGTTCCCATTTTGGCATAGGAAGGGAGGATGCTAACAAAGGTTGTAGAGTTTGGTTTAACACTTGCCATTTGCATTTCCTTGAATTTTTTTTTTTTTCAAGAAATCCATTGCATGCATATCCTGCATCCATTGCATTCCATGAGACAATAGTTCTTTGAGGCATTTTGTCAAACAATTCATGTGCCTTCTCTATGGTTCCACATTTCACATACATGTCTACCAGGGTTGTTACAACTACAACATCTTAAAAAGTTCCTCTCTCCTTTATACTTTGATGGAAATAGAATCTTCTATGTAGATGGATATGTAGTGTGGCAATCAAAACATACTTGAAGGTTCTTAACAACTCTAATAGTTGTACTAGAGGCCATGTTTAACAAACCAAATGCAATTGTGGTGTAGGAGTACGAAGTGCAAGTCATGCAATGAGGGGTTTTAGTTTGAGTTTTGAAGGTTTTGAGTCTTTTAAGTTGTTTTGATAAAATAAGGCCATGTTGAGGCCATATCTAGTGCTATTGAGTCATTTTGTGTCATTTTGAGCAAAAATGTAAAATTTGTCAAGAAATTGCAAAGTTGTCAATGTAAAGTTGCAAAATTTGCAAACTAGGAAGGTGAAAGGTCATTTTGTGTGCGGGAAATTCAAAAGGTAGTTAAGTTTGGTTTTGGGAGATGGAAAGGTGTTTAAAAAGGTTTTTTGTACATTGGAAAAGGGTGGTTGGTGTAAGTTCTTCAAATTTTAAATAACAAACAAGGCAATTTTCTAGATTTTCACTATTTTTCCTATGTAGTAGACTTTTGTACAACCCATATAGGTCCTTAAGTGCCATAGAATGAATTGGAATGTATAATGGTTGAATTTATTTTGATTTCCAAGTGGTTTGGTTAGAATCCATTAAGTTTTGTAGATTTTAGAAGTTTTTTCCTAATTCTACTTGTGTAAAGAAATTTGTGCGTTTGAGAGTGCATAATGAGTAACTAATCCATTCCACCCATTGTAACTCTTTGTGGCTTATTAGAATGGCTCCTCCAATTATTTTATTTTGTTTATCTATTTGGTAGAAGTAGGGGAGTTGGTTTGAGAAGTTATGGTGTTTTTTTAGTTGGAATTTTCCTTATTTCCAAACAAGAAATGGTGGGTAAAGACTAGGGTTTGGAAAATTAACCCTGGAAAAGGTTCGGAAAGGGAATTTTGAGCATGTACAAGCCTAGATAGTAGTGTTTGAGTGGGTGGCAGAGTTTGGAGAAGTTGGGAAGCTTGATTTCCAATAAGTACCCTTAGAAAATCTAGTTTTGGTGGCATAAAGTGAGGGTTTAGTTTGGCACCTTGGTGAAAGGTTGGAACCCTAGAAGTTGTGAAATCCTAAGTTTGGTAAAGGGGTGTCTCTTTGTAAAAGAGGCCAAATTGGCCTAGTTGGTTGAACGGTAAAGTGTTGGTTTGGGTGTTTTCATCCAAAAGAGTCACCATTGGATTTGAGATATGTTTTAGAACATGGAAAGGGGTATTTGAAACTATGTGTGCAGTCTTGAAAAGCCACCCTGGTCAAAGGATATGTATGATAGTTCCCTAGGGAAGTGCTACTAGTTTGTAGGCAGGTTGGAGTGGTGTATTTTCAATTTGTTGTCCTCGGGGTTGGTGAATGATCAAGTGGAGTTTGAGTAAGGATATTAATCTTGTTAGATGCCTAAATGGTCTATGTGAAGGTATGAAATCCATAGTGCATGTTGGAGTCATTTGCAACCCATTCTATTGTTGAGTCTTTGTGAGTGCTTGGGAAGTTAGTCAAGAACCCAGTTGTTGAATCCTTTGTGTAAACCAGTTTTGCTGCCTCCCATCTCTACATCAAATTTCTAACTTTTCACTATGGTGGCAGATCAATGATTCTTTATACCCTGTTGCCTTCATTTTCCAAGCCAATTTCTCCTACTTTGCATAGCTCTACCATGTTTTTGGATGTGACTTGTCTCCTATGGCCTTCAATCCAACTACATCCAGGTATCTTTTTAATTCCTCTATCTTTCATCAATCTCTTTACTATTTGAACCTCATATAGATGTTTTAGATGAAGAGCCCATTATTGTGAAATGTGCCTCCAATTGAGTAAAGTGAATCCATGCTTTGTATCATAATTTGAAGTTGTTTCCATTCCAATGTTTTGAGTTTAGTTTGTTTGTATTGTAACACCCCGTCGTGCAAACCCCAAAGGACAATTAAACAATAATTACTACACAATTTTTTTTTCAAAGTTAACATAACATACATGTAAAACACATTAAGTCATGACATGAATTTCATTTAAGTAGATTCATTAACACATACATCCCTTGGGGTACACAAGGAGTCATTACGCGACTTAGATCCACACAACGACAATAAAGAATAAATGCCAAAGATACAATCCATATCAAAGTAAACATTAACAAAAGTAACACATACATGATAAATAATTGATAAGAAACCATCTGTGTACGTAAATGTAACATATACATGATTAACTCAACACATTGAATAACAACTGCCATGGCCAATAGCCACATAAGGTTTAACGTTACATTACAATACAATGTCCTAGAGGTACAATGATACAAAAGTGTTTCCAAACATAAATGGAAACCATACACAAGATAACATGATTCAAATAAATAGATGAATACAAAGTATCATAACTAGCTCCAAGACAAATACAACTCTGGAGTCACTGCAACAGCACCAATCCGCACCTCTCGATCCTTGACTAGGGACCCAATGGGGTGCTTAGCACGTTCCACCTAACCACGTGGGTCTGAAGACCCACCCCCCATGCTAAGGAGCTGACAAGAAAGAGAACTCAACCAAGAACATCCAAACACGGAACCACAAGACTCAACATCATACAAAAGTATCATAAAACTCAAGGATTACAATGACATAATAAAAAAAACATTCATGAGTCAACATAATAACTTAAAGTCATAAATTTCATCACATAATTCAAAGCAATAACCAGTAAACAAGTAACCAAAGGATGATCATGAAAAAATTCCAAATCAAACTGAAATAATAAACATAGTACAATTCCAAATTGCAATTAAACAATACAATAACATCATATCACAGTACCATAAGAGTACAAAGTCATAAGTCAAATATCAATGAGATCATACAAGACCACAAAGTACACCAAAGATGTATCAAGGCAATACTCCATAAATCAATATAAGTCCATTCAACAACAATCTAAACCAACTCCCATAACATACTTCCAGAGGAACACAATAAAGTAAAACACCTGGGCAACTAGGGGAGAGTGTCATCGCATAGTCCTACATGGGCTATCCTGTGCTCTTCCTCCCAACTGGAGGCACCGGTCCCATCTATGGCTATCCTATGCCCTTCCTCCCACTGGAGGTGCCGGTCCATAGGGTGACTCATGCGGAGCTGTAAACCTCTCATGAAGACGAGGTCACGACCTTGCTGACCACAGCCTTCTCAACCTTCCATTAGTCTGCCGAAGCACTAATGAAGATGAGGCATCCATTTTTAAATCTTATAATGATATTACTACCCAACCCTCCTAAGTTAATTATTAGGTTTTCACTTGATTACTAACTCACTCGTGGGTTATCCTGTGCCCTTCCCCTTAAACAGGGCACCGGCCCCCATGAGGAGCCACTCTCCCTAAAGACCCAACAACATCAAACCAAAAAAATCAAGGGTTGTACATCATAACAAGAACATTAGATCACAATAGAGAAGCATGCGAGGCATTACCCATCTCGCTATAAACACATAATCAAAGTCTCAACAATTCTCATACAACCCTTTCAAAATCCTAATGCCAAAACACTTGCCACTTCAAGGGCACATAAAAGGAGAGACATTGACCAACAATAAAAAAACAAGCCTCTAGAAGACTCTCATAAAAAAAAACTTACACTAGGGTTTCCCCATCAAAGAATTGACAACAAAAATTGCAAGGCCACAAGAACTATTTTCAATTCAAATATAATGAGTGAATACATTAAAATAAGATCAACAACTCCATCCAGACTACATAATCAACTTCGATACAAAAACATATCAGAAATTCAAGAAGATCAACTATCCACAACTCATAAACAAAACACGAGTTCCTAATTACATTGCAACACAAATTAAATGACAAAGGATTCCTTGAATCAAAATTAATCTCCAAAGGCATTCACACCAACACGGAACCATCCAAAAACAATCCTTCAACAACAGAGGTAAAAGCATGCAACTAGGCATCCAAGGGAGACCTCAATTTCCTCCTCACAAGATACCTGTACAGTTGGTAAACAAATGACCTTTGACAAAATCAACAAACATGACAACAATATAATTTAATGTTTCACCAAAATAATACAAGTGGGAAGATTGCATTCAATAAGAAGCATAAACTTATCACAACCAAGCATTGCATTAATATCCAAAATACTCCACCACAAATTCAATTAATAAGACCCCCACAACTCAAAACAAACCAAGAATTCACCACGTCAGGTTAAACGAATAGCAACACAATTTAACTTAAAGAAGATCCCCAACTCACGTCAACTCAAGAAAAGTCACAATGAAAGGATTTGTCAAATCACACATAAATCGACACAAACCCAACAAAATGAAATCATTTATGAAGCAAAGCAATTCCAAAGAGGACACCACAAATAGGATACACCAAATTACCCTTAAATGAGCAATGACCATTCAAATACAATTTATCCATTCGTTCAATAAGAATTAGTTTATAATAAATAAAGGAACTCTATAATCACATATCATAATTATCTCAAGGCATATTTTATCACACTCAAAATACTAACCCAAACCAATCAAAAGCAATAAACTTCAAAGAACAATTGAACTATCATCTACGATCTAAATCTTCACTCATTAAAGGCTATATTCACAACCTTACTAACATCTCACTATGCTCATCATAAAGTCGTATTAAATAAAAGAAGTTATAAAAGCATTCCAACCAATTTCTTTTATTCCAATTCAAGATTTATAATCATTCCTACAAAAATATACATATATATAAACATGATTAGCCAATTAATACTCTAATTATATTTAAAAGGATAACTAATCTCACCAACACTACATTACAATGCCAGTTTTCTTCTTAACTAAAACTATATGACCATCTAATTTCACTATGAAGTAAGAATTTATTCATTTATAAAAAGGCATAACTCTTTTCCCTAATATTCTTATGTGTTACCAATTTTCATTATATAGTATAATCATTTAATTTTACAATCAAGAGAACGTTCTTTTCTAACATTTGACATACACAAGTAACTATTCTCTATATAATTATAGCTAAGAGGGGAAACATTCCTTACTAGCACCTTTATAAAAAAATGATCATCATTACCACTAACTCCATTATAAAGAAATAATCTACCATCAAAATATTTACCATTATTAATGGGACTCTACAAACAATTCATACTATTAATATTAATTAACCAATATTCCACACATAATAATTTCTATTTGTAAATTTGTCTAACTTAACATTATGCAGACTAATGTAAACTTCTAAAATACTCTCTTCTTCATATTGCCCTTCACTACTCTATTTTTCATATATCTTTTATCATTCTATTGACTCTAAGTGCTACGACTACGTTAGATTGACAAAGAAATCAAAGGGATTGCTTAAACCTTTAAAAATTTCTTGTTATGGCCAAGCGCAGTGGCTGAGATAGATTGACAATGAAATAAGAGAGATTATTTAAACTTTTAAACTTCCTATTATGTTTCAAAAGTGTGCGGCTGCGACAGGTTGATAATGAAATCAGAGAGATTATTTAATTTACTAGTTGTAGCTATGAAAAGTTACCAAAGGTTTCAGGGAGGCTATCTAATTTTGAACAATACCCCAACTCTAAATGTTGCAACTGTGACAGGTTTCCAAGTATATGAGAAAGTGAAAATTGGAATTTGGAAATATCGCCATCTACTTGTATTATTATCATTATTTCAAGTGTTGCAACTGCGATAGATTGACAGAAGAATCAAACAGGTTATTTAAACCTTCACAACATTCTATTTTCAAGTACAGTAGATGTTTCAGGTTTCCAACGGAACAGGAAAGCTAATTTTACCCCTATAGTCTTCTATGTTCACATGTTGCTGTTGTAAATCTCTCCTTTGAATTCTATGCATCTCTTTAGTTTGAAGGTTCCCGAATTAAAATCATAAGTGCACATACACATATCATGCTTGCAAGATTTACTGAATAACACCAGGAAAAGAACAGAGCACACAGAAGGCAACGGTGTAGGGAAAGCAAAGATAGTGGCATATATATACATGTGCATATATATATTCAAAATTTTGCTTTATTATCTTATTCTAAAACCAGATGGTTGTGTACAACCAATAAGTCTGATTTCTCTAAAATTTAGAAGGTTTAACATAAAAAGAAATAAAACATACTCATCACCAAAAACAATATATGCACATATACAGTACAAGACATCATAAGACATGCGAACCAAATTGAAAATACCATGTAAGTGGTAAAAACACATATGAAGGAATTCAAATCGTTTAGTTTTCAATAGACCCATCAAGGCGACAAGAACAAATAAAGATACTTGAATCTACAATTGAATGCAAAGATCTGAAAGCCATGAATATATATATATATATAAGCTCGACTGATAAGAGAGTTCTAGGTTGGAAGATCATCAATGGTTTCAAGCACCAAAGGTAGGTAAATAAGATCTAGCATGCAAAAGTAATCCACACACTGCTCCCTATCGATGCAGCCAAGCACAACCACAAAAAAAATTTGAATAAAAGCCACATAGCATGAGGGCTTGAAATAATGATACTTTTATAGTATTCGCATGAAAATAAATGAATTTCCTATAGGCATATAATTATGGAGACTTACCTGATATAATTTTCCTCGGTCTTCAGTGATTCTCTTCTCAGATTCTTGTTGACTCTTTCCACCTTGCGGATGGAGAAATCACTAGTTCTCGAATCTATGATCTCCTACTCCTTTGTTAGTGAACGAACAAAACTGGAGACTCTTCTTTCCTTCCGTAGCTTCAGCTTCCTTTTTTTTACTATCAACTCAGATCCAAATCAATTGAGAGAAAATGCCAACAATAGTAACTCCTCACTGTGTCAACAGGTTTGGATTTTTGGCAACTTCATGGAGAACCATCATGGAGGAGGGCCACCCTCCTCTCTCCCCATCCAAAAGCTAAATATAGTTATTATTTATTTTGCATATTCTATAGTTTTCTTCGACTTCCAAATGCTCTATAGGTATAATTTCTTTCAACAAGTTTCAGTTACAAAGAATCTTTAATTAAGGACTACATTTATGCTGAGCGGTTACAAAACCTTACATCCGAAATTCTATAATTAGATCTTTATGTGAAACTGACATAATATTGCATTTAATTTTTTTTATTATACTATTATTTATTACTTCCACAATCATTTAATTATAATATTCAAGTTTGATTTATTTAATTCATTTTAAACATTAATAATATTTTATTTGACAAAAACACAGAAGTATTATAACTTTTATTTTATTTAATACCTCAAAACACAAACCGAATAAATTGAATCAATTCAAACCATGCCAATCAATACTAACTTTACAAGCGAGTCAGAGGCAACACAAGGACATCACATACGGAGGGGCACTACATGCATGGCTTTGTATGAATACCACATTGTGTTGTGTGTGGATTTGGTTTCAAAGCTCTATTTCTTTTATTTTTAGTGGTGACATAACTCTAAAATTTGACTTTTGTGCATACTAGGTCAGTGGAAAATTGACAACTCTGAAGGGTTAGAGGCTTGATTGAGAGATATACATGGATATTTGGATCTTGTTGTTGATGGGAGGCTTCCAGTTAACCATGAAATTTTGTACCATCTGCAGGTATGCAAAAATTTCTCTACTTACATTCATTCAAGAGGCTAGATCGCTTGTCTTTTGTCATATGGTTGGATTAATGTGGCATACAATGTCAATGTGGGCTATAGTTTTTTTAATATTTTTAGGTTATGCATAGTTTACAATGACTAGAGGGTGAAAAGGGGTGTTTAAGTTAAAAAAACCATCATTAACAATCAATCTTTATACTATGTTATATTTATTCATTATTCCTAAAATTCTTAAACATGCAGACTAGGAAGAGAACTATATTCAATACATGAGTATGTACTACATATATTGTTGTATCCAAGCCTTATGATCTTTGATATATCTAGGAAGGCCCAAGAAAGTTGTTGCATGTATATAAGTAGTTGATTGGATGTCTGAGAAGTTTTGGAAGAATAACAATACAGGACTTGTACGTGTAACAATAAATAATAATGCACTAGTTTCAATAAGAGTTTCATAGACATGGATATAGACACAGATGTGCTTTTTTTCAATGCCCCCCCTTCTGCTGTTAAGGAATTGATCTTATTATAGGTCCTCTCTATACTATTAGCATTGTATTGAACACTACCTCTAAAACAAAAACAACATTTTGTCTACTCTCGTACAATTGTTCTTTTCGTAAGTCTAATTATTTTTCTATACTACAACTTTTGGAATATTGTGTAAAAGTGAATTTACAATTTAGTATGCAAATTCATCCATGTTTCAAAACTTGCAACCTCAAGATGGATAGAGACTATCTCACAAACCCCTTCCACTAGCACACAACAATACAACACCTACTTGCGAATATTGAAATAATTAATCAATCTACATTCTCACATCACTGATAGGAACCCGCTTAGATGAATGAAAGGCTAAATAATGTAATATAAGAATATAAAAAATAGATTTATGGTTTCGATAATATAATATTATGAACAACTTTTTGTTCCTCTCCTATCATTGGGACGAGGTCTCTTGTTCCCGTGATGGTCCAATGCGGATGTCCTCGGGCCATCGAAAGGACATGGTCTCCTCTTCCCACGATGGTCCGATGGTGACGTCGTCAGTATTAGGATCTTGGCCGTAATTTTTATTTTAATTCAGGCTATCCATTACTCACTTAAGGTGTTCAGTTCAGTAACCTGGGTGAGGATAGGTCTCTCCATTTCAATTCTTGTTGACCGTGGGTAAGAGAAAGGCAAGCAAAATTGGAGAGCAAACAAAGGAGGAAGGTCACTTGCTCTAAAAACCTCATTGAAACCTTATTTTCAAGCTGCAACTCATCCATAGGTATGCTAAAGAAGTGTGGAATCTCAAAATAGAAAAAAAATTAGTCTATGTTGTTTTTTCATACATTTGTGCAATATATATTCATAATATTATCTATATAGTTATAATATATATTTTTAAATGAAAGTTTTTTATTTAATATATAATATATATAATAAAATAACTATAATTAATATATATTATTGTATATATTATTTTATAGTATATAATACCAAAATTATAAAAATTATAATTATGAATACATATAATATATATAAAATAATTATTGATAATATATAAATAATAAATATTATTAATAACTATAATATATAATAAATATTAATAATTTTATTAATAAAATATTGTTTTTCATAGATTTTAACTATCATTTCAAAGTGCATAAACTAATTTATTATCATTAGAGTTGTACATTTCTCTAGACTACCTTAATACACAATAGGAAATATCTAAATATAAACCTAGTTTAGTGTTAGAAGGT
This sequence comes from Sequoia sempervirens, assembly GCA_007258455.2. Lineage (NCBI taxonomy): Eukaryota > Viridiplantae > Streptophyta > Pinopsida > Cupressales > Cupressaceae > Sequoia > Sequoia sempervirens. Next base: position 54,039,526 of record VDFB02000363.1, on the reverse strand, counting down.
AGTCAACATTAATTTCTTTTTTAATTCTAAACCGACCTTCCACACACTACCTACTACAACCTGACATTTCCCATTTTTGAAAGTATTAAATGCATGGTACTATTTTGTACAAATACTATGATCAATTGGAAAATTCCTTTAAAAGAAACTCATAAAATGAGATTTTAAGATAAAAATGACATTCTTTAGCTAGCTTACTTATGTTGAATATGTTTGAAATGGTAAAGATTTATCTAAATTAGTCTTGATGCCATACAAGAGTTGTATATATGGTAAGCTCTATTAGGAAGGACCATAATGAGGAGTAATTGAAAATTGATAATTGTAATGCAAGAATGCACATGTCACTTGAGATATAATTTCATTGCGTTGTTGAATTTCATAGTTCAGTAATTGGGATTCTCAATGATCTGGTATACCCAAAGTGTATGTGATAGAAAAAAATTAGGTAGACATGTCGATTAGTTTGACAATTTGAATGATCTTGAGTTCATAAGTGCATAGTGATAAGTTTTGACAAATAGTATAATTTATTGTTGCATTTATCACAAAAACAAAGGCCTCTTTTGATTGTAGTAGAGGATGTAGAGAATGAAGCATTGGCTACTTTGATCTTTGAAATTGATGATTTTTTTACTAAATTGATAATGTTTGAAGTTTCTTTTTCTTCTTAGATTTGAGTCTAATTGATAAGATTAATGTTGTGTTGCAACTTGCAGGTGAGTATGTTGATATGATAAAGGCAAGCATTGTTGATCCTCTAAAAGTTATTAGAATTGCATTAGTTGGCGCAAAAAGGTAAAACTATTTATCTTTATTATAATTAGTGAAACTTGCAACTACATTATCTGATAAAAATTTACTTCTAAATATACTTTTGATGGATGTTATATCTAATTCTGATACATTCACTATATCTAGCACCTAAGTTTAGGGTGCCATAGTTGAAAAAGGAAAAGAAAATGTTTGAATTTTATCTTGTGTATTATTTGACTTTTCTAAGTTTTTGATGTGCAAATTTTGAAACCTTATTTTTAGGCTACAACTCCAAATTGGAGAAGTGAAAGGTGAATACCAACAAGGAAGAGTTTGGAGGAGCCAAAACCAATAGGGAGGGGAAAGCTGTGGATTTTCAAGGGGATTAAATGGGTCAAGCCCCTATAGGGGGTCGTTGCCCTTCCAAAAGGACTGCAGTTAAGGGGAAAACAATATAAGTATATGAAAATAGGAGTATTTTGTTTATATAGTGTCTATAAGTTGTACAATGTCACTAAGACATTGAATGTAACCAATGCAATTTTGATTTGCCAATGAGGCTTAATAAAGTAAATTTTCAAAGTGGTTTTTTCTCCACTCATAAATACTGTGTTGTGGCTCCTCTTGATTTGTAATCTATTTGTATTTGTGTCTAATCAATCATGTTTGTTCAAGCATTTTATTCTTCATTTCATGGTGTTTTTTAACATTTGAATATCTATGATACTTGAAGTTTATATGCATAAATTTGTGATGATTAATTAAGTTAGATTTGATTTGTAATGACTAAATATATGACTAAAGTAATGACTAAATACATGACTAAATATATGACTAAATATATGACTAAATTAATGACTAAGTATATGACTAAACTAATGACTAAATTAATGACTAAATATATGATTAAATTAATGACTAAATTAATGACTAAATATATGACTAAATTAATGACTAAATAATGACTAAATATATGACTAAATAAATGACTACCATGACTAAATAAATGACCAGTTAACAACAATCAATGACTAAATATATGACTAAATAAATCACTACCATGACTAAATAAATGACTAAATTAAAGATTAAACCAATGACTAAATCAATGACTAAATAAATGACCAAATCAATGACTAAAATAGTTTAGTCATAAATTTAGTGGTGTTATAAATGACTACAAATAAACCACTAATTGTCACGTGACTAAAATTAGTCATTTATATACAATTTTTAGTAGTTTATTTAGTCATATATTATTGTTTGTGTACTATTGTATCTACAATAACCCACTCTTTGATCATGACCCCACTAAGGATATCCTATCATCATCCTTCCATCCCACCTACCCTGGGCTAGGATATGAATATCCTATTATCGCCTCTACTAAGCCATCTTGCCAAGTTATTAAGGATGTTTAAAATTCCTTTGAAATTAGTAGCACCGAAAAGGATAGTCCTAAAGACTCCATTGAGGACATTTCCATTTCCATTCATCACTAAACATTCCTATCACTTTTCCTATTTCATCCATCTCATTCACATACATTCGCATCATAGACATGGATCAACAAGTCATAACTCAAGAAAAGAATAAAGGAAAAGCTCCAATGAATGAGATAACTTTAAAAGAAGATCAAGACAAGTCCCTTAGCCAAAATAAAAATCTATTGGACAAATAAAAAACAAAATAAGATCAAGACAAGTCGCTTAGCAAAAATAAAAAGATATTGGAAAAATCAAAAATAAAAGAAGATCAAGACAAGTCCCCTATCCAAAATAAAAAACTATCGAACAAATAAAAAATAAAGACAAAATTCAAAGCAAGAAAAAGTTGATCTCCAAGTATGCCTTTCCATAAAAAATCATTGGGGGAATCTATCAAGGAAAAAAATAAAACAAAGAGCTTTTTGATCCAAGGTCTCTATCCATGTCACTTTCACTCATACCATATATTCCATTTCACCCCTCCATGTCCACATATCTACCATACCACACCATTGCTGATATCTTTCAATGTAGCTTTGATGACAACCCCTTCACGTACTCTAGCTCATCAACCGCCCAAGCTCCTTTTCATCTGAAGCTTGATGGCCCACGTAGTGTGCACATTAGGAATCATACCATAGCCTCTTTCATCAGCCACATCTACATCCTTCATATTTTCCACTCGTACTCCTCATCCTTATCAGGTCCTTTCATCCAACACAGTCATCCACACAAGATTAAGGCATCATCAAGGTAGTCTACAGTTTGGCACTTATCAATTTTATACCTAGCTTCAGAGTGCCAGGCTAAAACCTAAAAAAATACAAAAAATGGAAAAAAGTCTTTAAAAAAACCAAAAAAAAAGAAAAAGAAAAAAAAGTCAAGAGAAATCAATTCGTTCAATGGTGAAAACCACTTTGGTGGTGCCTTGAGCAAGTACCGTGGTGAAAATTGAGAAATCAGTGCCATGTGTAGAGGCTCTGCTCCTCTTTCCTTTGGAGCTCCACTTGATCTTTGCATCCTATTTCCATTCACCCTTCACTTCATAATAGCCTTTTCACACTCACCATGGCTTGTGAATTGTTCGACATTCCCTTCACTTGCTTGCTTCACCATGTGTACTAGGTTGGTCCTATCCCTCATTGGGGAATTTCCTCAATGTCAACTATGGGTTGGGACACTCAACATCTTGCGATCAGAGAAACTATCCTCTTTGTCTATTTGCTCGCTTACAAATCATCTCTTTCCATTGTAAAATGTCTTGAAAAAATTCATAAAAATCATAAAATGTCCTAAAAAAAGCCATAAAAATCATAAAAATGTCTTGAAAAAAGCCATAAAATCATAAAATGTCCTGAAAAAAACCATAAAAATCATTAAATGTCCTAAAAAATCCCTAAAAATCATAAAATGTCCTGAAAAAATCTAAAAAAAATCAAATATTCAAAAACTCCCTAAAATTAAAATATTTAAAAAATACCTAAAAATAATTTTTTTTTAGAAAATCCAAAAAATAAAATATTCTGAAAAATCCAAAAAAATCAAATAACCTCAAAAATCCCTAAACAGTGACACTTTCAAATCACCACACAACTTTGAACTTCAACAAAATCATAATGTGCCACAATTAACAATCAAACAAACATCGAAACATACATACCAATCTATCTTGCAGATCCAATCACATGCATAAACTGTAACAAGAATTAGATCTACATTGAAACATGATATTTGTTTGTTCTTTAGTCTTTTGATTATTTTATGACTTTTATCTTTGGTGGCATGTCTTTTAGCTTCTCTAGGATGTCTGGGACTAGAGAGGTGAGGATGGGGCATGTTCACTTGTTTGTTGTTTGTGGATTGTTTCTTATTCACATGATGACTCATCTTAAGACATGGTTATCCAAAACCATTGAGGACCTATGTGTTTAGTGTGGATGAGAACATTCCTTGTCTGATTATATCTTCCATGCAATAAGCATTTTGATGCTTGTCTTTTAATCCCAATATCAAATCAACAAATCTAATCCTTGATCACTCAATCTATTAATCAATCATTGTTTTGTGCTAGCATCAATCTCAATTAGCTTAATCAACTCATCAACCCAGCTATACTGATCATTTACATCAATTTTTTAGTTACACCCATCAACTATGCATTTTCATCAAATGTACATCTCTCCTTAATCACTCATGCAATATCAATTATCAAATATTCTCCTTGTGATCTATCGATAGATTAATCTTATCATAGCTTGTTCGATTAATCTCTCAAGGGGGCGTATCATCCTTACCAAGATATCCCTGGGGCATGTATCGGTTAATCAATTCTTTTTTCTTTGAAACAACATGATAGGTTGCATTGTGTCAAAGAGGGGAAAATTGTAGACACATAAAAATGTCCTCATAATCATTTTTATCCATTGCATATTTCATATAGTCATCTGCATAAATCATTTAACCATTTGTATAATCATTAACTCATCCATTTCATTAATCATTAATCCATAATCATTTCAATGCATTCATTACACATTTTATACATAATCATTATATTCATACATAATCATATTTTCATAATCATAAATGCATTTCATAAATGCATTTGCAGAATCATTTATCCATAAATAATTTCATATTATAATATCCATGCATTCAATTCACAAATCATTAAATCATTAAATCTTTATCCAATTGCATATTTAATTTAACCATTTGCATACATAAATCCATTTAAATCATTCGTGAGTTCACAAATACATCTCCATTCTAAGATTTTAACCTACATTATATCATAAAATCCATCCATTATCTCTCTCTCATTTCAATTAATTTCAATTAATTGCAATATACATTTTCCCACTTCAAATCATTTATTCCACATTTCTCTCAAAATTTGGATCTTTCCCATGATGACATCTATATAAGCTTGCTTCCCCCTCACTTTTTGAAAATAATAAACTCCAATCTAATTTTGATCACATCCATTCTACATAGCCTCTTGTGATTTTGCTGCAAAAATATGAGAGCAAAGACAAGATCTTGTAGATAGGATAACAATGGAGTGATTTTCCTTTTGAATGCATTTGCTTTTATTTCTTAGAAGTTAGTATTTTATTTTTGAATTTTGTTTTGGAAAATCTCTATTGATGATATGCTGGAATTTTTTATTTGAATTGATAGATTAAATCATTCAAGTTTCAATTTTCAGCATGTACAATAACGAATAGCCAAAAATTTATGAGTAGTACATCTTGGGCAGCCTTAACATAAATTTTAGGTGAATAATCCAAAAAAACACATCTAGGTGAATACTTGTGTTTGTCAGCTTTACATACTGGGCTAGTGTCAAAATATTCCAATACTGTCAAAAACAAATATTTTTTCCTCTAAAAATGGTCAAACAACAATGCTAAACTTTCTATGTCCATTAGTTATGTCGACAAGATTTTATGAATAGCTTTTGAACAACATAATTGCATAGTTTCAGTTACACATGGTTCAAATTTTTTGGACAACATGATTAGTTTTCTATGGAATTTAGATATGGTCTTTACATGTTTCTATACGATGTCAATATTCTAATTTATGTATATCTAGGCTTTACAGTAAAAACTAGTTAACATGGCTACCTAGCTTTGATAATATAACACAACCAACTGAAAGAAAAAAACATCATTGATAAAATGGCTGCTACCAAGCACTTCAAGCGATGTCAAGTTGAATATTTATGTCAGTTTTGCTGAGTTTAAGAGGATTAGCGGAAGCTTTCTTGAGTCTATTATTTCTTACATGGTTTACATCATTAGTGTTGTCATTAAACAAGAATTGAGAAGTGAATCACAACCCTATGTGTTTTCCATCCTACAACTTTTTTGTGCATTTTTTGTTCCAAATGTAGTATGATATTGAAATGGAATGTTTGCTACAAGTAAGCGTTGTTATAAAATATGAAGGTGAGCTTCAATACATTGTTTTATTATAGTCTGCATAATAGAAAGTGCTCATTGAACAAGAATTGAGAAGTGAGTCACAAGCCTGTGTTTTCCATCTTGCAACTTTTTTGTGCATTTTTTGTTCCAAACATATGAAGATATTGAAATGAAATGTTTGTTGAAAGTGATGGTTGTTATAAAATATGAAGCTAAACTTCAATACATTGTTTTGTTATAGGTCTCCAGAACATAAAGTGCTCATTGCATGTGCTTACATTTGTAAGTAAGTTGACATAAATAATAAGACTTGAGGTGGCATTACCTACCATTATTTGATGCCATTTGACATTATTTGATGCCATTTTACATTTGAGGGGTAAATGCTTTTAACCAACTAACTAACATGGGATAGTGTGTTTTCCAATGACAGACAATGTGAGCATTTTATTTGTTCCAATCGGGTAAAAAAAGGGAAATGCCATATTTACGTCACCAAATATTTCTTCTAAAATTTGAAGGTGGGCTTCATTACATTTTTTTAGCGTATGAAAAAAAAACTATTCATGACAGAATAATTGACATGAGACAATGTTTTTTCCAACACTACAAACAATGTGAGTATTCTATTTGTTCCAATTAGATGAAGAAAGTGAAATGCCTTTTTTACTGTAGCAAAGATTTCATAAAATTGAAAGTGGACTTCATTACATTCTTAGTCGTAATGGAACAAAAAATTTCATAACAAACTAACTGAAATGAGACAGTGTGTTTTCTAGCATTACAATAAATACATCTAATATACTAGATATTTTATGGTTGGAGACATTTTCCTTAAGGAAAACTATCCCACCCATCCCTTCATCCCTTTTACCTTTGATCATTCACTCAATTTTCTTATTCATCATTTTTTCTTCATTCCACAATTCATCCCATCCATTTTTATTATGGGGACTCTACATACATTACCTATTCATCACATCCTCTTTCATCATATTTCTCATCTACCAACACTTCAGCTTATTTTTATTCTTTCCCACTCCCCTTATCTATTTGTTTACCTCCTTCTATCTTTTCTATTCAATTTTAATCTATCATCAATTATCTCCCACCATGATTTGGTCCTTGTTTAGAATCCCCTCCATCCCTCCATTCACCTATCCTTCCATCCCATTCATAATCCCATACACCCTTACCTTCAATTTTTATAAAATACCATCTCATTTTCTTACATTTTTTATTGATTGTTTACACATGTATCTAGTTTGTTTACTATAGTCTTAATGCTCCATCCATCACACTATCATGATTTATTTATTCCTTCATATTATGGAATGCCTTGAAAACATGTAATTTAGATCACTATTCTTATTTTAATTGCTATATTTTTATGTTACTCCATATGTACCTAATGCATCATCATCATGATCTATTATATCATTGTGCATAATTCTAGTGCTAATAAAAGTTGTTGATGAAGGAAATGGGAGTCTAAATCTGAAGATTCAAATTTTCTCCAACATCAAACAATGGAGTGTCTACCACCTACATACACATGCAAACAAATTAAACTAACTAAACACACATGCTTGCAAATGGATTTCTGTCTCCATTGCCCTTCTATCATCCAAGATCTTGTGTTGTTGAATAAATTTTCTCTTAGAGAACTATGCACAAGAGGCTATGGTGAACAAAGATTTAAAAGATTCAATACGAATGATATGAGATAAAAAAATAAAGCATGATAAACCAGAATGCTAACATGCAACTATCTTATGAGCAAATAGATATCACAAGAGTGCAAAGAATGCTAAAAGTGGATGTAAGGATAATAAAAATGCAAAGATTGTGGATGTTGTATGATCGAGAAATGAGAGGGCATGGTTTAAATATATACCCTTAGGGATGGATCCAATATTAGGGAAAATATGGGATAAAAGAGTGAAATAGAGAAATGCATGCAAAGTGGTAAATGAAGGAAATATACAAATGGATATTAATGAAATATGCAAATATATAAATGTATTGATATTTTAATGATCATATGAATAAATAAATGATAATCGATAAATTATTATGTAAATAGAGTTTATGAATATGGATGAATGATTATTGATAAATAATATTTTAATGATTATAGATTTATAAATTATTTAATGAGATGGATACATATTTATAAAAAGGCTATGCATGAAATATGAATATGAGATGAATTACATATAAAATGGATAATAGTACTAATAATGGATCCACAAATTGATAAAATTTTTAATATTATTAGAAGAAATTTTTATGTGTCTACATTTTTCCCCTCTTTGAGACAATGCAACCTGTTGCGTTGTTTCATAGAAAAATTGATGAACTGATACATGCCCTGAAGATATCTTGGTAAGGATGATGATGAATATGGTATGCCCCTTTGAGAGATTAATCAAACAGATTGTAAAAAGATTGATATCTTGATAGATTACAAGAAAATTATTAGATGATTGATATTGTGTTAGTGATTAAGTGGAGATATACATTTGATGGAAATGCATAGTTGATGGGCATAACTGAACAATTGATGGCAATGATTAGTATAGCCAGGTTGTTGAGCTGATTAAGATGATTGAGATTGATGCCTGTGCAAAATAAGTTGATATAATGATTGATTGATTAGGGGGTTATGAGATTTCGAGAAGCAAGTTTATTGATTTGAAATTTAATTCAAAAGACATACATCAGTTGGATAAAGCAATTTATTGATTTCTCTACGACAAGGGAGATGAAAAAAATGATGAAGAGAAAATGAGGGGGAAATAAAATGAAAGAAATGATTGATGAAAGGGAGAATGTAAGGTGATGAGAATTCTTCTGCTTTTTAAGTGCTTATATCATCATCGAGCTTATTATATGACAAATTAGTATAAACATCTAGATAACATGAATTTCTAGATGACCCGAATACCGTTTTCATTTTTATTTAGTAGTAAAATATAAGCATGTAGGTATAAGGACCTTAGATGACCTGAATAATTATTGCATGGAAGACAATATCAGACAAGGAATACTCTCATCCATAGTAGACTCATAGGTCCTCAATGATTTTAGACAACCATGTCTTACGACGAGTCATCCTATGAATGAGAAATAGTCCATAGACAAAAAATGAGTGAACATGCCCCATCCTCACCTCTCTAGTCCAAGACATCCTCGAGAAGCTAAAAGACATGCCACCAGAGATAAAAAAACATAAAATAATCAAAGACAACCAAACAGACAAACACCATGTTTCCATGTAGAACCGATTGTTGTCACAGTTTATGCATTTGGTTGGATTTGAAAGGGGAATTGATAGGTATGTTGTAATGTTTGCTTGATTGTCGATCATGGTGTGTTTTGATTTTTTTGAAGTTCAAACCTCTGTGGTGATTTGAAAGTGTTATTATTATTTTTTTTTTTATATTTTTGGATTTTTGGAATATTTGATTTTTATGTATTTTCTGCATTTTTTATTTTTTGTATTTTCTAAAGTTTTTTTTTTTTGGATTTTCCAGACATTTTATGAGTTTTTTGGAACTTTTCACAACATTTTATGATTTTTATAGGACATTTTATGATTTTTTAGGGATTTTTTCAAGACATTTTATGATTTTATGGATTTTTTAAGGACATTTTATGATTTTTAGGGATTTTTTAAGACATTTTTTGATTTTTTTGGATTTTTGGAATTTTTAAAGATGGAGTGAGATGAAATGACTGATTGAAGGAACAAAATGCCCCAAAATATAGGTAATACAACCATGGATAAATGATAGATTAAAAGGAAAGATTCATTGCAAAACATGTCACACAAGCAACATATCTCTTGTTGAAATATGATAATGGTTGATTGTTTAAGATGACAAGAATGATTGATTCCATAAGGAATGATGATGATAAGTACTTAGGATCATTGATTCCTTTAAGTACGATAAGATTGATGATTGTTTGATGATTGATTGACAAAAGATATGAGGATTGGATAATGTTTTATAGCTAGGCTCAAATATGATTTGCATGATAAGATTCGAGGTTGCAAAGGGACATGATGGCCAACCCTAGGGTACTATAATCATGGATAAATGATAAGGATGTGAAATATGATGGAATGGTAATGCATAAGGATATGAAAGAAAATCCAAAGCATGCATTTGTAATTTTTCCCCTAATCTCATCAAGAACAAAGGAAGAAAATGGGACATGGATTTTGATAAGCTAGGAGATATGGAATAGAAGAATGAAAGGATAAGGATAATGAATAGGATTATCAAGATCAACTAGATAAGATATGGACAAAATGCCTAAGTATTTTTCCCCTATTCCTCATCAAGACCAAGGAAGGGAAGAAAGGATGTATTTAGATAGAATGATGGAATATGGATAAGGTGAAGGATATGGTACAAAAGATATGGATAAAGTGTATAGGATAAGATCCATAACCTTGTCAATATAAAAGGTGGAAAGGTAAAGAATGAACATAAAGATTATTATGGATATGAATGACAAGAGGGATGAAACTTGCCCCCAAGTGTAGAGTGCAAGAGAAATGGAAAAAAATAGGATATGGATAAGGATAAATGAAAATGGAAGGTAATATATGCATGATAGGAAGATGGAGGAAGGACTCAAGCATCAAATTCCATGACTAATATCCCTTGAATATGTGCTCTAATAAACCATGGCAATGGGAATTAGACTCATAAATGTTAATAGAATAATGGCATGATGGAAGAAGCTAAGTATTTATGCAAAAGTTTGGATTAAAGGAGAGTAATGGGGGATGGATGTTGGATAATGGATATGAGGTTGGAATGCTTGTTGATGGTTATATAGAAAGGATGGAAAGGTAAACATTGACACACACCTTGAAGGGTGATGGAGTGATGGATGAAAAATAGATTTAGAATATGACAAGTTTTTAGATGGATAATTGGAGGAAGCTTTTGGATTAGCAAATTTGGATGCCAATTTAGATTGTATTTCTTCTATGAGACTTTTAGGAATCCACATAGCTTTTGAATTTGATTTTTTCTTTGTGGGCCTTTGTGGTATTTGATATTTTTCTTTTTTCTTTATGGACCTTTGTGTCCTTTAAAAATTTTCCTTTTGATTTATGGGCCTTTGTGACCTTTGAAATTTTTCTTTTTGATTTATGGTCCTTTGTGGCCTTTGATTTTTTTCTTTTGACTTTGGATCATATTTTATTTTATTTTTGCATGTCTCTTCAAGGAGATATGTTGATCCTTTGATATATGTGGATTTTGATATGGAAGATTTTGAATTTTGGCACCTAAATTGCTTCCAAGAGCAATGGGATGGGTGGATGGAGATAAATGATACAAAGGTATTATGGATGGGTTAATGCAGGTAGAATTTTGAGAGGGCATCAAGGATGCATTCCTTTGTTGTTCTTGATGAATAGGAGATGGAGGTATGTAGGGACCCAATATGGGTGGAAGGGTTGATAAACTAGGGTTTGGATGATAAGAACCAATGATAGATGGAAGGTTTGATGGACTACGATACTTATAAGGTTTATTTTGATGGAATCTGGACGTATGATGGGTACCAATGTCTTGAGTGTTAGGTGTATAGCCAATACCATGATAATATGGATTTTATTGGATATAAAGGGGTTCTATGATACCTTATTCATGAAGGCATAATCCTTTGCCTTTGTAATTCATACTTTGACACATTCATTTGCCAATGGGATATGTATTATTTATGAAACAAGATGCAAGTCCATCATGAGGTGGATGTGATATGGAAGGAATAGAAAGATCTTGGAGTAAGCAACCTTGGATAAAAGTGAGGGAACCCATTTGATAGGTAAGTGTATTGTGGATAGCTTGTGATAAACTCTTGTGGAGGATTGTGATCATGAAGTGAATTAGGATGGGTGATAGGATCTTGACATGGGGATGATGAGGTACTTTGATCTTAACTTGGAAAAGGATCACTAGGTGTGTGATATGAAGTAGCTTGCTCTTTATTAGGTATGTAATCATCATGAAGTGGTATGAAAGGAATATCTTGATCATGAGAAGGATGAACATCATCATGGAATGAAAGGGTATCCTTGAATAGAGGATATCTTGACCTTGATGAGGAAAGGAATCCTGAGATTTTATAGAAAGCATATCTCAATAATTAGATGGTAGGACATCATTAGATATGATTGAATCATGAGATGGTATGAATTCATTAGATGAGGTGGAAGGAGGACTTGGAAGGATAATTTTCTCTTGAGATGGAAGGGGATCATCATGGATGAAACAAGAATAGATAAGGGGATCATTATGAGGTTCTTGAGAGATGTGATCTTGGTCAAAGATTAGAAGGGCTTGTGGAATTTTGGTATCATTGGATGGAGTGGAAAGAATACTTTAATCTTAATGTGTAGGGAAGTCTATGATAGCATGCTTTAGACTAAGAGATTGACATGAATCATTGAATGTAGATGGTATGATAGAAGATGATAGTTGGATAGATTCATTAACTTGGGTGAAAGACTCATGAGGTTTATTTTGACTTATGAGGGATGAAGATAGATGCATGGCATGGTAAGATTGCACAATATTTTTTTTTTTGAGGAATTAGATTTGGGTTTCTCATTTATCCTTTGTAGAAATTCATTGACATTGAACTTGGATGATGTAGTTTTGGGTGAGGATAAAGGCTTATGAGATGATTACATCACTGCATTCAAATGTTGGGATTCTAGTTATTTTTAAGATCTTTCAAATGATAGTCAATATATTCAATCTTTTGTTCTTGTTCATGGGTCACAGATGAATATGAAGGATAGTGGTTAGTGTAACATCTAGAAAGTGCAGAAAGAAAAGATTAAAAGAAAAAATGCAATGCAAATCTAAATGCAATCTAATGATAAGCAACAAAGAACAAAGGAAAGTCAAAAACGTAAATAAAACTTGAACAATATCACCAAATTTGTACGTATTTCCATGATTCATCTTGATTTCCCTTCTCCATTTTGCTGTTATAGTATAATTTCCCTTAGATTTTCAAGGTTTGTGCAAGTATAGCCTATGATAATGATTTAGCAAAAAATAAAAGATTCGAGATAAGTGCTCCAAAAAGTCATAATATTTCGAGAGAGATTGGAATGATGAAGACCAAATCAATTTATGGAAAATTGGTTATTCAAATGACAGGTTAGGATTGAAAGATCAATGAATGGTTAAGATTGACTGATTAGTCATGCATTATGATAATAGTTAGTAATGACATGAGTGATATAAATTAGAAATAGAATTCAAGATTAAATAAATGATTTAATCTTCAAGTTTGGTATTTGAAAACAAAAGAATTATCTTTGCATGAAAAAGATAAAGATGGATTAAAGCAACTCTTGTTCGAATGCACACACAAGGTTTAATTAATTCAATAGAAATATTTAATTAATTCGCATGTACACGCAAATGAGTTAGAACTAGATGATTGAATGATTTGACGAAGAGATTACTCGAGAATGCCACTCAGACATTAAATCAAGAGTTAACTGAGTCATTTGAATAGATCTTTGAGTCAAGTAAAAGTGAATACTTAGATAACTCACACAATTATCTAAATATAGAGAAATGCGTTAAAATAGAATTCATTAATTAAATAATTCATTTAATTCAAGATTTGATATTTGAAGAATAATTAAATAAATAAGATTTATTTAATTAAGTGATGAAGGGATTTAAATGAATAATTAAATAAATAAAGAATTTATTTAATTATAGTTGAAGTATGATAAAGGGAAAATTAAATAAGAATTTATTTAATTTGACAAGAAGGATAAGGTTAATTAGTAATATATTAAATAAAACTTATTTATTTAATTAATCAGATAGAATAAAGAAAAGGTGAATCAATTAAATAATTAAGATTATTTAATTAAAGAAATGAATACTATAGAGAATAATTAAATAATTGACATTATTTAATCATGACCATGAAGAATATGAATTATGAAGAATATTGAAGCCGCAGGCTTAGACCAAATTTTAGTGTCTACATTTTCCCCTCTTTGATACAATGTCATTTCAGCGTTGTGTCAAAGAAAATCGATAAGAAATATGCGCAGTAATGCCCCAATGTAAAATAGGTGAAGGTAAGCCCCCTAAGGAGGACATGCGGGTTCAAAGAACATGAGTGTACTCTCAAAATTGATGAGATAACTAGAAGATGAAAGAAAAAAGGATAGAGGAAAATAGATAAGGGTGGTGAAGATGTAGAAAAGAAGAAATGTTAGTGTGAAAAGAAAGATTAATAATAAAAGACATGGATGTTAGTATTAGCAATCTTAAATGTTTCGCTATATCACCAAAGGTGTTGCACTTTATCATCATTGGACAAGACTAATACAAATGGAGAAAAAAACCATGATATGACATAAATCAAGGTGTGCAAGGTCATCCACTTGCTAATAATAAACAGTCACAGAAAAGGATTGTCGTTAACTCATACTAAGGGCACAAGTTGCCCCAGTCTTTTTGTCAAGACAAACTAGAGACAACAAAAAAAGTAAAAGATGGGTCATGAGACATCATCGCTCCTCTAAATCCTTCATGGGACATCCTTGAGGAAACTAGTAACCTAACTCAAAAATCAAAACTTTAAAAGATAGTTGACAAAGAGAAATCAAAGAAAATAGAATTTTGATACATCGTTGCTTCTCTAAATCCTTCATGGGACATCCTGGAGAAAGCTAGTAACATAATTCCCATCATAAATTCAAAGAAAAATGATAAAATAAATAAGTCAAAAAGTCAAAAATCCAATAAAATATTTTTCAAAACTTGATCAGTTTGTTTAGTTTGTTTTGATTGATAGAATGATTTATTGATAAAGCTTGATTTCAAGAGATACACATACCGGATAAGACGTTGAGTCTAGTTTCGATGTTATGACTATCTGTTTAAGGCATGAAAAAGCTTGGTTTCATAAAGACATGTATCATATAAGATGTTGAGTCAGATGTCATTGATGTGATAACCTATGTAAGGCTATGTTTGATTGTGACAATGTCAATCATGCAAGGACTCATAATGTATAAGATAGATTGTTTTGTTGATATCAATATTTAGGAAGGACCCATCCTCAATAAGATAGAGTTTTATTGTTTTGATGATGTCTATCTCCAGGAAGGACACATCCTATAGCATACATTAGTTGATTTGTTTTGATTGTTTACTTGGAAATTTGTTTGATTTGACTTAGAGACATTGTTGACTTGTTCACTAGATTGATGCATGATTGGATATGATGTGTGGACAATTGAATTTGTATGACGATGAACCCTAAAGGACTGACCTAGTGCAGCCTCAGGGGCTCATCGATTGATGGCCTTGCCTATGTTATACACATAGAAACCTCGTAGTTTGACTTGACTTTGACTGACAAGACTGACTACAAATAGAAGACATGTGTGAAAGTGAATGTGATGAACCCTAATGGACTGACCTAGTGTGGCCTCAGGGGCTCATCAGTTGATGGCCTTTCCTACATTATACACATAAAGACCTCGTAGTTTGGCATGACCAATGACCTTGTCATATAGACATATGAATGGAAGCATGATTTTATACAAACAAACCTAAATGGACTAACCTAATGCCTCAGAGGCACATTGACAAATGGCCTTGCCTACATCCAATCTTAAAGGTAATGTAGTTCAACAAACGAAAAAGACTGACAAGTGCTATTGACTTTGACTCTATTTTTGGATTTTTGAATGTTTTGATTTTTTTGTCTTTTTGAAGTTTTCTATTTTTTTTTGTATTTTCTCAGGACATTTTGTGATGTTTGTGGATTTTACTATGGTTTTATGTCTTCAACATAGCCAATGGAAGAATCAAAATGACACACGTCAAGTGTTTTCCCCCAGTCGAGTATAAGACCAATTGATTATGAATAGGGTAAAATGGGGGATATGAAATGCACTCGATGTCAATCATTTCAGGTTCTGGGAAAGACTACCACTTATTATGAATGGTATATACAAGTGATTGATAGGAAAGACAAGGGATGTGTATAGGGATAGGTAGTATGTATAGGGATAAGGACTATGTATAGGGTAGTGGACTATGTATAGGGAAGTGCTAGATTAGAATAATAGTAGACAAAGGAGTAGAGTCAACTACACATGACGCCTGTTTGCCAGGTTTTCACCATGGTACATATCCAAAGTGCCACCAAAGTGGTTTTCACTATTGGAAGAATTATTTGTCTTTATTATTTTCTAGATTATCTAATTTTTTTGGTGTTACCAAGATGCCTATTTGCCAGGTTTTCACCTTGATAACAATTTTTTTGATTTTCTAATTTTTTTTGTATTTTTGCTAATTAAGACAAGGTTCTCAGAAGCTATGCGTAGAACTTCTTTAGATGTAGACTATTGATTGGTGAGGAGAATGGTTCCCTTTCAGGAGTAGAGAGTTGGTATGCTCCTAATCCAAAAGCTTTTGTAACAATATAAGGTCCTAACCAGTTTGGTTCAAACTTTCCTAGTTTGTCTCTTTCTGCTTGATTTTTGGGGTTCTCCATTAAAACTAGGTCACCAATGTCAAAGTTTTTGTTCAAGACCTTCCTATTATAGCTATGACAAAGGAAATTTTGATATGCTTGGAAATGGTCTAGTGCCTTCTGTCTTTTCTCATCCAAGAATTCTAGCTCATGGAGTCTCGATACTCGGTACTCTTCATCATCAATATGGCCTTTCAAGGATACCCTTAGGGAAGGAATATCGACCTCAATAGGAAGAATAGCTTCAAAACCAAATACTAGTGAATAGGGAGTGGTGCCAGTGGGAGTATGGATACTTGTGCGATAAGCCCATAAGGTAGGATTAAGCTATAAATTCCAATCGCGGCCAACATCATTGATAGTCTTTTTGAGGATTCTAATGATGGTTTTGTTAGATGCCTCTGCTTGGTCATTACCTTGTGGGTAGTATGGAGTGGAAAAGTGATGTTGAATATGAAATGCATCACATAGATGGCAGACTTCTTGATTCTTAAATGGGTGGCCATTATCGGTAATAATGGACTAAGGGACACCATACTGACAAATGATATAGTTCAGGATAAATTTAGAAATTTGCATGCCAGTAATGTATGTCATAAGAATGGCTTCAATCCACTTCGTAAAATACTTAGTGGTAGTGATAATGAATTTGTGTCCATTAGATGAGGTGGGGTGGATCTTACCTATGAGGTCGAGTCCCCATTAGGTGAAGGGCCATGGTGACATTATAGGATGAAGATCCTATGCTGGTGCATGTATCAAGTCTCCATGAACTTGACATTGACGAAATTTCTGTACAAAGACATATGAGTCTTTTTCCATAGTAGGCCAGTAATAACCTAGTCTCATAATCTTTTTGGCTAAGGTAGGACTGCTAGACTAGGAACCACATATACCCTCATGCACCCCATGCAAGGTTGCTTGTGCTTCAGAAGAATCAAGACATCTCAATAGGGTATTATCTATAAAGGCACGTCTATATAGGGTGTCTCTGATGATAGTGTATTTGGCTGACTTGCGGTGGAATGTCCTATGTTGGTTATTTGATAGGCCAGTGGGTATCACTTCAACATGAAGGTAGTCATATATTTCTTTGTATCATGGGGAATCAGGACCAACAATGTCACACACCATTTTAGAATATGGGATATTGTAGGCTGGGACCAAAAGCTGTTCTACCAAGAACTCAAACTTAGGCACGTTGTTAGGAATGTCGAGAAGTGATGCAATTGTAGCCATAGCATCTACTGCCCTATTTAAAACATGAGGTATTTGATGAAATTTGACCTTGTCAAAGTACTCTTTAAAGCTATTAGCCATGCGTTTGTAGGGAGCAAGCTTCTCATCCTTAGTCCCATAATCATCATTTACCTGCCTGATTACTAGTTGAGAATCACCATATACCTGCAAATGCTTAATTTTCCACTTGAATGCCATGCATAACCCTGTCACTAGAGCTTCATACTCTGCTATGTTGTTAGTACATGGAAATGCAATCTTGAATGACTTAGGGATGGAATCACCCTATGGTGTGATAAACAGTATACCTGCCCTTGAGCCATGATTTGTATGTGAGCCATAAAAGTAAAATTTCCATGGTATGTTTGTGTCAATTGTAAATATAAACTCATTAGGAAATTCTGCAACTAATGGGTGATCTTCCTATATGGTTGTGCCAGCTAATTGATGAACAATGACTTGTCCTTTAATAGCCTTTCTTTCTACATACTGGATATCATACTCACTAAGTATCATAACCCATTTGGCCACGTGCCCTATTAATGCTGCCTTGCTGAGAAGATATTTTAGAGGATCTATTTTAGCAATCAGCATTGTTTGGTGGTTTGGAATATAATGCCTTAGTTTTTGGGTAGCAAATACTACTGCAAGACAGGCACATTCAATGGTACTATAGTTTTGCTCATAGCCTACCAAAGTCTGACTGATATAATAGACTGCCCTTTCATGACCTTCATCATCATTTTGTGTAAGCAATGCTTCGAGTGATGAATGGGTTGTTGTGATATAAAGAATCAATGGTCTTCCTTCAACAAGTGGCATTAAGACTGGTGGTGTGAGTAAATATTCCTTAATCAGTTGAAAAGCCTCTCTGCACCTAACTGTCCATGCAAAGGGTACCCCTTTCTTAAGTAGATGTTGAAAGGGATGTGTCTTATCTACTAACTGCACTATAAATCTTCTGATGGATTACAACCTTCCTTGTAATTTCCTTATTTGATTGAGATTAGTGGGTGGAGGCATGTCCATGATTGCTTTTACCTTAGCTGGATCCACTTCAATGCCTCATCTGGAAATGATATAACCTAATAGATTTCTTTACTTGACTCCAAACACACACTTCTTGGGATTGAATCTCACCTTATACTTCTCCAACCTTTGAAATATCTTGTCTAAAACCTATAAATGTTCTGCCCTTGTCTTGGATTTAACAATAAGGTCATTGACATAATCCTCCATAAGAGTGTGTACTAGATCATGAAAGATAGTGGTCATGGCACGTTGATAGGTTGCCCCAACATTCTTGAGTCCAAAGGGCATAACATTCTAGCAATACATTCCCCAAGGACAAGTGAAAGTCATCTTAGATTGGTATTCAGTTGCAATTCTGATCTGGTTATATCCTGAAAATCTATCCATGAGGGACAACATCTCATATCCTGCTGTCATGTCAACTATCATGTCTATGTTAGGTAAAGGGAAGTCCTCCTTAGGACAAGCCTTGTTGATATCTCTAAAATCAGTATAGATGTAGATGCCCCTAGTTGGTTTAGTGACTGGTACAAGATTGGAAATCCACTCTGTATAGTCAATAGATCTAATGAAACCAACATCTAAGAGTTTCTTGAGTTCCATCTTGACTAATAAAGCAATCTGTGGGTGCATTTTTCTCAATTTTTGTTTCACCGGTTTGGCACCTAGTTTTAAGGGTAAGTGATGCAGAAAAAGTTTAGGATCCAAACCAAGCATGTCTACATATGACCAAGAAAAATTTATCTATCTTTGTGAAAAGAATTTGTGGAACTCTGGCTGCTCTTTTGTTGTCAATGACGCTGCAAAAATAAACTAGTTGAGGATTCTCTTTTGTGCCTATGTTGACTTCTACTGATTCTTCAATGAGCATGGGTGTCTTTTCTTGTGCAATAGGGAGAATGTTCAAACCTCCATCCTTAGGTGCCTCAGAGATGTTTTCACCATTGGATGCATCCTTTCTTTTTACTTTTTCATTGTCTAAAGGTGCCTTTCGGTTTTTAGCTAGAGACTTGTCCTTTTTATTCTTTTTCTCATTTTTGCGACTGGAGGATTGAATAGATTCCCCAAAATATGCTTTGTTGTCCAAGTCAATGGTAAAACTAGCCTTATGATCACCATTAGGTATGCCTTCTCGTAATCCCAAGAACTCAGCAATTGCTTTGTCGTTCTCAAAAATGTCTAAGACAGGTGTGTCTTGTTGGTCCCAATCAATGAGTTGGGAATAAACTAAGGGCATGTCATCATCAGAGTTATCAAAGTTTAATGGGGTCAAGGTAACGATTGAGTTATTCATATGGTCACAAAAGTCTTGGACTAGGTCTTGTTTTCTCTTAGGTTTGGATCTAGGTGGATTGATAGGTGGACCTAAGGCCAAGGTTTGACTATCTAAAACAGATGGCTCAGGTTTCCAAGAGGTAGGATCAAGTGATTCCCAATAGTAGTGTTTAAACCATTCCTCTTTTGTCATGTTATTTGGTGGATAGGAATTCAATGGATTTGGTGAGGATCTTAACATTAAGTCAAGTTCTCCAAATAACTTGTCAAGGTCCATAGAAGAGGTAGAGGATAGGGAATCCCACTCATAATCATTAGAGTTGGGGGAGTCACAATGATATTAGTCCAATGGTTCATGAGATGTCTTAATATATTTTGAAGCACTCACTTCCTCAAGTAAGGGTGAGGTGGTACTAGGAATGCCAATATGAATTGGTTGGAACCCTAGCCCCACGCCTTTTGGCCACTGAGAAACAAATATTGGTTCAATCCTCCCATCTTGGTTTAAGCCTAAACCACTCTATCCATCATATCCCTTGCTCTGCATGATTGTGAAACCCTTTCCATATAGATTTGTAGGAATGTGAGCAAGTGAGAGGTTCTTCATTATCTTCCTTGTACAACCAGGAAGTGACATCTTCTGTATCTACTATAGTGACCATAGACTGTCCCCTATCTAATGTAGGTAAATTGTATGACTTAGGAGGAATCAGATGGCTAACACAATAAGATGTATTCATGTAATACTCTCCACAACCCTTGTCTTGGATCTCTACCCTAGGAGTGGTAGGAATTGAGGGAGAAATATATGTTTGAGTGAGTTTGGATGGATCAACATAAGAAGAGGAATTGGACAATGAAGTCTCTTGGTTCACTAGCACTTTGCGTTGGGGGATCTCTTTTAGATTGGTGCAATATTGGAATGGATCTGGATCACCATCTATAGTTATTTTTGTGCCATTGTAAGGGAATTTAAGACACTAATGATACATGGAAGGGACCGCCTTCATGGCATGAATCCATGGTCTACCTAGCAGAAGGTTATACGGAAGGGTGAGATCCAAGACATGGAACTTTGTCTCCATTACTGCAGGACCAATTCTAATAGGAAGTGTTACCACCCCCTTTGATTTTCATTCCTCATCATCATAAGCTTTAATGATAATACTTTTGTTCGTGTCTACACATGCTTCTAAGATACCTAATGCCTTAATTAGTTTTAAAGTGCATAGATTTAACCCTGCTCCTCCGTCTACCAAAACTCATCTAACTTTGGTGTCATCAACAAGGACTTCAAGATGCAAAGGATCATTATGATTTGTCTTTTCAGTTGCATAGTCTTGTTCAAAAAATGTGGCATGATGATTATTGGTTAAGTAGCCCACCATTTCTTGGAGAGGATTGACATCAAGATCATTAGGGACCATGGTGTTTTGTAAAGACTTATCTAGAATAGATCAATGCTCAACCGAAATATGCAATAGTTCCAAGATTGAGATTTGGGCTGGGGTCTTCCCCAACTAGTTAAGTAGGTTATATTGTGACTTGGAAGACTGTGGTATTTTCTACGATGGAGGACCTTGAATGGTAATCTTCGTATGACGAGCATTGACTGCACACTTGGGATTTGTATTTGATAGTAATGGTATTGATATTCTCATCAGTGACGCGAAGGTAATGAATGGTTTTTCCACTACTATAATCATGCTTGATACTCACATAGTTGGCTGACATATTGGTCTTAGTACTCAAACTAGGAACAGTTCCTTTCCCATGGTCATGTAGTGGATTCAAAAAGACTTGATGATCAATGTTTGATGACTTTTGTTTCTATCCACTAACTTCAATTATTCTCCTGTCGACAAGATCTTGTATGATATTCTTCAGTTGGCAACAATTTTGTAGGTTATGTCCCTTAGTTCTATGGTAATCACAAAAGGCATTGTCATCCCACCAAATTGGTTTAAATTGTCCTGGGTCGTATTGTCTTGGTTCCTGTAGCTGTATAAGATTATGTTGTAACAGTTGTTTAAATATGGACTCAATGGGTTCCCCTAAGGGAGTGAACTCAAATTTTTGAAACCTCCTTTGTTGTTGTGGGCGTTGAGTATTTTGGACCATGTTAGGAGGTTGATTGACAACATTAAGTGTGTCGGAAAAAGTGTGAGGTCCTTGTAATGTGATGAGTGGTCCCGTTTGTACTATTTTAGCATCAATTACCCCATCATTGGTGACATTTTTGATGTGAGACCAAAATCTATTTCTGTCAGTGGGGGTGTTTTGTACAATCAAATTTCTATTGGATGTGGATGTCTTAAGTTTTCCTTTTTCAATGAGATCCTTTTCTATTATAACCCCTTTTTCCACTAGTTCCGAAAAAGATGTACAATAATGTACCCTTAAGTTACTCCTTAGTTTTGCATGAAGGTTTTCTTGGAACATAGTAACTTTTTGTTTTTCTGGTATGTCAACAGGACACCAGCTAGCTATAGTCCTCCATCTTTGGAAGAAAGCTATGAATGTTTCACCCTCATCTTGTGTTGTGTGACACAAGGTTGCTATATTTATCTTGTGGTCTATGTTGAAGGAGAATTGCTCCACAAATTTCTCAACCATTTCACCCAAAAATTTGATGTTAGAGTCTAGACCTAAAAACCACTCAAGTGAAATTCCTACAAGACTTCTTGGAAATAGTCTCATAAGATATGTGGGGTCATAAGTGACATCTATGTATATGGTAGAAAATTACCTTATATGTTCTATTGGATTTCGTTTGCCATTGTACTTAGGGAGATTTGGTATGAAATATCCATGAGGGAAAAGGGTCATATACAATGATCTATGAAAGGGAAATGGGCATATGTCCTTTGTTGAGAAGGATTTCTTAGTTAACACCGAAATGTTATCCATTTGCATTTGTAGTGCCTCCATTTGTGTTTGTAAGATGTCAACTTGGGTCAAGGATGTGCTAGGCGGATTATGCAGATCTATGTAAGTATTCTGAAATGTAAAGTCTCGTGATGGGTTTCGATTGAACGTTGGTACTTGAGGTGGGTTTGGATTCAGAATGTTGGTAAACGTGTTCTGGTATAGAATTTGCACAAAATGGTTTTGACCAAGGATCTGTGTGAACGGATTCTGACTACCAATCTGGGAGAAAGGATTCTGATTCAGAATTTGTGTAAATGGATTTTGATTGCCAGTTTGGGCAAAGGGATTTTGATTTAGAATTTGAGTGAATGGATTATGATTGCCTATTAGGGCAAAGGGATTTTGATTGCCATACTAGAAAGAGGGAATGCCTCTTGTTTGTGTAATTCATGGTATAGTACTACTGACTTGAGCACTAGGTATAGCAATCGACTATGGTATGGTATTCATGATGCTAGTAGTAGGTATGGCCATTGACTATGGTATGGTACTCGTGAAACTGACATATGGTGTAGAAGCTAACGTTTTAGGTCTTTTACTCCCAACAAGAGGACCAAAGGGAGTGGATGATGAGGCCCCTACAATGAAATTAAATCTTGATGTCATGCCGGATATACCAAATGGAGATGTATGGACTATCATACTCTATGTAGGTGTGCCAGATGGCATGGTTGTGCTGACCTGAGGTATAGTAGTACTAGTAGTCGTTGTATTTGTCCCTTGTGTAGGTTTAGTTTGTAAGGTGCTAATATTGAATATTATAGGTAAGGTAGCACCTTTAGCTAGCAATTTGGCTAAGTATCATTGACGATCATTTGCTAGGTACTCATCTACGAAAGAGGCAAACTCAGAGTCCTGTGTGGCAACCTCTATTTCTTCTGTTGTAATGTGACCTTGAGTGTTTCTAGTGGTGAATTTTTCTAATAGAGTCTTGTGAGGTCTTGAGGAAAATGGATTGATGAATTCATTTGGGTTCGACATATTTTCTCTCTCTCTTCTCTTAGACCTAGTTTCAACCATGTAAGACAAGCTCAATATGCGGGAAATGCAAAACTATGTCTACAGATAGTATGACTCTAGTCTATGTTTTTGGGATTTTTTGAATGCAAAATAAGGGATGCTCTAAGATGACACTAGTCTAGAATGACAATATCTAAAAATGCAAAGTATAACTAGGCTTCTAAGGTAATCAATTCCATAAACCTAAGACAAGGGTACCAACTACCTAAAGTCTAACCATGATGTCAATTTAGTTATGTCAATGAACCACTATAAGATAATGATCAAAGATAAGTTGAGTATCCTAACTAGACTAATGAGCTAAGCGGACTCTTTGTAGGACAAAGGATAAGATGATATGATGAGGTTCAATGACAAATTTTGTTGAAACTATGATTTTTCTAAAGTGTAGAAGGTGGACCTATCATAAAGTTTGTAAAAGTGACCCTCCTAGAAGTTTAATCTCAAGGTAATATGTACTCTAAGATTAAGTTTGACAATTGCAGTCAAATTTCATAGTTGTGGTTGTGATAGGTTGAATGTGAGCGTTAGAAAATGAGCAGCAAGTAAAAGAGTGCAAATAAACACCAAAACAACCTACACCTCAAGATTAGCCTAAGTTGGAAACAACACAAGATAAAAAGCAACAAATGGAACCTTACACCTTGTCTCGAATCGATCCTTTGGTTGGCCCTTTAATCTTTGTTGTGTATTCTCTTTGGATGGCACAAGATGCAAGCTAAATGATGTTGTGAGGATGAGTGCAAGTGGATGCAAACAAGAAAATGGCTAAGTGTAGATTGAGAAACAAAACTGCAAGAGTTTGGCTAGCAAAATGATCTCCTCCAAAATGAGAGAAAAGAGGGGGTATTTATAGGAATTTTGAGAATTCCTAGGGGAAATGGATGGCCAAGATTGAGCCACAAAAGATCAAGATGTAGGGCCAAGGTGAGTTGAGAACTCACAAGCCCTCACATCTTGACATGTGGCATGTGATAAAGCCCTAAAAGGTGAAGTGGACATGAGGTGGAAGGAGAAGTACATGACATGGAGGGGGTACAAAGTACCTTGGGATTGGACAAGATCTCCTCATAAAGGAGGTCCTTGTCCACATGTGGGTGAGAGGACATGTGAGGAATTAAAAATTCCTCAAATATTCTCATGGGGAGATGGGAAAGAATAAAGAATGAGTGAAGGACATGTGGGAAGAAGTGAAGTAATTAAAAATTCCTTTTGGGTGCCTTGGGGGATTAAAAGGTGAATTAAAAATTCACATGGGGAAGTGGAGTGCCTTGTCCAAAAGGAGAAAGCCTTTAATAAGGTTGACTCAAGGACATATGTCATAAAGGACATGGGGAAGAGAAAAGGAATTTAATATTCCTTGGAAGGATAAAAGGAATTAAAAATTTCTTGAGAGGTTGATTAGGCTAGTTAATGAAAGATTAGAGGAGGGTTAGGTGGCTAAGAGAGATTAGAAGCCAACTTGCAAAAGTTGGAGGATGTGACACTTCCTAATCAAGGATTAGGCATGTGCACATCCTAATGATGAGATTAGAAGAAGGATTAAGATTAGATAAAAATGATGGAGGATGTGACATGAAGGGAATTAAATAAATGGAATATTTATTTAATTCAATTGATGGAAGGAGGATTAAAGAGATAAGGTATTATTGATTAAATACCTTAGGGATTTGGAAGAATTAAAGATATTAATTAAATAATAGTAGTATTACTTAATTAACAAAAATAAGATGAAAGGGATGAATTTGGATAAATTAAGTGTCCAAATTTAGACATCTACATTTTGCCCCTCTTTGAGATGGTGTTACGAAGTAGCATCATTTCAAAGATTATTAAAATATAGAACCTAGAAGAAGATGGTTAGATTGGAAAAGATGCCCTAGTCATTCAAAGAAGTGACTAGGAAGGAAGATGATGGGGGGAAAGATGAAAGTTAGGGATGAAGGATGCCCCCTCGAGAGGACATGCAGGTTCAAGAGAACACGAGTGGGCTCTCGAAATGGATGAGATGATGCAAGGGGAGTTGAAGAAGATGATGCAATGTGATGGGTAAGAAAGAAGGGGAGGATGAAGAGGAAATGAAATCCAAATGCAATTTTCCATCATCGGAGCACTGATTTTTGCTATAGCATAAGACACAAGATGCCAAGGTATGAAGAACCAAGGCGGATTAGTGACTAATGCATAAAACAAACATAACAAACAAGAAGGCTATCCCAACACCCCAAAGTCATGGTGACCTTGGTCAAGCCAGGTATTGGATAACCTAAAGCACACAAGGATGCCCCAGCGTAACACAAGACCTCAGGGATCTTGGTGGGTACTACGTGGGACAACTGAGAAGACATAAAAGATCAAGATACACCCCTATGTTGATGAGTCAAAGCACACCATGATATGATGGATCAAGGCGACGATGAAAAGTGATGATAGGGAGCTCAAATGATAAACAAAATCCAAAAGCATCAAAATATTTCAATCAATTTCAAACGTCCTTTGCCATAGGATCAATCAAGGGGATGGATGGGATTGATGAGGTCTGTTAGGAAGGATGCATCCTTTTGAGACCGATGATGGATACTAAATTAAAAGATTGATATGACGCAGGATATTTAGAACTGATTGGATCTGATGGTACAAGTGGATCTTGTTTGTTAAGAACCAGCAAGATAAGGGCATAGCTTGATGACGTGACACGAGAGACATGACACAAGATAGGAGACCTTGATGGATGACCAAGATAGGATGGAGAATAGGAGAAAGGTGGACAATATAGATCAATGATGGATGGAACCCCAGGGGTGGATCAAATGATCGACCTTGCCTACGTGAAAGCGTAGGATCAACGTAGTTTGACGGAAGGCCAAAGACAAGTGATGGATGAAAGATGATGAGATAACCCTAGATAAGGGGATAACATGATTGGACCGACACGATGGGACAAGATAGACCAGTTGGATTGGATTGGAGGATGATGGTGATCACGAAGCTCATTGATGGGATAGTTATCCAAGTAATCAAAAGATGAAGTGGGCAGATGACATGCCATATAGACGAATGATGAAGTGATAAGATAGATGATGTTGGATTGTATGGGGAGAATGGGGATCACGAAGCTCAGGGATGGAATAGTTATCCAAATAATCAAAAGATGAATTGGGAGGATGATATGATAGATAGATAGATGAATGAGGAGAAAGGATAGGAGATGGAGAAGATGGAAGATTACTCAGAATGAGTAAATGATTGATCAAGATTATTGAATGAGAGTTTGAAATGATAGAAGGAGGTTTGATGAAGTTTTGAGATGATAGATGAAGGTTCGAAATCGATGAATGGTTACACGAAATGGATGAATGGATTTATTAGAATGGATGAATAGGACAGAGTTGAAGAAGATGGAGGGAGGGATCTTAAGACTTTGTTCGATATCCAAAGATCGTGACTGCAAATGGATTAAAGCTCAGATTAGGGGTTTGGTTAAGCTCAGATTGGGATAAGATTAAAGCTCAGATGAGGATTGGATTGAAGACTATAATGATTGAAGGATATGATTGGATTGATTCTACACCGAGTTCCGAGGTTTAAAGGGCATAAAGTGTTGACAATTAGATATTTCCTGATTTGGCAATTTTAAAAAATTGTCAAATTTTGCCATTTTAGGAAACCTCACGGATATACTTTTGGGAGGCCAAATTTTTGCTAAGAAATACCCATTATTGAGATAGGATGAATTTCCAACTAACATCCCAAATGCGAGATATGCATTTCGAGTTATGAGTGAAAATAATTTGTCAAAATGCTGGAAAAAAATACTAAATTGGGATTTTGAGGGTCAAGATGAAAGTTTGAGGCCCCAAAAATGTGCCCAAACGAGTTTCCAATGGCTTTCGACCAAACCAATTGGGAATCCACTTGTTATCTCATAACGCAACCACCCATCAAATTTTAGCTCAAACAGACACCCGAGTCAAAAGTTATGGCCTCCGGAAGTTTTGGTGTAAAAATCAAAACCCTCAAAAATATGGTTTTTTGATAAATTTTGAAAATTTCAACACATGGGTTTTGATGGTGAGGGGAAATTAGAAAATGGGTCGGAGGTGGATTTTGAATTTTTTTTGTATTTTTGTGCTAGGAGGGGGACATTGAGCGGCCGCCACGTGGACGGTTCCACCGCCGTAGGTGGACGGGTCTGCCGCCGGGTGGATGGGTCCGCCGTTGCAGGCGGACGGGTCCGCCGCCAGGAAGGCGGGTCCGTTGCCAGGGGCGGACAGGTCCGCCACCGCAGGGTGGACAGGTCCGCCGCCGGAGGCGGATGGGTCCGTTGCCGCCGGGGGCGGACGGGTCCGCCGTCGGGGGCGGGTCCGCCAACCAGGGGGGACCGCCGAGGGGGAAGGATGAAGGATGAAAAGAGGGGATTGGCTAGGTAGATGGATAGATGGAAAATGATAAGGGGGAAGGTTTAGATGTATAAGAAGATGAGGATGGGAAGACACAAGGGATTGGTAGGAAGACAAAGATGGGGATATGAAAGGGAGTGTTTTGATGGATGGATAGGAGGATGAGGATGGGGATGGGGAGAAACCTATAACCAGAGGCCAATGACAAGGGATGATGAAATGGGATGGAGATAGAGAGAAATGAAGTAGGGAGATAGGGATGGGGGATTAGTAGTGAGTGTCTTCGGGAATGATACTGTTCCCTGCACTATACTGAGCAATGACCAAAAATGGTTGGTCTCTAAAACAAAAGGTGTTTAATACGAGCATTTCATTCGTAGGGCATGATCCATGCGGTGAGAGTACCTTTTCAGATCCATCTCGTTGAAACCATATGCATGATTCTTCGGCTTTCCCCAAGAATCCACTTTTATATACCAGCTAGAAGTCCCTCAGGTTCAGGGTGCTACCGGTCTGAGTCATCCTGGGGTGAGTACTTTTTCCCACCAGAACAGGCCCAAGTTCTAGAGTTGGTAGCCATTTCTCTTACACCTAGGATTGCACGAATGTGGAAGGGGAGAGGATACTTCGATGTACCAAATCATGAAGATAATACACAGTTGTGCTTTCACACCAAACATAGTAAACACTTGTAAATTTTAAACCAAATGAAAGATTTGCTACACTACCAAACAGTTTGTTTCAAATAATTAACTAGGGTCTTTGCCATGTGTTCTACAGAAAGATTCATTAGTAGTTTTTAGTATTATCTCTGTCAATCGTCCCACAAAAACTTGTTAACTCCAAAAATAAAAAGCACACACACTGAAAATCTAATATTAGTAACACACAAATCAATTGAAAATTTTAGATTTTCAAAAATAGAAAAAAAAGGTTATCAGTCAATTGCATCATTGTTTATTAGTAAGATGTGTTGATTTTCTATGCAATTATGTTCTCGGTATTTTACCAGTCAGTTGCGGTTCATAAATTTTCAGATGCGTCAGAATTTTTTAGATGCGTCATTTCTGGTGTTAGATGTGGTTCAAAAAGTCAATTGTGTCACTTCATCAAATTGATGCGTCTGTGGATTTAAATTGTAGCATTCTATCAAACTGATGCATCATTCTATACAAAAAACCTACGAAAATAAAAATAAAAGTCTACAGATATGCAAAGATGGTGTCTTCATGTCAGGTTCACCAAATGTAATGTCTAGAAAGTGTAGAAAGAAAAGATTAAAAGTAAACATGCAATGCAAAAATTAAATGCAATCTAATGCTAAGCAACAAAGAACAAAGGAAAGTCAAAAACATAAATAAAACTTGAACAATCTCACCAAATTTGTACGTATTTCCATGATTCATCTTGATTTCCCTTCTCCATTTTGCTATTATAGTATAATTGCCCTTAGATTTTCAAGGTTCGTGCAAGTATAGCCTATGATAATGATTTAGCAAAACATCGAAAATTCAAGATAAGTGCTCCAAAAAGTCATAAGATTTTAAGAGAGATTGGAAAGATGAAGACCAAATCAATTTATGGAAAATTGATTATTCGAACGACAGGTCAGGATTGAAAGATCAACAGACGGTTGAGATTGATTGATTAGTCATGCATTCTGATAATAGTTAGTAATGACATGAGTGATATAAATTAGAAATAGAATTCAAGATTAAATAAATGATTTAATCTTCAAGTTTAGTATTTGAAAATAGAAGAATTATCTTTGCATAACAAAGATAAAGATGGATTAAAGCAACTCTTGTTCGAATGCACATACATGGTTTAATTAATTAAATAGAAATATTTAATTTATTCACATGTACACACAAATGAGTTAGAACTAGATGATTGAATGATTTGAGAAAGAGATTACTTGAGAATGCCACTCAGACATTAAATCAAGAGTTAACTAAGCAATTTGAATAGATTTTTGAGTCGAGTAAAAAGTGAATACTTAGATAACTCACACAATTATCTAAATATAGAGGAATGTGTTAAAATAGAATTCATGAATTAAATAATTCATTTAATTAAAGATTTGATATTTGAAGAATAATTAAATAAATAAGATTTATTTAATTAAGTGATGAAGGGATTTAAATGAATAATTAAATAAATAAATAATTTATTTAATTATAGTTGAAGTATGATAAAGGGGAAATTAAATAAGAATTTATTTAATTTGACAAGAAGGATAAGGTTAATTAGTAATATAATTAAATAAAAAGCATTTATTTAATTAATTAGATAGAATAAAGAAAAGGTGAATCAATATTATTTAATTAATAAAAGAAATGAATACTATATCTAGAATAATTAAATAATTGACATTATTTAATCATGACCATGAAGAATATGAATTATGAAGAATATTGAAGTCGCGGGCTTAGACCAAATTTTGGTGTCTATAGTTAGACATGAATGATGGAGAGGATGGTTCTTGGACTCCCTTAAGTATAATTATTGGTTTTGGTGGTGGAGTGTGATTAGGGGCTCCCTTAAGCACAAATTTTGGTTTTATTGGAGGAATATCATTAGGAACTCCCTTAAGCATAACTTTTGGTTTTATTGGAGGAATGTCATTAGGGACTCCTTTAAATGTGATTATTGATTTTGGTTTAGATGAAGATTTAGTAGAAAATGATGTGGAAGATAGGGATGAAGGCATGTTTGGCTTTGAGAGTTTTTGAAAGGTGATTATAAATGATCTTGTAAAGTTTAGAAAGGATATGAGGAAAGTTTTGGGATGTTGTGAGGATGTTGTAGGATGATTAGTGAAATTTCGGGAAGGTTATGGATGGTTTAGGGATGCTTATTATGATGGATGAAGCATGAGACCCAAAGGTTATGATAGGTGATGATGTTTGAGTGATTGAAAATGTGTGAAAAGAAGGTAGTTTAAACACAAAAGCATAATTTCTGAATGTTTTGACTTGACTTGAAGACAAGCACAACCTAATTATTCAAAAAGGTTTGTATACTTGGTATAGCCCATTGAAATACCCCAAGATCAGTGTGAAACACTTCTTTCTTTCGAGAGCAGATAGCTTAGAAGTTTGGTGGCACTGACTCCCCTCCACGACACTCACTTCTCGGGTGCACCAACTTCAAATTCTCCAAAGATGAATTTGCTATATCTACTCAAGGGAGTTAGTAGTGAGTATCTTTGGGCATGATACTCTACCCTGCACTATACCAAGCAATGGTTGAAAGGCTAGGCTTCTTAAAACAAGAGGTGTCTAGTAAGGGCATCTAGTTCAAGGGATATTATGATAAAATCCCTCAAGAGGTCTCCCAACCCTTAGAACAAGGGCTTTTCACATCATAAAGATACTGGGGGAAAGCTATCATGTACCACTTCCCATTGATTGGAAAATTTTCTTGCAACCACAAATTTATATAGCGGTTCGAAAAGACTTGGCTTTAGCCCGTTATCGCTTGGGTCATTCCCACCTTTCAAATCGGGGTGGAAGACCCTCTAAGGGATTAAAAACATAAAAAGATGGGTATGGATTTCTAATCACCGAGTTTGCACAAGGTGAGAGCATATACCTACCATCTTTACAAGCACAACAAATAGAAATTTATTAATCCCCTAGTTAAATCTATGTGAAAGAGGACAATTGTTCTTTTTAAGCACCAAATGAAATGTGCTCTACTCTAAAACAAACAAGATTTAGTTGTTTTAGAATAAAGTCTTGAACACATGAAAATCTGCAAAACCACCCATTAGTAGTTTCCCAAAGATGTCTTGAACCAATGAAAAGCTTCAAAACCCTAATTAGCACAAGAGGTTAAAAATACTAAACTAAATTTAAAAATTAAAACTAAACTAAATTAGAAAGTTTCAAAATTAAAAAAAAAAAATCTAAATTTAATCTGCATCAAATCTAAACTAGATTAAATTAAAAAAGAAAGCCAAAAATCTAAACTAAATTAACAAATCTAAATTTAATTAATCTATACTAAATCATTCTAAACTAAATTAAAGATTTAAATCTAAATTCAAATCTAAAAATTAGAAAAATCTAAATCAAATTACAAACATCTAAATGGCATCTAAAAAATAGAAACATCTAAATGACATATCTAAATCGCATCTAAAAATCTAAATGGCATCTAAATATTAGAAACATCTAAATCAAATTTGACTTAAAGTTTTAACAGCGAGCCCCAAAATCGGGCGAAATTTTCAATGGCATGCTTCGAACAATAGTTCAAAACATTCATAATAGGGCTCTAGATATTTTTAGCTAAAAAATTTGTTTTAAATTTTCCCAGAAGGTAGATTGACAAAGAATTGTTAAGGTCGAATGTTAGCTGCATAAGATAGTTTGCTCTTACAGTGAGAATGTATTAAAATTTGTCTGAGGAAATTCTATTTTAATTTTTGCACCCCAAATTTTATTATATTTAGCTTGAAAATGTTATGAAGCATAATAGCTCGAACATGTTATGAAGTAGGATAGCGGCAAGATTGTAAAAGAAAATTATTAAGAGAAGTACATTTTTGATGCCCTCAAATTGTATGTTATGATTTGTTCAAAATTAAAAAATTTGGAAGTAGCACGTCAACTTGCTAATGAATGCTATGATTGCAGGATTCAAAAGAGATGAAGTAATTGCAGGATATGTTGAAAATGGAATCTGTTGTTAAGTTTCCTTCTACGCCTTTACCAACATCCTTCTCTACCTACAAGAAATCATTAAGAGAAAAACAAATCTTAGCAGGAGCATTTTAAAAGACCAGATTCATAAATATTTGAAATCCTTCTGAAAAACTCTTCCCATCATTCTTAATGACATCAAGACACATAGAGAATAATAATAAGTGTAAGGAGAGCTAGAATGTGTCACCAAGAAGGAAAGCCTTGAGTTTTTGATAGAATATTAGAACCACATGTATAATCGTGGACAACAATGATAAGAATTTATGCTTGGAATGGATTTCAAAAAAAAATTATAAATCTATTCTCCCAAATGCGGTGGTCAGGCATGAGAGCAGATGATTTTCACCCTAGCTAGTGTCCTTATAGAACATGCTTACCTAGAAGATCTATAAAAAGAAAATAGATGTCTTCATATCAAAGCTTGAATCAGTTACCAAGAATACAACTAACACAATGAGGAAGAAATTTTTTTAAACTTAGCCACTGTAGAGAATATTAAAGTAGTTCATATAAAAGAGAAACTAAATGAGTCTAGGACTAAATAAATCTAAAATAGAATCAAAACACTAATAAATGAGAAAGCTAAAGTCATAAATGCAATTCACGTGGGGCACAAAAATGAAAAATGATAATGATCTTGAAGCTTCGCAGCTATTGGAACCCGAATTATCATAAAAATTCTAAGTATTTTATATTTAAAATCCAAAATTCCCACTCTTATTTTCATAATAAATCACTTTATCGCCATTCACAAAGTCATTTTTTTCCTTTACTGAGTTACCACTATCATATTAGCCACCCCTTATAACACCCATACTATACCTCTCTACTGCAGTTCATCCCCAAGCAACTCAGGGTAGGACAATGAGAGGAGCCACTATCATATACCACACTCTTTACACTATACCACTATACCATGGGGGGTCAAGACACAGCCCACGGTAGAGCGGTACATTGAAGAAAGGTACTAAAGACACATCGCAGTACTACAAGGGAGTAGGAAATAACACAAGGTAGTGTGGTAACTAAGTCATTGGGTCATTTAAAATACACCAATCACATTAGTCAACATCAAAACTTAAAATTGAGCTTGATACGAAGATTTGAATTGTGCAAATTTATGAGCTAGGAGTAAATGTATGTTTGTATTGAAATACATGAAACAAGTTGAGATTTTTCATTCATAATAGTTGAAACCATGTTGCAGATGAGCTTAAATTGCAGGAGTAAAGGTAATTCTTCAAAAGTGAGTTTTATCCCCAGGTAAGCTTTGCTCATCATTCTTTGTGAATTTCATAAAATGGTACCAAAAAAGTCTAAAGTAGGAGTTAAAAGGGATAAAACCAAAACCAGTAAACCCTCCTTCCAATCCCCATTGCTTTCCTTGTTGCCTGGTTCAGTAGACAAGGGACCTAAAAAGGTTTTTAGAGACTTAGCTTAAGGGTGTAGAGACTCCATTATACCTCAGTCGGGTTGGAGCCTTTATTGGTACTTCTATTGGAATAGGAACGAAAAGGTTTTGACATCAAACCCATGGACCTTAGATTTGGCTAAATTGATTCTCCCTATTATTTTCATTGAAATTGAGCTAATGGCCTTGCTCACAAATACCATGCCCCAACCAAAACTATTAGGCTTCCAAATGGTCAGTACTTAGTTGATGTCTCAAGAGATGCCATTATAAAGTGTTTCAAGCTGAATAAACAAGTTGTAATGGAGGTGAATTTAGTTAAACTAGAGCAGGAGTATAAGAGGTTGAGAAGAATATACCGAAGTGATGAGCTTCCCCTACACATGAAGAGGGGTGATGATAACAAAAAACTCCCCATTCCTTCCTCTAAAATGGAGCCTTTCCAAGTCTCAGAATTTCAAGTTTATTTCAAAAAATCTTATCATGCATTATGTCAAGTCTTTGGGATAGATGTAGAGGAACATATGTCAATGGGATTGATGAGAATGGCCATGCTAATTCAACATCCTAAGTCAAATGTAGAGTTTTATTTTGCATCTATAATTGAGGAACAAATACGAGGGATTACTGCAAGTTAGGGAAGCTATGGCCCCCATTACTTTTAGAAAATATTCTTTATTGTGTCACTTAATCCTGTGTCAGAATGAAATGAAGTGCACTAAAAGAATGAAATTGTGTACACAAGAAAGTGGAGTAAGACTCCCTGTGCAAAATTAGTGTTACATCTAGGATAGCAGATGTATAGAATGTGATTTTGTAGTGTTTCGAGATGATTTTGTTGTTAGACTAATAGCTACCCTTGGTTACCCAACACCAAGATTTCCTGAATCGTTGATGAAAGTGATGAGGCCTATACAATATAGGCCAGACCAGGGATATACCCATAACTATGTTGACTAGTTTTTTATGCCTCAACACATAGTTATTAGAGTATATGGATGAGACCAACCACCACAATTTATGCCTAAGTTTACACATACAAGGGTATTTTTCCTAGAGTTTATGTGGTAGATGATTTGGATGGAGCATGATTTGATGAGAAATTAAAGGAAAGGTATATTTTTTCCTAATTTGAAAGTATTTGAATAGTTGTCTGTTGGGTTTGATATGCTAGAGGAATTGCATAGGTTTATGAGGGTTAACAATCCACTCAAATCTGGAAAAGAGAGAGTGTGTGACCGAGAGGGTCATATCAATATGATCAAAATAACCTTGTTGACAAAGAGTGCCATCTCACATGAGTTTGACCCTGAGGAAGATGTTATAAGAAATCTGGTGTATTTTGCTGATGTAATGCAAACTAGAAAAAGGTGGATAACAATAATGAAGTGGGAGAATCAAAAGAAGGATAAGGATAGAAGTTTCAAAGGATTTTTTGGAAATGAACCCAACCTTCTGAAAAGGATGCAAATGATCCTTAATAAGTTTTATTAATTGTACAAAATGGCCAAAGATGAGGGGTTGATCCCACTTCCCACACCTCACCAACCACCACATGAAGCATCCACATCACAGAAACCACCCCCATCACCTACACATCCATCCCCTCCATCTCCTACTCACGAATCACAAGCTAAAAGATAAAAGATTGAGCCATTGGTTGGATATGACTTAAGTGATGATGAAGAAGAGGAAGTAGTCCTAACTCTAACTGAAATAAAGAAGGTAGCAGAACAACAAATAAGGAAAGAGCCTCATGATCCTAAGATTAGGCTTTCAGAGGAAGGAGCTAATGAAATTCAAGAAGATGAGAGGGTAGCGGCCTCTATAAGATTCATGGAAGATGATAATTTTATCCACACCAATGAGTTTCAGGATTTTTGGATTAAAATGAAAATGAAAAAATTTAATGAAAGGTTGAAAATCAATCTTATTGGAGTTGATAAGTCAAAGCAAGCTGAGATCCAAGATCAAACATTTACAGAGTTAAGTGTTGATAACATTAATGTCACCCCCTAGGTGGCAAGAGAAATGGTATTGAAATTTGATATGATAATTATACCAGGGATGGAGTTGTCTAAATTATTTCATCTAGATCAAATCAGAGCACAAGATGATCCATTGTTGGTAGAAAAATTTGATTCAGAAGAAGGTGTCTTAGGAACATGGTATAATCCTACTACCCAAACACTTGCTCTATGGACAAAATAGAAAAATACAAGGAATCCTTGACTCTTGGATGTAGTATAGGAATTGAGGGGGTCATCTATGGTCAAAACAATGAGAGACACAACTCCTAAAGAAGCTAGCACTATGACCATGCATTTTGCAATGTTCACCAAGGATGTAGTAGAAAATATGGAGAAGAATATTAATGAATATGAGAAGAGATTGAAAGTATCGAATGATGAGGTGAAAAAATTGTTTATTGAAAATGTAAAGCTAAAACATCAATTGCAGCAAGCCACCATAGTGAGAGGAGATGAATTAATTGTCTATCACCACCCTATCTAGGCAAAGGATCCACAGATATAACAAATGAGAGATGAAATTGATATGCTAAAGAAATATATTATGGAGGATGTCAAGCATCATATCATAGAGACTCTAATGAGGATATTAGAGCATAGAGTTAATATCTTAAATGAAAAGATAAATGGAATATATGAAAAAATCATCAATTTAATTAAAGCTTTGGAACAGATAAACACTAACTTCCTAATCCTTGAAGAGCTCCAAAAGGGATGGAAACCCACCTTCGACATATTGACCACTTTATCTAAAGCTACACACAAGGATCTAGATGCCCCATCAAGGCTTAAACCTACACAAGAAATGGTAAAAGGTGTGATTGATGAGTATAAGTATTTGGTGGACATAAGGAAGAAAGTGGAAAGTAGGAGTACATTTGATTCCGTCAAATACCTCTTCATCCCATCAATCCTCAAAGATGACAATTAGTTAAGAGGTATAGATGAATGGAGAGAAGAATTTAATCAGATGATCCGTAAATTCTTGGCACATATACAAGATGATGGGGAGATCAATATCAACAAGTTCCATACTCTACTCAATGGGATCATCATGTTGAACAGTGGATATAAAAAGTTCGTGGTGGATGTCAGAAAAATCTTGGATAACAGATGGATGAGTCATCTTACAAGATTTGTAGCTACACAGGAATTCAAATGACCAAGTGACCTAACAATTAATAAATGGTGAGAAAATTACTTGGGCTCTAAAGAAGATTGATTATGTACATTACGGAGAGGAAATACCATACAATAAAATATTTGAATAGGTCTTAGATGACCACAGGATTTTACTTGGAGATTAATGGATTGGCACACACATTTGTGATTATGTTAGTTTCTTATGTTATGTTTTCCTTTTTTGTTATCAAAAGTCTTGTCTTTTGGTTTGAAGCTTGTTGCCTCTCATATATATAAGAGAGACTAGGACCATAAGAAATATATAGGAGAAGAAGTAGTAGGTTAGGTAATTGGATAGGTTGGTTAGTCGCCTTAACAAAACATTATGCCTTATATTGTAAAATCTTTTAAAATTATATAATGGAGAAGAATGCATAAATTTGGTGATCCAATTAAGGTTTCAATTGTTTCTTGAAATAATTGAAAATATTATCCGATTGTTTCGAAGGTTGATATTTCCTTATTATTTAAATTGATGTATCAAGGATATATTCAGTTTATCAAGGCACATTTGTTGTTCTTGTGTGGTTTTGTTAACCGTCTCCTTCAAGGAAGGATTAAATTCTTTTAATTAATCACAGTAATTTGGAAAAGGTCATTTGGATCGATAAGAAGAACTTGATAATTGCATTATTGCACATTTATACAAGGTGTAAATAGTCACAAGTGCCAATAAATTAGAATTATAGCCAACAATTAAGTCACATATCTTTCACCTCTTGACTCTATTAGCCCAATAGGAGTAGGCACTGGCCATACCAATTCCATTTTAGATTTTCATAAAATCTTATTCAAAACTTTCACATTTCAAATTCAATATTAG
Source organism: Sequoia sempervirens (assembly GCA_007258455.2). Classification (NCBI taxonomy): domain Eukaryota; kingdom Viridiplantae; phylum Streptophyta; class Pinopsida; order Cupressales; family Cupressaceae; genus Sequoia; species Sequoia sempervirens. The sequence goes on along the minus strand of VDFB02000363.1, from coordinate 54,000,730 downwards.
GAGTATAAGTAATTAGCAAGTTGTCATCTATTGCATTTTATGCCACTATGATAGATCAATTAGTTCAACAAATCACACAATTTTGAATCTACTTTAGCAACTCATAGGTACACCCACCTAGGTCTAGTAGAGCCTGAAGAGAAAAAGGTTCAAATACATTGTTTGGCCTTGTTCGTTAGCTTGAAACGTATCAAGATCTTGGAAACCTCTTGTGGTTTTTCAACCAACATTTTTGAGAACTAACAGATTGGCGACTCTATCAGGGAAAAATATTGAACTTAGGCCTTTCATCATAGAGTCATTCTAGAGTTAAAAGACTCCACTGGGGATCCAAAATATCCAATGTTAGGTTGAGAATCACAATAGAATCAAAAGAAATTGACAATTAACTCCATTAAGAAAAGGGCATTGAATCTTTGGTCACTAACCAGTGATCATCTATCCCACTCTTTAAAGGTGGGTGAGGACTCCATAAAAAATTGTGACTAATAAAATAAAGTAGACATCAGAAAGAACAAACCCTTAAAGTTCAAACCATCACAATAGCTCAGAATATGCATGGCAAAAGGTCCCTGCATAAAGAAGTTCCTATCAACCATGCTAAACAAACACATAAGAATGATAAAGTTAGAAGGTGTCTGATGAAATGTGCATGAAAAATAGGGATAAAACGTCAAAACCACAATTTGAGACATATAATCACTATGATACATTGAAAAATGAAAATAGCTCATTTGGAGAGCCTCACACTCCTGAAGAAAAAAGGAATCCTTTCTTTTAGTTAGATCCTAGGAAAGTGGAAGAATTCATGGATGGATTTGAGGCTAATAGAATCAAGAGACAAAATGAATATGATCATAAAATGGCATTACTCCAAGGGAATCAGAATGATCCTATTGATAATGTAGCCTCTAAAGAAAATTATGAATATGACTCAAGGAAGAATTAAATGCACAGTTGGAGTATGAAAGAAAAGATTTGGAAAGAAAGAAAATATAATATGAACACAAACTCCAAGTAATAATAACTCCAAGATTTGAAGCTGTAGAGAGCCCAATTTGCTACTTAGATAGCTAACCTCCCTAAATACACACCACCTCACAGGAAAAATAATACTAATGCAGAACCTTCAAATCCACCAAAAGCACCAGAAAAGAAATCTAGGAATCAATACAAACCATAAAATGCTCCACCTAAAAATCCATCACAATACCCAAATACTTAGCCACCCCCGGGCCAACAATATATGCCACCACCCCACATAACATACAATAATCCATTATACCAATATCAACATCCAAAAATCCACCTCCTTGGCACTACAAAACCATGATCAAACAATTTGACTTAGTAGGATTCCAAGTATATCCTTACCCTATGGACAACAATTGGAGAGGTATATTCCCAAAATTTACAGGAAGTAGTGTAGTCATAGCTGAGGAACACTTAAGGAATTTTAATGCTTTTATCCAAGATCTAGATATGCAGTATGAAGATGTACAAATGAGGATAATTATGATGTCACTAACTGAAGAAGCTAGAGATTGGTTTAATAGTTTACCAATAGCTTCTATTGCTTCCATTCATGAGTTTCATGATCAGTTCCTTGAACAATATGGAAATCAATGTGCTCCAGAGTTCACTTTACATGAATTGATGACCATACTAAAACATCAAAATGAGATAGTCTATGAATTTAATTAGAGGTTCAACAAACTTTACAACATAATACCATCTAAGTTGTCTGATCCTATAGCCAAAAGCATCTATTTGAAGGATTTTGATCCCAAGACTGGATATGAGCTTAGGAACAAAACCCAAGAAGCCTAGCTGAAGCACAAAAAGTAGCACTGACCATTGAAAAAAATAGAAAGGTTGTTGGGATGACTGGTAAAAGAGACAATCTCAAGGTTCCCCAAAATTTTAACAATCCTTAGAACAGGCAAGAAAATATATACAAAAATGAAAGACCGAGGTTGCATGATATGCCATATAACACAAATTGGAAGGATGGGAAGCCCATAATTGATAGGTAAAAGAACAAGGAGACTCTTGATCCCTTAAAGAAGAAGGGAGAATGCATGGTTAACAATAATCCTTGGTGTCAAGTTTGCAAACTACCACATTCCCCTTATCACTATATTGTAGCTCAATCAATACAAAAAGAGGAAGTACCAATGGAAAATGATGAAGAGGATCATACAATATACTTAAATTCCCACACCATTCATCCCATTGAGCAAGGATATTCATCTTCAAAAGAAGAAGGCTGTGAGTATGATGTTGATAACCAAAGATACAATGTTCATATGGTAGACCAAGTCTTTTCTGATTATGATGAAAGTAATAATGAATCATACTCTCCTAGTGTACTACCTTAGTCAAGAAAAATAAGAAGACCAACTAAGGAAGATATTAAGGAGTTGACCATTGCTGTAGTTGAACAGGAAAAAAGAAAATAGTGATTAAGAAACAAAACAATAAATGAAAATGAGGGTGTCCTAACAGGGATATTTGTGAAAGACAAAGGGGAAACACAAGGAGCACCAAGAAAGGTAGAAAATGAGTGGCCTAATAATAATGAACAAAAATATGTTCATAAAGAAGATAAAAAAGAGCCACACAAAGATAAGAAAAAGTCAGATGAAACAAGTAAAAGAGAAAAAGAGGAGAGAAAAGGAGATCCACTAGAACAAAAGAAGATGATGAAAACATACAAATACCTCTTTTGATTTCACATAAGCCCTGTCCCAGGTAAAGATGTCTGTGCCATTACTTGAAATGATGAAAATAAAATAGTGTAGGGATAGTGCTATTCAACTAATATCTAATGGAACTAATAGAAGCACAAAATCTGAGAAAAAAGAGACCTATAACAAGTAGGGAGAATTAAAAGTTCCTGAAGTTTGTATGGGTGATGCAAAGGTGAATCCTTCACAAGTCAACCCATTTTTACCACACTACTCATAAATAACAAGTTGGTAAGAAATTGTATGATAGACTCAGGTGTTACCATCAACATCATGCCAGTAGGGGTCATGAAATAACTTGGCAAGTGGGTAGACACTACTGGTGGAAAATGCTATGCTATAGATAGTAGGCCTATCCTAGTGATAGGAATTATGAAAGATGTAGAGGTGAAGTTGGCTTCCTACCCATAAGGTATATATAATATTGACATAACTGTAATTGACACACCCCCTCATTTTGGGTGATTTTGTCAAGATAATGGATTGCAATAGTTGGAGGAAATGTACAGTTTGACTTGTCCTATGCCACAATACCAGTCAATGGTGAAGAGGTAAAGTTATATAGAGAGCCAAAGATGAATCAAATTGTGGATTACGTTGCTCAAGAGTAGATAGATTTCTTTTGTGATGTGGATTTAGGGAGTTTTAGGATATAGCCTTCCCAGCCTGAATTAATAAATACTAATCCAATTGATAAGCATGCTTCTAAAAATCAGCATGGTTTATGGAGGATGTATTTTGATGGAGCATGTAGTCAGGAAGGCAATAGAGATGGGGTGGTTTTATTTCACTTGAAGGTATTACATTCAAGTCTTCATTCTTGTTGACATTTGAGTGTACAAATAATATAACAGAGTATGAAGCCCTGCTAATTGGTTTGAATATGGTTGTCAAACAAAAGATCAAACTACTAACTGTTCTTGGAGACTCTGACTTGGTCATTTCATAGGTTAGGTCAAAATATACTTTATATAAATGTTGTGTGGGATACAATTGAATTATTTGATGCTTTTTCCATTGAATGGATAGACAGGTCCAAAAACTTGATGGCAGATTTCCTAGCCAATGTAGCCCTAAAAAGAGATGATGTCACCTTGGTCAAAGTATCTCAGGTTGAATTCAAAACAAGGCCTGATATCCCTAATAATATCTATAGTTGGAAAGTTTTTAATGATGACATTGATCTCATAAATTTTCTCCATTGAATAGACTAGTATGAATCTTAGGAGATTGACTTTAATGCCTTTGTGGAATAAATAGATGGCCAACAAACAGTGTTCAAAAAAGAAGTTGTGCAACTCAAAACCAACAAAATTCCTAAGGGGCTTGCTGCACTAGAAAGGGTATTTGATGGAAATGATTGTGCTCTCATGAAGCAAACATCATTAAAGAGAGAATATGTTGAGGAAATCAATCTGGGGACTGAATTAGCACCAAAAAGAGTTTACATAGGAAAGAAGATAAGTCCAACAATCATAAAATGTTGATTGCATTGTTAAGAAAGTACAAGAAAATTTTAACTTGGTCTTATGAGGATCTTAAGGCATACAGGGAAGATTTGTTCCAACATGAGATCCCATTAAAGCTAGGTGTAAAACCATTCAGGCAAAAATAGAGACCCATAAACCCCACTCTAGAACCCAAAATGCATAAGGAGCTTATAAAGCTTAGGGAGGGAGGTATTATCAAGCCAATTAGACATTCATCTTGGGTCTCCAATCCGGTACCAGTCATGAAGAAAATGGAGATATAAGGCTTTGTGAAGACTTTCAGAACTTGAATGTATCTTCTCTCAAAGATAATTGACCACTTCCAAACATGGAGGTCATGCTACAAAGGGTCACAAACTATAGTTACTGTCTATAATGGATGGATTTTTAGGTTACAACCAAGTGAAAGTTAAAGAATCAGAACAATACGAGACAACCTTCACTATGCCATTGGGAACATATGTTTATGTCAGAATGCCATTCAGGCTTACAAATGTTGGTGCAACATTCCAAATAGCCATGGATGTTGTTGGTAATAATGGTATTTTATCAAGATGATTTAATTGCATACTCCAAAAAGGCCGAGGATCAGCCATGGATGTTGCTTTTGCTTACCTTATTAATGTAATAATGGTATTTTATCAAGATGATTTAATTGCATACTCCAAAAAGGCCGAGGATCATGTGGCTCACCTTGAAAAAATATTTTTGAAAGCATTGGAATATGGCATTTCACTTAATCCAAAAAAGTGTCATTTTGTAGTAACAAAAGGAAAATTACTTGGGCATATAGTCTCTAAGGAGGGAGTAAGGATTGATCCTAAAATATTGGAAGCCATTGATAAGATACCTATTCCCAAGACAGTTAAGGAAATTCAATCCTTCTTTAGAGAAATCAATTTTGTGAGAAGATTCATATCAAATTTTGCTGAGATAGTAAAGCCAATCCCAACTAAACAAGCAACAAGCAAGGTGGTGATAAATTTTTTGATGGAGAATATCATAACTAGATTTGGAACACCAGTAAGGTTGATCATAGACAATAGGATGTGTTTTAGGTTTGATGAGTTCAAAAATGTCTGCGATACATATGGCATTACTATTTCTTATGCCACCCCTTACCACGCATAAGAAAATGGCCAAGAAAAATATGGTAATAAAAGTCTTTTGAAAATAATAAGAAGGATGTTAGATGGGAACAAGAAGGCATGGGAATCAAAGTTGAGAATGGCAGTGTGGGTAGATAGGATTATTGTAAAGAAGGTGATTGGAAAGTCTCCATTTGAATTGGTGTATGGAACATAAGCTAGGATGCCATTACAAAACCTTTTGCCGGTTCACAATTTCATACTTTAGGAAGACTTAGATATTCCAGAACCAATGGAGGAGATGATGGAACAACTTGCAAAACTTGTTGAAATAAGGAGAACAGTCCAAAAGCAAAATATAAAGTTGTAATCACAAGTGAAATATCTTTTTGATAAGAAAGCCGAAGATAGAAAATTTGAGGTGAATGATTTGGTAGTAATGTGGAATGCTAGATGCCAAGAAAAGGAAAAGCATGGAAAGTTTGAAGCCTTGTGGTTAGGTCCCTTTGTTATAATTGGAAAAGGAAGGCAGGACTCATATCATTTGAAAAACATGTCTAGAGAAGAACAAGAACTGCTAGTGCATGGACAATTTCTAAAACCTTTATTTTCATAAAAACACCCATTCCATGCACATCAATATAAAGAGGGATAAGTGTTGCTAGTGCATGGACAACTCTTAAACTCTCAAACATACTACTATTTATTCCATGCACATTAGTTTAGGAAATCAAAAGGGGACTAGGATTTTCTAGTTCATGGACAATCCTAGAGCTCCCTCAATAAAAACAAAGTTTCTTTCCATGTATAGTAGTATAGGATCATTTCCATTTCCATCATTTTCACCTTCCTATCCATCTTCATTCCATCCTCACCACAATTCCATTTTTTCATATCCTCTAAAAACCATATGAAGGGGACACTTGGTCTGCACCTAGAGATATTCTAGATTTTTGAAATGATTAGTAAATCATTCATCCCCAACTAGAGCCATTGTTGGAACCAGAATTTTCATAAAAATTCCAAGTATTTTATCATTTAAAATTCCAAATTCCCACTCTTATTTTCATAATAAATCACATTATCGCCATTCACAAAGTCATTTTTTCTCTTTATCGCGTTACCACGATCATATTAGCCACCCCTCATAACACACATACTATACCTCTCTACTGCAGTTCATCCCTAAACAGCTCACGGTACAATGGTGAGAGAAGTCACTGTCATATACCACACTCTTTACACTATACCACTATACCTCAAGGGGCTCAAGACACAACCCACAGTAGAGCGGTACATTGAAGAAAGGTACTAAAGACACCCTGCAGTACCACCAAGGGGAGGGAAAGAAATAACATCAGCTACTATGGTAACTAAGTTGTTCAGTCATTTAAAATGCACCAATCACATCAGTCAACATCAAAACATAAAATTGAACTTGATATGAATATTTTAATTGTGTAAATTTATGAGCCAGGAGTAAATGTATCTTGGTGTTGAAATACACAAAAAAAGTTGAGATTTTTCACTCATAACACTTGAAACCAAGTTACAGATGGGCTTAAGCTATGGGAGTAAATGGAATTCTTCAAAAGCGTGTTTTGTCCCCAAGTAAGCTTTGCTCATCATTCTTTGTGAATTTCATAAAATGGCACCAAAGAAGTCTGAAGTAGGAGTTAAAATGGATGAAACCAAAACCAGTAAACCATCCTTGCAATCCCCATTGCTTCCTTGTTGCCTATTTTAGTAGACAAGGGACCTAAAAAGGTTTATAGAGACTTAGCTCAAGGGTGTAGTGACCCCATTATACCTCAGTCAGGTTGGAACCTTTACTGGTACTTCTATCGGAATAGGAACAACAAGGTTCTAGCATCAAACCCATGGACCTTAGATTTGGATAAATTGATTGTCCCTAATGTTTTCATTGATATTGAGCTAATTAAATCCCTTTCCCACAGCTACCATGCTCCAACCAAAATTTTTAGGCTTCCAAACGGTGAGTGCTTAGTTGATGTCTCAAGAGATGCCATTATAGAGTGTTTCAAGATGAATAAAAAAGCTTTAACAAAGGTGAATTTAGTTAAACTTGAGAAAGAGTATAAGAGGTTGAGAAGAACATACCATTGTGATGAGCTTTCCCTACACATGAAGAGGGGTGATGATAAGAAAAAATTCCCCATCCCTTCCTCTAAAATGGAGCCTTTCCAAGTCTCAAAATTTGAATTTTATTTCAAAAACACTTATCATGCATTGTGTCAAGTCTTGGGAATAGATGCAGAGGGACAAATTTCAATGGGATTGATGAGAATGGCCATGATAATTCAACATCCTGAGTCAAATGTAGAGTTTGATTTTGCATCTATAATTGAGGAACAAATACATGAGGGCTTACTACAAGTTAGGGAAGCTAAGCCCCCCATTACTTTTAGAAAATATTCTTTATTGTGTCACTTAATCCTATTTTAGAATGAAATGAAGAGGACTAAAAGAATGAAATTATGTACACAAGAAAGTGGAGTAAGACTCCCTGTGAAAAATTGGTGTTACATCTATGATAGCAGATGTACAAAGTGTGATTTCATAGTGTTTCGAGATGATTTTGTTGTTAGACTGATAACTTCCCTTGGTTACCCAACACCAAGATTTCCTGAATCATTGTTGAAAGTGATGAGGCCTGTACAATATAGGCCAGACTAGGGCTATACCCATAACTATGATGACTAGTTTTTTATGCCTCAACACACAATTATCAAAGTGTATGGATGAGACCAAGCACCACATGTTTTTCCTAAGTTTGCACTTGCACGGGTATGTTTCCTAGAGTTTATGTCATAGATGCTTTGGATGGAGCATGATTTGATGAGAAATCAAAGGAAAGGTACATGTTTCCTAATTTGATTATATTTGAAGAGTTGGCTATTGGGTCTGATATGCTTGAGGAATTGCTAAGGTTTATGGGGGTTAACTATCCCCTCACATCTAGAAAAGAGATAGTGTGTGACCTAGAGGGTCATATCAATATGATCAGAAGAACCTTGTTGACAAAGAGGGCCATCTTACATGAGTTTGACCCTGAGGAAGATGTTATCAGAAATCTAGTGTATTTTGTTGATGTAATGCAGACCAAAAAAAGGTGGATAACAATGGTGAAGTGGGAGAATCAGAAGAAGGAGAGGGATAAAGTTTCAAAGGGTTTTTTGAAAATGAACCCAACCTTTTGAAAAGGATACAAATGATCCTTAATAAGTTTGATGAATTTTACAAAATGGCCCAAGATGAGGGATTTATCCCACTTCCTACACCTCACTAACCACCACATGAAGCATCCACATCACATAAACCACCCCCATCAACTACACATCCATCCTCTCCATATCCTACTTACAAACCACAAGCTAAAAGACAAAAGATTGAGCCATTTTTTTGATATGACTTAAATGATGAAGAAGAAGAGGAAGTAGTCCTAACTCTAATTGAAATAAAGGAGGTAGCAAAACAACAAAGAAGGAAAAATCCTCATGATCCTAAGATCAGGCTTTCAAAGGAAGGAGCTGATGAAATTCAAGAAGATGAGAGGGTAGCGGCCTCTATAAGATTCATGGAAGATGATAATCTTATCCACACCAATGAGTTTAAGGATTTTTGGATTAAAATGAAAATGAAATAATTTGATGAAGGGTTGAAAATCAATCTTATTCGGGCTAATGAGTCGAAGCAAGTTGAGATCCAAGCTAAAAAAATTGTAGAGTTAAGTGTTGATAAATATTAATGTCACCCCTAAGAAGTGAGAGAAATGGTATTGAAAATTGATATGCTAATTATACCAGGGATGGAGCTGTCTAAATTGTTTCTTCTAAATCAAATCAAAGCACAAGATGATCCCATGTTGGTAGTAGAATTTCATTCAAAAGAGGGTGTCTCAGGAACATGGTATAATCCTACTACCCAAACACTTGCTCTATGGACAAAATGGAAAAATTCAAGGAATCCTCAACTCTTGGATGTAGTATAGGAATTAAGGGGGTCATCTATGGTCAAAACAATGAGAGACACAACTCCCACAAAAGCTGCCAATATGACCTTGCATTCTGCAATGCTCACCAAGGATGTAGTAGAAAATATGGAGAAGAATATTAATGAATATGAGAAGAGATTGAAAGTATCGAATGATGAGGTGAACAAATTTTTTATTGAAAATGTAAAGCTAAAACAACAATTGCAGCAAGCCACCACAATAAGAGGAGATTAATTAATTGTCTATCACCCACCTATCCAAGCAAAGGATCCATAGATACAACAAATGAGAGATGAAATTGATATGTTGAAGAAACATAATATTGAGGATGCCAAGCATCATATCATAGAGACTCTAAAGAGGATATTAGAGAATAGAGTTAGGATATCAAAGGAAAAGATAAATGTAGTATATGAAAACTTCAACAATCGAATTAAAGCTTTGGAATAGATAAACACTAACTCCCCAATCCTTGAAGAGCTCCAAAAGGGATGGGAACCCACCTTCCACATACTAACCACTTTATCTAAAGCTACAAACAGGGATCTAGATGCCCCATCAAGGCTTAAACCTACACAATAAATGGTAAAAGGTGTGATTGACGAGTATAAGTATTTTGTGTACATAAGGAAGAAAGTGGAAAGTAGGAGTACATTTGATTCCATCAAATACCTCTTCAACCCATCAATCCTCAAAGATGACAATCAGTTAAGAGGTATAGATGAATGGAGAGAAGAATTTGATCAAATGATCCCTAAATTCTTGACACAGATACAAGATGATGGGGAGATCAATCTCAACAAGTTCCATACTCTACTTGATGGGATTTTCATGTTGGACAATGGATATACAAAGTTCATGGTGGATGTCAGAAACTTCTTGGATAATAGATGGAAGAGTCACCTTACATGCTTCATAGCTACACAAGAATTCAAATGGCCAAGCGAATTGATAAATAATAAATGGAAAGAAAAATACTTGGGCTCTGAAGAAGATTGATTATGTACATCAAGAAGAAGAAATATCATACAATACAATCTTCGAAAGGTCTTAGATGACCACAAGATTTTACTCAAAGATTAACGGATTCGCATGCACATTTCTAATTATGTTAGTTTCTTATGTTATGTTTTCCTTTTTTGTTATTAAAAGTTGTGTCTTTTGGTATGAAGCTTGTTGCCTCTTGTACATATAAGAGAGACTAGGACCATCAGAAAGATATAAGATAAGAAGTAGAAGGTTAGGTAATTGGATAGGTTGTTCAGTCACCTCAACAAAACATTATGCTTTATATTGTAAAATATTTTAAAATTATATAATGGAGAAGAATGCATAAATTTGGTGATCTGAATAAGGTGTCAGTTGTTTGTTGAAATAATTGAAAATATTATTCGGATGTCTCCAAGGTTTATATTTCCTTATTATTTAAATTGACGTATCAAGGATATATTCAATTTATCAAGGCACATTTGTTGTTCTTATGTGGCTTAGTTAACTAGCTCCTTCAAGGAAGGATTAAATCCTTTTAATTAATCACAGTAATTTGGAAAAGGTCATTTGGATCGATAAGAAGAACTTGATAATTGCATTCTTGCACATTTATACAAGGAGTAAGCAGTCACAAGTTCCAAGCAATTAGAATTATAGCCAATAATTAAGTCACATATCTTTCACCTCTTGACTCCATTAGCCCAACAGGAGTAGGAACTGGTCATACCAATTCCATTTTAGAGTTTCATAAAATCTTATTCAACACATTCACATTTCAACTTCAATATTAGGAATAGAAGTAATTAGCAAGTAATTAGAAAGTTGTAATCTATTGCATTTTATGCCACTGTGATAGATCAATTAGTTCAACAAATCACATAATTCTCAATCTACTTTAGCAATTCATAGGTACATCCACCTAGGTCTGGCAGAGTGTGAAGAGAAGAAGGTTCAAATACATTGTTTAGCCTTGTTCATTAGCCTAAAATGTACCAAGAACTTGGTAACCTCTTGTGGTTTTTGAACCAGCATTTTTTAGAACTAACAACGGCCTTGTGCATATGTTTCAAAGAAAAAGTGATCTCGTGAAGTGCTATCATCATAGGGTAAGCTCTTAATGGATTTGATGAAAATACTCTAGAAACTTTCATGCAATACATTGGTGGTGTGAAGCAAAATTATGAAACCTTTCCCAGTATCTTCAATCTGGGATTTCTTCTCTTCTATGCGTGATTGCAAATTATGCACAAAATAGATTTCTTAAAAAGGCCTTAAAAACTCTTATGCAAATACAATTAGCATGCATTAGAAACTTTAGAGCAAATATGACTTTCAAAACTTCTATGAAGCAATAGACAAACTAGGGAAAATTCCCACTGGGCATGCCAAATGTTGATGAAGGAAATGTGAGTCTAAATCCAAAGATTTAGATTTGTTCCAACATCAAACAATGGAGTTCCTACCACCTACATACACATGCAAAATAAATAAACTAACTAAACACACATGCATGCAAATGGATTTTTGTCTCCATTGTCCTATCATCCAAGAACTTGTGTTGTTGAATAAGTTTTCTCTTAGAGTGTTGGACTATGCATAGGAGGCTATGATGAACGAAGATTTAAAAGATTGATTACAAATGATATGAGATAACAACATAAAGCATGATAAACCAAAATGCTAACATGCAACTATCTTATGAGCAAATAGATATCAAAAGAGTGCAAAGAATGCTAAAAGCGGATGTAAGGATAATGAAAATACAAAGATTGTGGATGTTGTATGATCAAGAAATGAGAGAGGGAAAGGTTTAAATATATCTCCTCATGGGTGGATCCAATCTTAGGGCAAATATGGGATAAAAAAGTGAAATAGAGAAATGCATGCAAAGTGGTAAATGAAGGAAATATGCAAATAGATATTAATGAAATATGCAAATATATAAATGTATGGATATTTTAATAATCATATGAATAAATAAATGATAATGGATAAATTATTATGGATGTAGTGAAAGGATTATGAAAATGGATTTAGTGAAATGATTATGCAAATGGATTTTATGAATATGGATGAATGATTACAAATAAATAATATTTTAGTGATTATAGATTTATAAATGATTTAATGAGATGGATAAATATTTATAAAATGGTTATGCATGACATATGAATATGAGATGAATTACATATAAAAAATGGATAATGGTACTAATAATGGATCCACATATTGATAAAACTCTTAATATTATTAGAGGAAATTTTTATGTGTCTACAAAAGTAAATTTCTCTTTTGACATGAAGTTAATTTGACAACATATATCATTCATCAATTTTAACCATATCCCATATCCCTTTCATTCATCTATCCTCTTTCTACTTGAATAATGTGTTATGTTAGTTACATTACATCCTTGTAAGATACTGTAATAAAAAAAGATACAACCGTGCAATATAAAATCATGCATTTTTGGAGCCCACAAATAATAATAAAATTCATAACGAACTAACTGATATAGGACAGTGTGTTTTCCAACACTGCAAATAATGCGGGCATTCTATTTGTTCCAATGACATGAAAAAAGGAAATTCCATTTTTACTCAACCAAATATTTGTTATAAAATTTGAAAGTGGATTTCATTACATTTTTGGAGTGTATAAAATAAATAAAAATTCACTATGAAATAACTGATAGGAGACATTATGTTTTCCAACACTGCAAACAACCCAAGCATTTTATTTGTTACAATCACAGGGAAAAAGGAAATATTCCATTTTCACTCTATCAAAGATTTGTTCTAAAATTTGAAAGTAGAATTCAATTCATTTTTGGAGAGTTGGAAATAACAACTTTTCATAAGGAAATAATTGACAGGGGACAGTTTTTTTTCCAACACTGCAAGCAATGCAAGCATTGTATTTGTTCCAATCACATGAAAAAAGGAAATATTCCATTTCAACTCTACCAAATATTTTTTCTAAAAATTGAAAGTGGAATTCATTTCATTTTGGGAGCATATGAAATAAAAACTTTTCATAAGAAAATAACTAATAGGGGACAGTGTGTTTTCCAACGCTACAAACAATGCAAGCATTTTATGTGTTCCAATCACATGAAAAAAGAAACTATGACATTTTCTCTCTACCAATAGTTGTTCTAAATTTTGAAAGTGGACTTCATTACATTCTTGGTCGTAATGAAACAAATACTTTTCATAAGGAAATAACTGATAGGGGACAGTGTGTTTTCCAACACTGCAAACAATGCGAGCATTTTATTTGTTCAAATCACATGAAAAAAGGAAATATGCCATTTTCATTGTACCAAATAGTTGCTCTAAAAATTGAAAGTGTAATTCATTATAGTCTTGGTTTTAACAAAAAATCTACTTTTCATAAGGAAATAACTGACAGGGGACAATGTGTTTTCTTACAGTGCAAACAATGTGAGCATTTTATCTCTTCCAATCAGATGGAAAAAGGGAAATGCCATTTTTACTGTACCAAATAGTTCTAAAAATTGAAAGTGGACTTCATTACATTCGTGGTCATAACCAAACAAAACTTTTCATAAGGAAATGACAAACAAGGGACAATGTGTTTTCCAACACTACAAACAATTTGACTGTTTTATCTCTTCCAATCAGATGGAAAAAGGGAAATGCAATTTTTATTGTACGAAATAGTTTTTCTAAAATTTGAAAGTGAACCTCATTAAATTGTTGTTTGTAAAGAAACACTAACTTTTGATAAGGAAATAACTGACAGGGGAAAGTGTGCTTTCCAACAATGCAAATAGTTGCCCACATAGGTTCATGCATATACATACACATAAAATTTATTACTATACTATATTCAATATCATGTATGCAATTACTGTATTGAATACCAATCTATGCTATATTCAAATTTTTTGAGGTCAATCGATTTACATATCAACTTATCTTTTTCATTTATAAGCAAGATACCATAAATAGTAACACTTCAGTTGGCATTACCTACCATTATTTCACCTTGTTGATAATGTATTTATAGAGGATCATGAAAATTATGATATCAAATGTATAAAAACATAGTGTTCAAACATATGAAAATAATATATCTCTACACCATAATTGTTCAATAATCAAATAATGAAACCCACAATCACAATGAGTATTGTGAACCTGTCTCATCATATCTGACACTTCCTATTCTTTGAAATTGAGTTCATGCATGTGCAATATAAGGCATGTTTCATTAGGTTGTTGTGTATTTTGGGAGGGGTGATTCCAATTCCATGAACCCTCATAGATGATGAATGTGAAATAACAGATTTTTGGAGAGGTTGTGCTTTGTCATTTTCACTTTAAACACCTTTAGCCTATAAGAAACAATTTGAACAATTAATGTATGGATGGAAACAAATATAAGGTAGTATGATATATACAACAACATATCATTTATATGTACCTCTGGAAGAGAATTCTTCAACTCGGAGATCTTCCATACCATGGAGCTTGCAACACACTCTTTGAGGATCTCTACACCAGGATGTGGAAAAGGAACTGGGCAGTCACCAACAATGGCCTCAACAATTCTAACTCTCACACAATTTTTTGGGTGCTTAAAGGCATGGGTTTGACCATTTCTTTTGAAAACATGTATAATGCATTTGACAACTAGTTTACCCTTCCTCCAAAGATCAACGTGATTATGGATCTTAAAAGTGATGCCCTTGAACTCCATCATTTCTTCATCAACAAGATTTGGTTGCAATGGAAACTTCATTAACATGAATCATAATTCAAGTAATATTAAAGGATTCATAAATAAATTAGAACAAAAGTATGGAAGTGTGTTGTGTTTGTTACTGATATAGATGGCACATCGTTGCCCTCCCAGTCCCCATGTGCATCTTTATTTCCATCTCCCCCTTGTAGGCCACTGCTCTCCTTGTCCCCATTTCCATCTTTATTACCCTCTCCCACTTGCTAGCTAGTGCTCTCCCCATCCCCATGTCCATCTTTATTACCCTATCCCACTTGTAGGTCAGTGCTCTCCCTGTCCCCATGTCCATCTTTATTTCCCTACCCTACTTGCAAGCCAGTGCTCTCCCCATCCACATGTCCATCTCTATTACCATCTCCTATTTCAATTGCAACCACATGGGAAATAAGGTCAAGGCTAGCACTTCATTTTTCATCCTTACCCTTTAATAGAAGGAATTGAAACATCACATCAAATTTAGATGCATGAAACTAATTCATTGAAATAATAAAAAAAACATTAAATAGAATATTTGAAATCACTATTTGTTCTTGTTTTTTCTTGAGAGGGTGAGAGGAAACCTTTGACTGTGTATGCTCCTTCTTCTTCTTCTCAATGTTAGATGGTATTTTGGGAGGAAAACATCATCTTGTTCTTCAATGGGAATTGCTTCATCTTCCAAATCAATAGTACCATGTTCGAGGGAAGAAGTTCATTGTTCATCATCGCCCTGTAATAGCAGGAATTGAAACCTCACATCAAATTCAGATGCATGTAACCAGTTCATTGAAATAATAAAAGAAAAATTTAAATAAAATATTTCAAAATCACCATTTTCTCTCATTTCTTCTTGTCAAGGTGAGGAAACTTTGAACCGTATAAGCTCCTTCTTCTCAATGTTAGACAATAGGCTGGGAGGAACAACATCATCTTGTGCTTTTATGGGTACTGCTTCATCTTCCAAATCAACAATAACCTACTCAAGGGAAACACTTTGTTGTTAATCCTTGCCCTATAATAGATAGAATTGAAACGTCACATCAAATTCAAATGCATGCTACCAATTCATTGAAAGAATCAAAACAAACATTAAACATAAGATTTTGAGATCACCGTTTGTTCTTGTTTCTTCTGGTGAGTGTTCCTTGAAACTTTTGACCATGTGTAATGCCTCTTTTGAATGTTATACATCGGGTTGGGAGGAATAGCATCATCTTGGGCTTTCATGGGCATAGCTTCCTCTATCGAATGAACAATACTCTGTTGGCCAGCATGAACTGCTTCTCGACCATCACCTTGCCATGCCATGTAAGTTAACATTAAGTGAACCTTGTATACATCAAAACAAAAATAATGAACCAACCAAAAAATTAGATTTAATAGTTCAATTTGACATTACCATTCTATCCTTTCTCTTTGTCTCCTAAAATTTTAATATTTTTTACCTTCTCTACTCCTTGTTCTCCTCACTTTTGTACATTGCCATTTTCTCCTTGACCTCATCTTCTCCTTCCTTGGGAAGAAGACAGAAGCTATGTTTCCCATTCTTTTTACAAACCCTTTCAATGACACACTTCTGGTAGAGATTTTGTCATAGATTTAGTTGGTACTCCATATTATCCACCTTCTTCTGAAGGTACTTTTTCAATTTCTCAGGGGGAGGAGGAGGAATTTTGGTTCCCCCCTGACGCAATTTGGCCACCCTTTGATGTTGCGAGAATAGGAAGGTGGTGATGTTGAATCCTATGCATGTTTAACAATCTCCAATCATGATATTTTCTTGTACATTCTTCTATAATACATCAATATACATATCTAGAATTCTCCACTTCTCTTCTATATTCAACAGCAACCTACACAAAAAATTCATAAAAGAAAATCACTCAATATATTTGATATTAAAATAATTTGAATGAACAATATATACATAGCCAAACAATGCAATAATTGAGTTATTATATCTACCTTCCTGTCCTCCACATTGCCCCATGCTTCATTGAGTCCCTCCCCATCCTTAGGGTCTTCCTTTGCATGCTCTTCCTCTCTATCATGGACTATGGGAAGAGCATGATGGTCTCCCAGATTATCATCCTGAATCGAAGGAATGGTATACTATCAAAATCAGCATATTTGTAATAGATTTGATATTTTCTAACTGAAATTGTAAAGCATTTTGATTGATGCATTAGAAGTAAATGGCAATTGGAAGTTCACAATCAATTAGCAAACACGTCATTGCCTCAACATTCAACATTTTCCTAAGACGAGGGGACTGTTGGGATTATGGAAGCCTTCCAACATGAGCATTAAGTATGGATGGTTTGTGTTGGTTTTCTCTATGTTGTCATTGATGTCAACATGGTGATAACTATATGGGAAGTATACTTGTTTATCATAAGCTATTCTCTGTCAATAATGCCCTTTTCTGACTTGGCATTATTATGACTCATTCAGATAGCTATATCCTAGATCTTGAGACATCTTTTGGTTATGAGCAGAAATTTATCTCTGATAGAGTTCAAATTTATATTTTACTATTGTTCCTTGCTTGGCATACTGTGTGGGAGACTCTGCATTTTATTAAGGTGAACATTCTTATGTTGTGGTTCTATTGATAATCTCTATGTTGGTAGTATGATGGGAAATTAATGTATTCTTAGATCTAGAAGGTGTTTGATTTGAGGTTTATTTGTTGGTTTGGAGAATTATGTTCTAGTCTTGGCCAACTTAGCGTATGCAATACATTATGAAGACTAGTTATGCTTTATGGATGTTAGCAAACTAGTATAATGCACTACATGGATAAAATGTTTATATCATAAATGGTGTCGACAAAGAGAGTTTTGATTATTTTGTTTTCATCTAATTATGCCAACCTAATTGATGAATAAGATATACTTGTATATATAAAAGATGTTTTAAGGAATGAGATGAGCATGAGAAGTGAATGTGAAATGAAAAGAGAAAAAGGTGTGTGAAAGAGTGAAGTGTGATTGTGAAAAGGATTAAGGGGTATGTGAAGATCTGAGCCTAAATTATTTATCTATTGTGGATCAATGCAATTTAGTTGAGCGACTACTGTGTGAGGTAGTACTTCATATTATGAGCTTCATTGGAACTAAATACTGCATATTTAAGGTGTATCCTATCATTTCAATCTTTTGGAAGTGAGCCACTATCATTGTATCTTGGCGGTTAGCCATATTTTGTACTCAGGAAGTGAGCCTTTTCAAGGATAGTGAGTCCTAGAAGTGATCCCTACAATATCTTGTATCTAGATATAATATATTGTGAGTAAAAACCTCACCATGGTTTTTCCCATTTTTGGTTTTCCATGTAAAAATCCTAGTGTTCATGTGTATGGTTGCATTGATTTGTTTTTATGTTCCTTTTTGCTGATTTAGTCAGAATTATGATAATGATTAGATGGATTTTATTATGGTTTTATGGAATATTGATTCACCCCCCCTCTCAGTATTCTAGATGTTCAACAATTGGTATCAGAGCTTGGTTCCTCATAAGAAGCCTAATAGCTTGAGTAATGTCCCAGAATTTGAGTATAAGAATTTTTTTCCTCTGAAAGTGGTCTTTGTTGAATGTTCAAAAGAAATAGAAGACCTGAAGGACAAGTTGATGAAAGATAATGAGTACATTGAAAAGATGCAAAGTAAAAGTGTTGAAGCATATGATATATTGGTTAAGGTAGATGAAATTGTCTCTAGCCTACTGCAACAATGTGATGAGAAGAAAAGAACTAAAGAAAGCTAGGAAATTGAAATTCAAAGGAAGATGGATGAATGCATAAAGCTTGATGAAGAAGCATAAATCTTGAGATCTGATCTAGAAAAGGCAAGAAGTTTTGAAGACAAATTCAAGATAAGATTGGAAATGATTGATGAATTGATGAAGTTTTGTGGATTGATGAGGCACATTTGATTACTAGAGAAGCTATTAGATATGTAACTAGTTTTTGTTCCTCTAGACTAGTTCCCAAATGGAAGGCTATGGATGAGAAAGAGATAATTGAGGTTACTGGTGTAAATTTTAAAGGGAAAGAGATTGATTTGAGATCAATTGTTGATCCAGTAATAAGGTATTCTACTATCGTCATCGGTCACAAATTTTGTATCCCTAGCAATGATCTTATAGTTTCTACTACTATTGTACATATTTTTGTTGATATGGTTATAAGAGGTATGTATTATGACTTGTTTGAATTACTTCATACGCATATTTTGAAGAATTTAAATGAAAACAAGAAGAGTAAGAAGAATACATTTCTGTATGGAAATTTGGTTTTTTGATTGCTCTTTTACTTTTTGAGAGAATTAATGGTAATAGGAAGGATATAATGGTCAAATACAAAGCCTATTTCCTATAAAATTAAGAACTTCATGATAAATCTTGGTACTTTGGATGCATAAGAGACTGCCCTTGTTGCATTCTTTAGAACATTTTAGATGAACATGAGTAGAAGGTTTAGGATTCCAGTAAATATTGTTGAAAGGTACTCTAGAAGCATCAATTTTCTTGTGTCTATAGATTTCTGTCACATGGAAGTAGTTGAATCATGGTTGGCATGGATATATTAATTGGATTATGAAGTGTTATAGGTTGAAGTCAATAATTATGCTAAAATTCTTTTGGAAAGCCCTAAGAATCTCAATGTAGAAGGTACCTCTAGTAGCATAAGCAGAACATGGAAGAAAAGGAAGAGTGTTGTTAAGAAAAAATTTGCAAAAGGAAGTGAGCTTGAACATGAGCATGAAAGAATAAATATTTAGAGAGATTTGGAAGAATTGTAGAAGGTTATTCCTAGTGCTAATTTTGATTCATCTATTTCCATTATGTAGAATCTTCATGGCATGATTGATTCTTTGAATTTCTACATCTCTGGACTTGAAGTTCCTACTGGAATCAAGTCTAATGAAGGAAATTTGGAAGATATCAAGGAAAAATGTGCAAATGAACACAGTTGAGTGATGAAAGAATTGGAGAGTGTACAATTTTGTGAAGAAGAGGCAAAGGAACTACTTTATTTTTCCTAGATTGGTCTGGCAGTAAACTAAACATAAGAAATGAGATAACGATGAGTGAGTCCTAGATGAGCACTTAGGAATATACATACAAGTTAGTAGAAGATAGAAATAATCAGAGGTGGTCCTACATTGTGTAGCTTTAGGAAAAATTATTTTCTCTACAAGATCAAAGGACATATGTTATCAAGAAGTTTGTGGCACTTAGAGACATGATTAAAATCAAACACACTCATGTTTCTAGCACTCTTGGCTATATTGGTGAATTATCGGATATTAAGCTTAGTCCAAATACTTTAGTAGATGGTGTAGAGTCCTTAACTAAGCTTGAGCTATTACACAAAAAATTTATAAGTGCAAAAGGCTTATGGGAAGAAGGTAAAGCATCATGGAGGTACATCTTGGAGAGTCTCAAAGGTTCTTCTTTAGGTTAATTCAATTTTGTGTTCATATATTTTTGGTTACATTTTGATGCATAGATATATACCTGTTCTCATCCTTTTCAATTGATGTCAAAGGGGGAGAGATAGAGGTTGGCAGAGGAATTTTTTTTTTTGTGAAGAATAGTTTTGATAGGGTAAGTATTCAAAGTATTCAATTGTTGTATACTGAAAATATTTTTGTCATGCATGTTGCCATTAATGCCAAAGGGGGAGATTGTTGGGATTATGGAAGCCTCACAACATGAGAATGAAGTATGGATGGTTTGTGTTGGTTGTTCCTATGTTTTCATTGATGTCAACATGGTGATAACTATATGGGAAGTCTACTTGGTTTACTAGAAGTTGTTCTCTGCCAGTAATTCCCTTTTGTGATGGATTGGTGTGTTGGTATTTGAGTCTAGAATTCATTGAAAGATCTAATATGACTCTAATATCTTAATCATGTTTTCATAACTCATTCATATAGTTATATCTTGTATCTTGAGACATATTTTGGTTATGAGCAAAAAATGATCTCTAACAGAGTTCAACTCTGTATTTTATTGTTGTTCCTTGCTTGGCATACTATGTGGGAGACTTTGCATTTTATTAAAGTGAACATGCTTATGTTGCAGTTTTATTGATAGTCTCTATATTGGTAGTATGATGGGAAATTGATATGTTCTTAAATCCAGAAGGTGTTTTCTTTGAGGTTTATTTTTTGGTTTGGAGAATTATGTTCTAGTCTTGGCCAACTTAGCGTATACATTATGAAGACTAGTTATGCTTTATGAATGTTAGCTGACTTGGTATAATGCACTACATGGATAAAACGTTTAAATCATTTATGGTGTTGACAAAGAGAGTTTTGATTATTTTTTTCTATCTAGGATAATTAGGCTGACCTAATTAATGAATAAGATATACTTGATATATATAAGATGTTTTAAGGAATGAGATGATCATGAGGAGTGAATTTGAAATGTGAAGAGAAAAAGGTGTGTGAAAGAGTGAAGTTTGAGTGCAAAAAGGATTAAGGGGTATGTGAAGATCTGAGCCTAAATGCTTTATCAATTGTGGATCAATGTAGTTTAGTTGAGCGACTACTGTGTGAGGTAGTACTTCATATTCTAAGCTTCATTGGAACTAAACCTTGTACATTGAAGGTGTATCCTATCAGTTCATTCTTTTGGCAGTGAGCCACTATCCTTGTATCTTGGTAGTTATCCATCTTTTGTACTCAGGCAGTGAGCCTTTTTAAGGACAATGAGCCTTCTAATATCTTGTATTCAGATATAATATATTGTGACTTAACCCTCGCCATTTTTTTCCCCATTTTGGGTTTTCCATGTAAAAATCTTGGTGTTCATGTGTATGGTTGCATTGATTTGTTTTTATGTTCCCTCTTATTGATTCAGTTAGAATTGTGATAATGATTAGATGGATTTTATTATGGTTTTATCGAATACTGATTCACTCCCCTCTCAGTATTCTAGATTTTCAATAGGGACTTCCTTTGTACCATGGTTGTTGCCTCCTAATTAAAACATTCCCACTTTCCATTCAACATTGTAACCACTTATGAGAGATTAAATTTATACGTTCGATTGCATCTTGTAATTACCTAATCTTACCTACACGTTTGTGGAATATGATTGTCCTAAAGAATATGTACCACTACACACCCTCTTAGGTGTGCTGACCACCTCAATGACATTCATCATTGTACAAAGCACTTTCCATTTTACAACAAATATCCCTAGTTTGTTGTAACATGTAAAACAATTGCAAGTGTTATAGATAGTTAAAGTTCCAAAATTTATTGCACCATCTACAATAAGCAAGCATATCTTTTTTCAATCATAAGAGCAATTTGAAATACATTTTTTACTCTACCTAAGGATTGTGATAAATTTTGAAGGTTCCTTTCATTACATTATTATTGTCTAAATAAAAAAAGGTTTTCAATAAATTCCTACTGTTAGCAAAATTGCAGGTTGGAAAAGAGATGGTGTTATGAAACCTACAACCCACATAGTGTTATAAAATGTTATACACCCAACTTACTATTTTTTCCAACCTTTAATTATTTTGTGCATTTATTTTTTCAATCACATGAAGATACTAAATTTTAATTTATAACATAACTAACAATTGCAAATTTTGGAGGTGTCTTTCATTACATTTGTACTATCTAAATAACAAAATATTTTGAAGACATTCAAACTATTATGTGAAATTTTAGGTTGGAAAACATTGGGTGTTATAAATCCGACAACCCACATACTATTCTAAAACCCTTTACAAGTAACAACCCAATTAGTTACTCACCCCTCACCTCACTTTGGTATGTTTTGTGATTATCTTGAGAACTTTTTACTTTCTAGATAGAAATAATGTAATGAAATTGGAAAACATAGGGCATTAAGAAACCTACAACCGAATGTACATCCCATACCCCATCCCTATCCTCTCAAGTGTTTAGATTTAAACACGCAAAATGAAACAACTGACAACCCACATTGTGTTTTCCAATCTTCCATTATTTTTTGCATTTATTTGTTTCAATCATATAAAGAAATTCAAATAAAATTTATACTGTAACTAAGAGTTATTATATATTTTGAAGGTGAACTTCATTACACTATTATTGTGTATGAAACAAAAGGCTTCCAATACATTCATACTTTCAATATAATTGCATTTGGAGGATACATAAAACTATCCAAATTCACGTTGGGTTCTTATTGTGTAAGTAACCAAAACATTGTCATTATATTCATATTGTCTATGTGTGTTTACCTTGTTGTTGCATGAAAACATTGACCTCTCAATTCCCAATACAAGCATCATATAAGATGCATGGTAGGTGGTTAAACCATATCATGAATCACACAGAAAAAATTGATTGAGGGGTGGAGGCACCAAGCTTCCAAAAATCCCCCTGCCCCCTCCCAACACGACCACAAAATTTGAACCCGTGACCTAGCTCTGATACCAATTATAGTAAAAATCATCATCAAAACTGACAGTGTAGTTGAATTTTAACACAAGAAACCATTCCTCAACAAGACCCTTATGATGAAAAATCTAAGATTCCCCCTTGAGGAAGCTCATAGATTTCATGCTCAACTCCTTGGGAAGATTGTGCTTCTAGATGATTACTGTTGGTTTAATGGATACCTTCCAGATGCATCCAACTAGAGAAAGGTCACGCATCTCTTAGTAAAAATGAATTTCCTAGTCATAGAAATTTACAGTCTCTATTTTTAGATTGTGATATTAAATTTCCATGCTCATTTTCACCCATACACCAAAGACGTAGTCAAATAAATGAGCATAATTATGTTATTTGACATCATTGCACTTTGGCCCTTTTTTGTCAATTCTACTTAACATATTTTCTTGTAACTTGTTTGAGAGACTTAATTCCTCTATCTGAGCAAGGACATTACATGGAAGATATAGGTGGTAGTTGGTCAACCAAGTACAGACACATGCTTTAGTAGTATGCAACATCTTGCATAGTTGGATAAAAGAAATTATTAGATTTCACATATTCACCATACAATGCATAATTAAATAACACATAACCCACTGTGTTTTCCACCTTGCTAATATGTGGTGCTTTTTTCCTTGTTTTGACAAAAATATTTATAGATGATACCATTGGAAATCTCTCAAAAAATACACATCAAATATGTAGCCTATTTTCTCCTCTGACCTCTAGAAGTAACCTCTACAAAAACATGACAACTTGGCAACTTTGAAGCATACCTTTCTCGTTTGCAAAACATGCACTTCTCTCCATCATACATCGATGACACCTTTCAACCTCATGGACCTCAGTGGATCAAATTGTGGAATAGGTGGTGGTGTTTGCTAGAGAGAAGAGCTTGTTTTGCAAATATTGTAAAGTTTCTCCAAAGATGCCCAATTGTCATGAAATGTTGTCATGTTTTTATAGAGGTCTTATCTAACACTTGTATTGGGAATTGATAGGTTGGCATTTCCATGCAATGGCAAGGCCAAGAATGTGTAATTGTAGGTTGGAAAATACCGAGTGTTATAAACCTACAAACCAAATACCATTTTAAAACCTTTGACAAGTTACAACCCAATTCGCTCCTCACCCCTCAATTGAATTTGGATGGTTCTATATATCCCTCACCTGCAACACCACCCCATTCTCTCAAACCTTCAACTTTCAACATGCAAAATGAAATAAATCACAACACATAGTCTTTTCCAACCTCCAATTATTTTTCGCAATACACTGTCCCATCATGTGGTGTATGTATTTTTGTATGTTTTAATGCATTTTTGTATGTTATGATGCCTCTAACATGCATTATTGTAGGGAGAATAGTCACGTCCAATTGCAGGGCATAAGCTAATCTCCCTACAAAATATAGTAAAATCAAGCTATTATCCTTGAAAAAACATGTCTTCAACATGATAACATAATCAAACATCTCTTATCCCTGAAAAAGGGCAATACATTATCATTTATAAGCCATGTATTTTTGTAGGGACGCCACCTTCTACAACTAGGATGAGGCTATTCTCCCTACAAAAATGCATGTCAGATGTATCATAACTATCATCATGTTTTAAAAATAATATTTCAAATTGGAAAAAAAGCCCAAAACATGGCATTCAAAACCATTATTTGTAAATAGTAGAAAGCCTAGATGAGGTCCCATTTTTTCCAAAATTTTCCACACTGATGTTTTGTAGGTTGATGGAAAGCAATGGGAAGGAGTTACAAGCATTCAGAGGCCGAAGTAATGCAACCACCCCCCATACAAAAATGCATTTGATAGGCATGGGAAGCTAG
Source organism: Sequoia sempervirens (assembly GCA_007258455.2). Classification (NCBI taxonomy): domain Eukaryota; kingdom Viridiplantae; phylum Streptophyta; class Pinopsida; order Cupressales; family Cupressaceae; genus Sequoia; species Sequoia sempervirens. The sequence continues at coordinate 53,975,350 of VDFB02000363.1, read as the reverse complement.
CTAGCTAGCAGGTATGTATATCTGCCAGAAATATATGCCATTTTGTCATTCTTCCTAGGAACTGTGAAGAAATGAGTGGCTATTGGTTGCAAAGATGGGTTTTCATTGACGAGAAAACAAAGGGTTTTCCTTGGGAAAAGGGGTTTTCATTTGAAATGCAAAGTTGTTTATGTATTTTTGTGTTGAGAATTTTTTAATTTTTTGTTTCCTCCCATCTACTAGTTTTGAAATTTTGTGATTGTTGAATGAAATAACTAACAAACCATTGTGGAAATATGAGTGAAATAACTTAACAACATTTGGATAAATAAGAAACCATGTAGAATATATAATGAGCTATTCATTGACAAGTTTCCAAGGGTTTTCCCATCTATAGAATATATAGTAGAGGTATTAATTGAAAACACATTGTGGGTTTTCAGTTATTTGAATCTCCTTGTTTGAATGTAAAGGGTTGTCTCACAGTGGGTTGCTTGCTTCTTAACATGTACACTTTTACAACATGGAGTTTTATAAAACAGTATGAATTCCTTGAAAATCACACCTTCCATTGTTGTGTTTAAATTTGGCATGATTGAAAAAAAAAAGTGCACAAAATAGTTGTATTTTGGAAAACACAATGTGGGTTTTCAGTTATTTGAATCTCCTTGTTTAAATGTAAGGGGTTGTCTCACAATGCATTGCTTGCTTCTTAACACATATAGTTTTTCAACATTGAATGTTACAAAACAATATGAATGTCTTCAAAATCACACCTTCATTGTTGTGTTTAAATTTGAAGTATTTAACAAATTGCATGCTTCATAATGCATTGTATTTGTCAACCTCCACATCACAACATACCCAAGCCCTTCTAGTTTTTAAACCTATATATGTAGGTGTGCATTACAAATAGCAAGAACACCAATTTCTTTTTGTTATTGGAAATAATGAGTAAACTTGTTGAAAGTGGTGAATGTTGTGTAGTGTAGGTTGTTAAACACAATGTGTTTTGAATCCTACCTTTACTCATACCCAAGCTTTGTCTTGAAATTTTGTAGATATACAAATGTATAGATGGGTTCTATTTTATCAAATAACACATTTCTCATTTAAGGGGGACTCTATGAACCATTAATACATAGTCTACTTCATAGTACACACTTCATTCTATTTTGTAAAAAATCATGTTGGAAAACCCTAGGTGTTAAGAAAAAAGCAAGCCAAATAGTGTTGTAAAACCCTCTGCAACATATTGGTTAGTACCCCTCACCTCGATTTGGTCAGTTTTCTCCCACAACTCCTCCACGTGCACTCCAACCTTCAGCTTTCAACGTGCAAACTAGAAAGGTAGAGTGTTTTCACCCTTCTTTCTCCAAACCAAAAACACACATGCCAATTCACTTCCAAATTTTCTTGTGCCTAAAAAAAAGCTCTAAAAATGACACTTCTATTGCAAGCCACATGACCTAGTTTTATCAGCTGGTAGGAGGTGGGAAAATTAATTTGATGATGCTATTAAATCCTACCTACCATTTCTCTCACATTCGGTCTCGTCTACCAATTTCGTCACTTTTATCCCTTGTTTGGCAGGCCCCACACTATGTTGTCTCATCATGTTATGTATGTTTCTATGTATGTTTCTATGTATTTTTCTATGTATGTTTTTATGTATGTTTTTATGCATTATTTTATGTCAAAGGTGCATCTTTTCGACATAAGTGTCTGCAAAATTAACAAAACATTGTGCTTCTAAACCTCCAAAATGGGCAACAAGGAAAACTCATATTTGTAAAGAGGCTTCTACATTACAAAACACATTGTGTTTATAGAACAATAATTCCATTACAAAATTTGGGAAGCCTAATGGCCATTTTCGTGTTATTATGACCTCCCCTTTGTAGTTTGTATGGTATATTATACCGAGTAAAAACAATTACAATAACAATGTTCCTTATTCACAACCTTATGAAACCCAACTATGCAACGATGCTCCACAACTAAACAAAGGTACATGATTTAAAAGGAGAAATACTATAATGTAAAATCATAAATATTATGTTCTTTTCCAAATATATCTGATCTAATTACCAAGGATCCAAAGGTTCCTTCTCTATTTTGGGAGAAATGATATCGATATAGTGTTGCAGAAATCATCCTAAAATTAACACAAATCAATTATGAGAAGGATAATTAAAAGGATGCAGTATCACCCTTCATTGATCTTATTTAAGCATTTCTTTTGCAAACTCACACTTCAATGAGGAAACATTATTCACGTAAGTTTTTGGGATATAATACACATACAATAATGTAACATTTATTATTTTATTTAAATTAAACTACAAATTGTTTGTGTTCCCCATACTAAGCATCTCATCTATATATAAATCACAACTTCTAAATGCAAAATAAATTTTGGAAATTTAACTAACTAGTACACTTGTAATTCAAGCTATGACAACTAGAATCACTTGTATTTAGTGTAGAAGCTTCAAGTCTCTTGAAGTGTCCTTCTCAATCCACCTACCCCTTTTTTGTTCAAATTTTCTTCTTCACCTATATTAACCACCTGGAAGAAAGACAAGTGTTAGAGATAGATTAAATTGGAAAATTAAATAAATTTGGTGCTACAAAGAATTCACTTCATTCCAAACTTCAACGATATTGGATTATATGTTATGTTGACTATAACATGCCAACTTGCACAGATAATAAATAAACATATTAAACTGTACAATGAGAATTTAGTTTCCAATTTAACCTATCACTAACACTAGTAATATATATCAACAATTATATCTTCCATTTTTCCATTCTGCTAGAACTCTGAAGCATTGAACATTCATTTAGATATATCTCAAACTCATCTCTCCTAGCATATGAAAGAGGCCATAACTTGCATAATCAATAAGGGCAGACAAGATAAGCAAGAAAGATACCACACACCATTATCAAACTTTTGTTTATATCATTACTTGTACAAAGAACTGAAAAAATATAGATTATTGCAAGACACATTGGTTGCAAAGCACAATGTGCATTGAATATTCAAGAAAAAAGGATAAGAAGTCAATGAAAACCCTGGTGATCACCTTGATTGACCAAAAAATTATAGGTGATCGCATTGGTTAAATATGATAATGCACAAAATAATAATGCACAAAATAATTACATGTTGGATAACACTATTTGTTTCAATATCCATGCTCAAACCTAAATGGTGAAGAGCATAGGGAGGAGTTGCACATGGGGAAAACAGAAAACATACTAAATTGAGTGAGGGGTGACTAAGCAATTGGGTTGCTACTTGTAAAGGGTTTTAGAATAGTATGTGGGTTGCAGGTTTTATAACACCCAGTGTTTTCCAACCTAGAATTTTAGAAAATAGTAAGAATTTATTCAAAACCTTTTGTGATCAATGCAGTAAAAACCCAATTGGTTTGTCACCCCTCAACTCAATTTGATTAGACACCCAATGTTTTATAACATGCAGTTATATATAGGCAATAAGAATAGAATGAAAAAGTTTTGTTTAGTACACAGTAAGAATGTAATGGGACACAACTACTATCTAGAAAAAACACACATATGTATATACAAAAATGCATGGAACCATACATAGAAACATACATAACATGATGAGACAATGTAGTGTGGGGCCCACTAGATGGGGGATAAAAGTGACAAAACCAACAGACAGGAGAAAACATTAGGGAAATGGTAGCAAGGAGATAACAACACTGTCAGGTCAATTTTCTCACCTCCTATTGGTCGATAAAACTGGGCCCCATGGATTGCATGAGCATGGGGAGGAGTTGCAAGTGGGGAATACAAAAAACATACCAAATTGAGGTGAGAGGTGACTAAGTAATTGGGCTGCTACTTGTAAAGGGTTTTAGAACAATATGTGGGTTGCAGGCTTTATAACACCCAGTGTTTTGGAATTTTAGAAAATAGTAAGAATGTAATCAAAACATTTTCTAATTAATGCAGTAACAACCCAAGTGGTTTGTCACCCCTCACCTCAATTTATTTACACACCCATTTTTTTCCAATATGCAATTATATATTATGGCCCTTGACATAACAAATATTAATTATCCAATTTTAATTAACAATTGGCTTATCCTTTGGCCCTGTGGAGCTGGCATCATCAGAAATGACCACTAAAGCATGTAAAAGACAGGTTGCTTTCATTATTCCTTACTATCTCAGCTAGCAAAGGTATGAAATTTTTAAAAAGGAAAAATTCACTGACGGGCAGTCACTTTTAAGGATAACTTTGGTTCTTTGGATTTGCTACTATAAGTCGTGAGTCACGCTGGGTTGAGATAGAGAAAGAAATGAGCCTAATAATTGTGAGGAGTTTCAGAGGGACCCCATTACTTAGCATATATGTAATGAGGGTGGGATGGTGCCACTATTGGAGAATCTTGTGAGCCATGATGAGTGTTTTTTGGCCTAGTTTGTTGGTTCATGGAAGGATAGGAGGGTCACCATGGGAAGAATATCATTCGAGGTGAATGAAGAGATTATTGGAAAGGTGAAAGGAATTTAATGTGACAAAAATAAATATAAAAACCACACAAAAATGAAAGACTTGGAGAGTCTCAATGCCTTCTTCAAATGTGACAAGAAGCCAGTTCAGAAGTAGTATGGTTTCGACTGCGAGGTGTGCTAAAACCCTAGGACAAGGTGTGTCTTGCTTTAATAAAATATGTCACTTTAGAATGCCAGTTCAAGGTGTTTTATTTTTACCATTTTTTCATTGTTAAACCACTTTAGGCACAAGATGACCCTTAGCTTTCCATTTTTTCTTCTCACCTCTCTAGAAAATTCCATTAAAGAAACCCTTGAGGCTATTGCTCTCAACCTAAATGATACGCCCCCTTTACCTCTGCATCAAGGCCTAATCCTTAGGCTCTACTAATTTCATCTTTCCTTGTGCCCACCCAAACCCATCTCTATTATGTGGCCCCTGTTAATCCTTCCCCTACTACCTTCGAGGGTTCTAAAAGGAAAACGCCCACTCCTAAAATTGAGCTTAAGTGCAACCCCCCTTCTAAAAAGAAGAAAAGAATGGATTATGTGAGCTAAAAAATAAACTCGTCAAGAAGGAAACAAACCCACCACCAAGAAGGGGAAAAGAGTTTCTTAAAGCTTGGCGATGTTACTTCCCTCTAACCATGAAGGTAGGAGCACTAAGGAATAATAATCCAAGGGTGATACCATGGTGGCTATGAGTGTTGAAGTGGGGATGGAACAAACTAGTGTGAGGAGGTCCCACAGACTTGCAAAGAATAGAAAAGGTGCCCTGGTTGATGAGATTTCCAGTGACTCAGAGCAAACCAGTAGTAAGATTGAAGGAGAAAAAGACATTGTTGAAGAGAGGAACGAAGTGTTTATGAAGGGTACTAGCAATTTCCCAAACTTGAGAAAGGGTCTTAAGGAGGGTTCCACTTGATCCTCTAACTCTAGAGTTGGCAAAGAAGAGGAGATCCTAAGTGGGAAGGGCAAGAGCATGGACCTTGGTGTGTTGCGAGACCATGATGCACTATAGGACCAAGTTGCTAAATTGGAGCAAACATTCTTTGGCCTAGCCCGCTTCACGATTAAGATTATCCATAGGTCTATTGTCACTCTGTCTGATTTCATTAAGGAGGAAGTAGATAAAAATTTTGAGGGAGAAGGAGCCATCTAGATTAGGGACAATGTGTTTAATCTCCTAGTCCAGAAATGGGAAAATGTAGACAATTAGTGTTTAGGTCTCGGTGGTACTGGGTCTCTACTATTAATGTGTTTTGTCTGTCCTATGTCTATTTTTTCTGGTTATAGAATTTTTGATAATGTTTTTAACTAGTTATTTTTTGGCCCTATGGGCTCTTTGTGTGAAGGTTACAACACCCTATAAATGTTGCTTATATGATAAAAAACATGCAATTATATATAGACTGTATGAACATAAGGAAAAAGATTTGTTTAGTACAAAATAAGAATGTAATGAAGATCACCTTTGGAACTTATGCAAACCACATTGAATGAGATAGATAAAATGTATTGAGTGAAGAGATTCTCCCTATTTTTTAGAAGTTGAGGAAGGTGCATGTGCAGTATGCGCTTGATTGGAAAATGGAAATGTAGAACTCGAGCAATAGGTACTTGAAAGCATGTAATTGAAAAGGAATTTGCTCTAAAAAAACTTGAAAAGAAGCAAACCAAAGTGAATGAGATAAATAATGTATTGACTGAAGATATTGTTCCTCCTCTTCAAAAGTTGATGGAGCATGTGCACTATGTGAATTGGGAAAATGGCAACACAAAACTGGAGGCAACAAGTACTAGAATGCATGGAATGAAAAAGGATTCTCCTCTAAAAACACTTGAAAAGAAGCATAGCAGTATGAGTGAGATGCCTAATGTATTGGCTGAAAAGATCCTCCATGCTCTTGAGAAGTTGAGAAAGGTGCATAAGCAGTATAAGAAAAGGGAAATTGCAATGCACAAGTGGACAAACTAAAGAGGTTTCATTTTGCATGACAATTTCTACAGGAAAAGAAATTGAGAGATGTTGCTATGGATGGAGTTAAACAAGTAAATTCTCTAATGAATATCTTCTACAACACAGTAAATTTTCCACTATGAATTATAATAGCTATTTTATTTATTACTTCAGAAGCTTCATAAGTGTCATTTGTTAGACTAATAACTTATAATTTTCTTGTAACACATTCCACGAAATTGTCTTGTCCATGAAAATTTTTTCTCAAACTTCCCTAACTTATTATCCTTTTCAAAAATAGTACATAGGAATTTGAATATTCCTACTAGATTCAAGTGAATTTTAGTGCATTCCACTCAATTATCAACACACCTTGTATAACTTTTCTTTCCTAGTCTTGATTCAATGAGATAAAAGAGGAGTTACCCAAACAGTGGTCAACATTGATTGGAAATGCATTAAAAGTTGTGCTTAAAGATTAAGATTATTCAAATTAATTTCATACTCTATCTAAAAAGGACAATAATTTTAAGGGAGTTCTTGAAAAAAAAATTATGGATAAGACAACTTAGGTGCTTGCTGTCCTAGGAAAATTACAAGCTATTAGTTTCACATAATTAAATGTAGAAAACATGAGTCTAAAGAAAACCTTTAGTTTTGTAGATAGTAGGAATGTAGTGAAGTCCATTGACCTTCACAATTTAAAGCAACTCTTACACAAAAATTTAGATTTCAATTTCCTCATAGGATTTCAATTTCCTCACATAATTTAAAAATAAATGAAAAATATAATTTAGAACAAATAAAATGCTCACACTAAACTAACTGACATAGGACAATGTGTTTTCTAGCAATGCATATAGTACTATGTGTGTGTGTGTTTCCAACAAATAAAATGCTCAGACAAAACTAACTGACATAAGATAGCGAGTTTTCTAAATAATTTTTTTCACACAAGACAGTGAATTTTCTAAATAGATTTTTTTTAGCTCCAAAATACTTGAACTAATCGTTTCATAATGAACTAACTGGCATGGGACAGTGTGTTTTCCAACACTCCAAATAATGTGAGAATTTTATTTGTTCCAACCAGATGAAAAAAGGGAAATACCATATTTACGCCACCAAAGGGTTGTTCTAAAATATGAAGGTGCACTTCATTACATTTTTGGAGAGTACGAAACAAAAAAAAATTATGAGGGAATAACTGAGAGGAGATAGTGTGTTTTCCAACACTGCAAATAATGCGAGTATTTAATTTGTTCCAATCAAATGAAGAAAGTGAAATGACATTTGGACTATAGCAAAGAGTTGCTCAAAAACTTTAAAGTGGTATTCATTACATTGTTGGAAGATAACGAAACAAAACTTTTCATAATGAACTAACTGACATGTGACTGTGCATTTTCCAACACTACAAATGATGTGAGCATTTTATTTGTTCCAATCAGATGAAAAAAGTGAAATGTCATATTTACATCACAAAATAATTGTACTAAAAGATCAAGGTGGACTTCATTAAATTTTTGGAGTGTAAAAAATAAACACTTTTCATGAGGGAATAATTGAGAGGAGATAGTGTGTTTTTCAACACTCCAAACAATGTGAGCATTTTTTTTTTCTCTTCTAATTGGTAAAGTCAAAATGGCATTTCAATTTCTTCATCTGATTTAACCAAATAAAATTCTCACATTGTTGTAAAAAATTCCATGTTGATGCCATTTGGAAAACACAATGGAAGGTGTGATTTTGAAGACATTCATATTGTTTTGTAACATTCCATGTTACAAAACTGTACGTGTTAAGAAGCAAGCAACTCATTGTGAGATAACCCTTTACATTTAAACAAGGAGATTAAAATAACTGAAAACCCACATTGTGTTTTCCAAATTACAAATATTTTGTGCACTTTCTTTTTCAATCATGCAAATTTTAAGCACAAATTTTACTCAAATTAAAAGTCTTTACAAATTTTGAAGGGGCCTTTCAATACATTCACTAACTCATTTGACTACAAAATCCGATTAAAATGTCTGACAAAATAAGTATAATTTGATATATCAATGAGTGCTTGTAAAATTTAATGTGTAATTTTAAATTTTTTGAAAGTTTATCCCCAACGTTCATTGAAATTTTGATGAACTTGAGCTTCGTTGAAATTTTGACTATCAGTTTCGTCAAAATTTCAACAAACATGAAAAATGGAAAAAAATAAAATTGTGGCCGACATAAAGAAAAGTGAGTTCACTGATTTATTGCGACAGTGTTTTTCTCTACTTGAGACAGTTTGTGGAGAACTAAGGATGATTTTCTTGGGAAAAATTAAAAAATTCAAGAAGATATCGCCAGGTTGAGGGTAGTCATTGTCTTTTTGTAGAATTCAGTTGTGAAGTTAGATTTGTAGTTCTAGGTTTGAAAATCGTATTTTAAAGCAACATCTCATCAGATTTCATTTTTAGAGGTTTAGGGTTTTGAGAATTTATTGTCTATATTTTGTTGTGTGGAATCACCATAAGATCACAACCTAGGAACAAATTCATGTGATTGTAATTATGTGATCCATAACTCTATTGGTCATGTGGCACAGTTGTGCTATAAAAATACAGGATGCATTCATGTGTGACCCAAGTTTAATGTGGCTATGTTGTGATAAAAATGGAGGCACTCATATAATGTAGTTAATTTAGGTTGTATAATGTAGGTGTCAATCATCATTGGGTGCATTCAAGTTGTCTCAAGTTTAACAGTTAGGATGTAATTATAGCATGATCAAAGAGTGATTACCTTTGGCTGCAATAAAGAGCCTATAACTTTGGTTGATATGCAAAGTGGTTGTTTTATATCAATTATGTAGTGCATTCAAGCACAACCCATGTTTAATGGGATATTCTAGAGAGTGATCAAGATTTTCTAAACCTTATGAATGTTACTTAAAAGTGTATAGCTTAAACTACAAACCAAGTTTGTTACATACTTGAATGCAATCTTGGGTTACCACAAACTATAATAATGTGATGACTAATAACCATTATGAAAAGTATTAAAGCAAGACCCATGCTATATAGGATACATTTCCCTGATCAGGTTTACATACCTTAATGATCAAACACAAGCTTCCCACACACTCTAGGATACAATCCAAGATCATACCACAACTTTGTCAAGACAACTAATTTTTTGACCCAAGATTTAAGGTTGTTTTTTAATACCAATAGAAGCATTGATAAGAGCATGATTAGGGTACAAACCCTAGGCATCCGTAGAAACATAAACAAAAACTATAGTGGATTAGTGAGGTTGCAATACCAGAAAGATTGAAACATTGTAGCTAATAACAAAATATTGCAATAAAAAGATTGTAGCCAATAACAAGCACACTATGTTTATTAGTGACATTTGTAAATGCAATTTACAGTAAGAAGAATGATAGTAACTTGAGATGTGACAGTAAAAAAGAGGCTGAGTAGTGACAAGATAATAAAGCTCAAACCTTGCATAGTAAAGTGAAGATTTTAACAGTGAGTTTCCTTACCCCCTTGTTGACCTTAAGGGTTTTTCAAATGCTTTTGGTAGTATTAGACAAGACAAATGCAATCAGGGAATGACTGTCCAAATGAAGTAATAGTGGTAATCATAGGTTCAATGTTTCTTCTTAGCCATTAATGTATAATGAAGGAAGTGGATTGCATGTTTGAGCAATGTTTTGAGACTCATCAAAGATGGGAAAATAGTGAATAATACCTTATGGACTATGAAGTAGTGTCAATAAGGTTGAAGGATCCTAAGAACTACAATACCATGAAACAATGAGTCCCCTGTAGTAAGTAGGCAGTCTATAGGGCATAGTTTGATTTTATAGAAGGATGCTCATGAAAGAAATCTTCAAGTGATAGTGAGTGAGTTGTTTGAGATTGCAGCTGAGGGTGCAATACCCAGTCTTAAAGGAAGTTAGCAAAGTAGTAAATGTGCAAGAAAATCAAATCATACACAAAAAAAAATTCACAATGTTACATTCCATAATGTCTTGAGTTTGCAGACAAAAATCTCATTGTATCTTGATGAAAGTGGTGACCTTAATGGTCAATCACTAGCAACCATGATTTTAAAATTTTCTATTGTGCTTATGGAGACAACATTTTAAGCAAGGCAGTGAGTGGTGGTTTGGAACAATGGCAGGTATGAAGGACTTGCTTTATATGCATACTATGCAGTCTAGCTTAAGACACTGTTCTTAGAAAAGATTGAAGGTGGATTATGGAACTCAAGGGTTACCATGAAAATGATTAAAGAAAATACTAAGATCTATTTAAAAGCCACAGTTATGAAGATATTAAAGATGTCACATGCAAAACCCTAGTAGATAGAGTAATGAATACAATGTCAAAGAGGATAGTGTGCTAGGGCAGATTTAGGAGATCTCCACATTATCTAATTATAGGGAAATACATCATTTATTTACTTTTTTAATTAAAATAAATCATTCTAAACCCTATATAGGATACTATGATACTTCAAAAGCCTCTGAAGGAATTTGAGATTATGCAAATATATGTCAAGTAAATACCTAGATTACAAATAGTAGCAGGAACAATGTAAGATTTGTTGAGCAGAGCAGGAATGAGATAAACAATAATGAATCATATGCCTCCTTTCATGCACATCTCCTCACCGTTCTTTGTCATTCTTTAAAAAAACACTTCTCTATTTTGGCGGTCTATGCTTGAAAATAATGTTTTGACGAAGGTTTTAGAGTATTTTTATTAAAATGAAAACTCCATTTTGGTGGGCTATGCCTGAAAATAAGATTTTGACAAAAGTTTTAGGGTATGTTTATTAAAGTTTTAGAATATTTTCATGGGCTATATTCTTGATTCCTTAAATGATTTATTCAAATGGATTGTGATTAAATAAATGACTAACTATTTAGTCATTTTTATTTGTGTGACTAAATAATTTTTAATCAACAACCAAACTAGTAATTTATTTACTCATTTATAAATGAGTTGCAAAAAATGAGCAGAATTTAGTCATTTTTAGTTGTTGTGACTAAAATTTTTAGTCACCTAGTCATTTATTTTCCAAATTCTATTAGTGTGTGCTTCCTTGTGTAATTAGGGCTCTCTCAATGTTGAGGGCCCTAGGGATAAGCTCGTCATAAGAAGTGACACATTGCATCTTTAACTAAAAGGATAAATCCATATTGACATTAGCAATGATGATTCTGACTTGTTGCTCCTTAGGAATGGGTCACTTGCTCTTACTAGCTCGCTACCTCCATCATTGTAGGAAGTTTACGATCAAGTTCAATATTCTAATTTTAGAAGTCTTAATGGTTGGAAATCATAATAAAATCAAAATTTAATAGGTTTTGGAATTAGCATTTTAAAGTCCTTTTTGGAGTCATTAACTTCAACCTATCTTCTCTTTTGCAAGGGTAGTTGCATGCCAATTTTTTTTGGTGTAAAATATTAGAATTATTAGATTTTGTTACCTGTCTATGAATAAAAATTATTGGAGTGTGAGTTTGATATTTTTTGAAGATCTAAATAGTCAAGCTTGGTAAAGAAAAATCATGTCATATAATATTAGTCCAAAGCAAAATGAAGAGACACTTGATAGATTGTGGGCTAGATTGAAAAGAAAGGGTGATGGAAAATGTTATTGTCCTTGCAATAATTACAAGGGCTTAAAGATGAGATGAATTTTAATCACAACAGCTACGAAACATTGTAGGTAGGATGGTCGCGTTGAAGGGGGCATGATTATTGTCCATTGGTAAGTTGTTTATTATATGCATTTATATTGATTGAATTTGTAAATGTCTAGATCGTTTAACATTATATATATATATAATCACTTGATCATGATTATGGTTTATTTGTTTCTATCATTATTATAAAGGTGGGGCACCTTAGGGTAGATGATATGGATTATTACGGCCTAAATAATGTGGTTTTGCAAGCAGACGAACATGGAGCTATGAATATTGAAGTTGAAGTTAATGATCCTATGGAAGAAGATGATCATGCACTAGAAAATATAGTTGAAAATGATGGTACAAATACATTGATCCATGACGCATTTAGTGGTAGAGCTGATCATGATGATCGAGATGACTTTGATGATGTTCATGATTTACTTGTACTTGAGAAGGCATACAAGCCCCTTTATGAAGGCTTCCAAACAACTCTTCTCTATGTTGTACTGTTGTTGTTGAAATTGAAGGTTATGAATGGTTTATCAAACATAGCAATCTCACAGATGTTAAGGTATGTCATATATGTCATCTTTTTTCATCTATTTTAATTATTGTGATTTCATCACTAGTAAATAAAGGATGAAATATGTACCATTAATATTATTTATATTAACAATTTTTTTATTTTTTTATAGATTGATTGGTGAATTTTTGTTACCACCATTAAATATTTTACCTTGCTCATACTGAGATTTATCTACCATTATGAAAGATATTAGAATGGAGTATAAAGTAATAGATGCATGTCCCAATGATCATATTATATATCATAAACAATAGGAATTTGCAACAGAATGTCATATCAGTAGATATCAAACAGATAAACTAACAAAAAAGGTGCCTTGCAAGGTTCTTCATTATATTCCCATTATTCCACGTATAGAACGATTATTTAGGTTGGAAAGCTTAGCACATTTTATGGATTACCATGCACAGAATAGAAGTGGAGATGAAATTTTTTGAATGCCTATGGATGGTTTTGCATTTAGGGACATGGAGAAAAAATATCCACACTTTAAAGAAGAACATCATAATCTCAAGCTTTCATTGGGAGTGGACGGTGTCAATCCATTTGGAGAGCTGAGATCTATTTACTTGGTGTGAACTGTTTTTGTTATCAACAATAAAATTCCTCCATGGATGTCAATAAAGAGGGAGCACATAATGTTGTCAATGATTGTTCCACGTATTTTTTTACATCAATTTTATTTAATGTAGGAGCATCTCATTTGTCTTATTTGTTGCATAATGACTTATATTTTTTTCATTCAATAGTCATGTACATTAATTTATATATATTGTAGTGAAATGGTTATAATAATTATGTAATGTTTATGTTCATTCAACTAGGTAAGTACCAAGTTAAAGATATGAATGTATATATCAAGCCTCTTATCAATGAGTTACTAAAGTTATGGAATGGTGTCACTATGTATGACGTCTCTAGACTAATATGACAGAAAATTTCAATTCCATGCAATGATTGTATGTACAATTCACGATGCCCTAGGGCTAACACTTTTTTGTGGTATGTTATAACGTTTTACTGCACATTAACAATATTTAATTTGATGAAGTAGATATAATGCATGTTTTTAAAATAATCTATTCATTATATATAATTATAAAAATTGACATATTTAATCCAATTATATATGATCTTGCAGGTCTTCAAACAAAGGGAAAATTTTCATGTCCAATTTGTGCTTCAAAGATGAAATCTCGTCATTCAACAAGTTTAGGAAAGGAAGTGTTTGATGAGTATAGGCACTTCCTCCATAGAAATCATAAGTATCTAACTACTGAAAAAAATCTTTTCAATGGGAAATAGGAGACTACATCAAAACCATGAAGAATGACACCTCACCTATGGAAGTTGGAATATAATAGAATTAATCATCAAGGTTACACATCGAATCAAATTGTTTATCTATCATAAATGATATGTTTTAAATTTATATTTTTATAGTGTTGTGTGTACTCATGTTGTAATTGACAATGATTGTTGTTGTTAATTTTTTTAACTTATATGCTTCATGAAGGTTGCCAAGGAATTAATGGTCAGCCTCCACAGGGACTGAAAAGTTATCCCAGACAATTTAGTAGGTTGCCCTACTATGAGCAGCTACAAATTATGCATTTGCTTGATACAATGCATATCGGAAAGAATATAACAGAAATGTTATGGAAAATATTGGATGGAAGGCATGACAAAGAAATTTTTTTCAAAATTTATAGTGACATTCAGGAAGCCAATCATGCAATGAAAAATGTCATTCAATTAAATAGCGATGGAGACCAAATTAACATAAGTGCCCTTCCTTGGTTATTAATAGAGTAGCAAAGCAATGCTATAAAAGAATTCATACAAAAAATTTGATTTCCCACAGGATTTGCTATGAACATAAACAATATAATAACAAAGAAAGGTGAATTTGGGTTAGGGATGAAAACTCATGATTGGCATACCTTCATTAAGGTAATTTTTCTGGTATATTATATACACTTGTATAATGCATGCATTTTTCAGTGTATTGTTTTTACTACTTTTGGAAAAACAATGAAAAGATCATTTTATAATTGTTGCATTACGTTCTACCTCTATCTCTCCCATACAACTTTGACAACAATTTCAAGCAAGTTATATATGATCTTGGAAAATACATGAGGTAAGTAGCTATATTTGTTTAATTCGTTGTATACATCTTATAATTTCTATTTATTTTACTTGTTATGTAATATAATATATTTTTGTTAAATCTCGTTAATATATTTTTTCCTTGAATAACTTGTAGATGGATGTCATATAAAGAATCCATAAAGAAGATATAAATTATTGGAAGAGAAAAATTCCTCATCTAATGTGTGAAATGCAAAAGTGTCTACCTTCAAAAAATTTCAATGCATAAGAACACTACCTCATACACCAAGTTGAGGAGATTGAATTGTGTGGACCTGTACACACAAGGTCAATGTAGATGGTTGAGAGGCACTTAAATTTTTTGAAGGCTTTGGTTAAAAAAAGAGCACATCCTAAGGGTTCTATGGTGGAGGGATATATGGTATACTAGACCATGGTATATATTAGTGAATATCTTCCTAAGTTTGCAGCAAAGATCCATGTAGATCGCATTTGGGATCCCAACTCCATTAACAAGTTCGAAGGGGATTACCTGATGGGGAAAGGTAGATTGAGGAAAGTGAGAGGTAATTATAAGATGGTCATGGAGATTAATTGGAATACATTTTACATATAATTTTTATGTACATTGTACTTATTTAATTTTTAATCTTCAATATACATCAATTATAAATTAAGGTTGTATACTGTGGTATTTAACTAATTATATGTCATTTGTGAATTTTAATTTTTTTTATATAGTTGGTCAAGAATGGGATGCACTACATTTGTACATCACCAACAATCTTGATTGGATGATGGTATGGATTGAATGATGTCAACAATCTGGTCATGCATTAACATGGGAAGGTGTGGCTTCATTAGTTAAAGAAGCTCATCGTAATGTAGATTCCAATGCTACACAAAGGGAAATTGATTTAGCATATGGTTTAAGAGATAAACAAGTATGTATAAATATATTAATCACCCATATTATTTAATTATTTTCAATTATATTGATGTATATATATGTTGAGATTATTTTATTTTCATACATTCAGCCAAGAATAAATATGTATATCAACTGATGATATTGCAATAATTTTTACATGTTTGACATATTGCAAGTGAAACACCATAAGGCTATGTGGTGCACTGGTCATAAATTTTGAATCAAAATGTAGAATGACATGAAGAAAACTTGTGATTCTGGTATAACTATAGTCTTTTAGGTGACTAATGTTTCGTCTAGAAATGGCATACATCCAGAAGTCTAAAAAAATGATACTATGGGATTTTGGATGATATACTTGAGTGTGACTTTAAGTCCTTCAAATTAATTTTGTTCATCATCCTATGGTATAGGCTACAATTGAATGAAAATAATCCTGAGAGAATTGTTATTGAACATGATAATGAATTTACCATGGTTAATAAAAGGTTGATCGAGCAAGCTGGAAATGAGCCATATGTTCTTCCAAGCCAATGTGAGCAGGTATTTTACTCAGAGGTTCCAGGTAAACTGGGTTGGTCATTTTTTGTTAGACATGATCCAAGAGGAAGGCTGGTAAAGTATAATGTGGTGGAAGAAGAAGATATCAAATAACTAGAAGATGATGTAGATGATGATTAGGATCAACAGTTAGTTGATGATGTCCCTGATGAAGATGTCAAAGAGAAGGAACTAGATCATGATGATGTAGGAGTTAATGTTCATGAAGATGATATCAGTGTGGATGATGACAATATCAAAACTGATATTGATGACAATGATGATGATATGACCAATCCTTACAATGTCAAATCTAGATCAGATGATACAGACAAAGAGTTGGATGAAGAAGAAGATCAATGACATTGAAATGTATGAGTTATGTGATCATATTATCTATTTGATATTAATTTGTTGATAGAATTATATTTGACTTATGTGGTTACATAATTAATACATGATTTTTTTAATTTTTATGCCATTACATAATTAATTTAATGATGTACTTTTAAATGTTTGAAAGGTCAAAAAATTCAAACATTTCAATAGTGATGTTAACAACCTTGAAATTAGTGTGTTTTATGTTTCATGTGATCATAAAAGATTAAAAATTAAATTGTAGAGGTGGTTGTTCATTGGTTGACATGTAAAGGCCTTTAAAAGGCATAAATTGATCATTCTAATGGTTGTTGATGGTTGAAGATTTAAAATACAAGCTGTTGAAATTCAAAAATCTGTGTTTTTCTTCAAAATTTCCATATTTTTCCTGTTATGCAGCATTGTATGGTCACATGCAGCCATATTTTGATGTGAAATCAATTCCAGGTCATGAAGATATGTGTTAGCTTTGATTTGAATCTGATTTGAGGGATTAAGGTGTTGATTTGAGTTAGAAAGCTTCATTTCTTTGCATACAACTCGGTTACCTTGTTTTTGAGGGTTTTGTAGTCCAAACATGATATAAATGGGATCTTACACTTGTTGTGATTATTGTAGCTTGTGTAAGAGGC
Source organism: Sequoia sempervirens (assembly GCA_007258455.2). Lineage (NCBI taxonomy): Eukaryota > Viridiplantae > Streptophyta > Pinopsida > Cupressales > Cupressaceae > Sequoia > Sequoia sempervirens. The sequence continues at coordinate 53,957,989 of VDFB02000363.1, read as the reverse complement.
CCCATGGATACTGTTGTAATTGTAGGATGCATGAATAGGGTGTAGGATGAGAAATAAAGAAGGAATAGCTATTGTCCTCAAGAGTTTTGTGAAGAAAAGCATGTGAAATGAGAGGTACTTTCTGGCCCGATGCTTGTTTGCTCCTTCATTTTCTTTAAGAAGGATTTCAAAGCCAGAAGTATGGATTAGCAATTTAGATATTTTTTGGTCGAGTCTAGGTAGAGTTGCAGAGCAAATTGTAAAGTGTGATGGTTTTAAGGAAAATGCAATTTAGGTTTTGAGTCATTTTGTAGTAGGTTTTGAATTCATGGGGATTTGATTTTTTATGACAGTACAGAAATTTGAATTGAAATGATTAATTCAAACTCATGTCTCTCCATTATATATGCATATCTGAATTTTGAATAAGATAATCAAGGGTTGTCTCGTTCATCTCACTCTTGTGGTGTGTATGATTTTTGTTTTGGCTTTAATTCAAGGAATTAATTAAAATGCTTGAATGGGATTGTAGGTGGATATGTTCTATATAAGGATTTGATAAGTAGTATTGGGTTAGAATACATGTTGATGAAATTATAAAGCAATGTTCTCGAGGATCTTATATGTTATATGTTAAATCTATCATAAACCCTTAGATGTTTGTGAATTTGACTCCCTCAATAGATATATGGCACTGATGTAAGTTGTACTAATTTGTATGGTTTATTATTTTGTTTGTCTTTACCTAGTGATGGCTACAAATTGCAAATCAATGACTATTTTACACTGTGGAATGTGTTGTAGTTGTCTCATGCTCCAAATAGTTGATATTACTGATGAACAACCAATTCTATTCAGTATTATGCTATTATGTTGAGCTATTAAATGAGATTATTTGTTGTTGTTAATGTTGTTTACAATAATGGTGTAGAGGTTGTAAATGCATTAAGGGATCACCCTCTCAGGTCTTGGAGAGCCCAAAGTGTAGGAGGTCTTTAAAATCCTCATCAGTTGGTCCAAGTCCTCCAAGCTTCCCTAGATTGGATTTGGAAATTCTATAGGTAAATTAGAAGACCAACCTAGTTACAGTAAAAACAACCAACAAGTAGAGGGGGGAG
>VDFB02000363.1:53918830-53956792 GCA_007258455.2 Sequoia sempervirens | reverse complement strand
AGATAGAGATATATGGGAAGAGAAAGAGAGATGGAGATATATGGGAAGAGAAAGGAAGAGAGGTGGAGATAGAGAGTCAATGGATAGGGGGGATAGGGAGGGAGAGATGTTGAGAGATAGAGAGGGGGAGGGAGAGAAAGGGATATAGATAGAAAGAGATAGAGAGAGGAGTGAGAGGGAGATAAAAAGAGAAACAGAGATAGAGATATAGAGTAGGAGAGATGGAGGGAGAGATGGAGTGAATGAGAGAGAATGGGGGGAGAGGGAGAGATAGCTCAATGATAGAGTGGGGAAGAGGGAGTGACATGGATAGTGGAAGGTATAGAGAAATAGAGAGTGATGGGGAGAGATATCTCAATCACCCTCCCTATATCTCTATCTATTCATCCTTATATATTTATCTCTCTACCCCTCTCTATCTCTTTGATCCCTTTCTATTTGTATGTTTGTCATTATCTCCCTCTCTCCCTATATTTTCTTCCCTATATTTATCTTTGTCTCCTTAAGTGTGCAATGGGTACATTGAAGAGGTCTTAAAGGAGAATTATCATATCTTTAATCAAATGGCATGCTACCTTGAGCATAACTCCCCAAGGACACATGCCATCCTTGGATTGTTGACATGAAACAACCAATAAAATTTAGTTTCTCTCTCTCATTATTAATATATTACTATTATATTAAATATATATTATATTAATTATATTTTGTATTATATAAAAATATACTTATTATTAATTATTAATTATAATAATTTTATACATATTTAATAATTTTGTTAAACAATATAATATATAATTATAATAAGTTGAATAATTATATTATTTATTATGTAAAATATAGCTAATATATACTTAACTATATTGTAGAATATTAAAACCTATCTAAATGGTGCCAAAATTTTTAACTTAATTAACATACTGTAAAACCTAAAGAAACCAGGTTGTAGCTTGTCAAATTGGAGAAGTGAAAGGTCAATACCAACACTGAGGAAGAGTTTGAAGTAGTGAAAACAAGGTCAATTACAGTGCCAAGGAAGAGTTTGGAGTAGTGAAAACAAGGTCAATGCCAGCACCGAGGAAGGGTTTGGAGTTAAAACAAGTTCAATACCATCGCCAATGAAGAGTTTGGAGGAGTGAAAACAATGTCAATATCAGCACTAAGGAAGATTTTGGAGGAGTGAAAACAAGGTCAATACCAGCACCGAGGAAGAGTTTGGAGTTAAAACAAGGTCAATACCAACACCGACAAAGAGTTTGGAGGAGTGAAAACAAGGTCAATATCAACAGTGAGGAAGAGTTTAGAGGAGTGAAAACAAGGTCAATACCAGTGCCAAGGATGAGGTTGAGGGTACTCAAGGAAAATGGATGACCAAGGGGCAATGAGTACTATAAGTTTGGCACCCCCAATTCTCTTTAACCTTCAATTTTCATGCCTAGTTTCCAAATATCTTCTCGTACATTGGCACCCCCATTCTCATAAAATGGTATAAGATAAGACAAAAAATAAAATAGCTTTCCCATAATCTACCCACATCTTGGTTGAGGTCAAGGATTTAATCACACATAACCTTCATCGCATGAGTCTGAAGCAATTATAGACTTAGCCCAAGTATATGCGAGGCTAAGGTAGATCTAATGAATGGAAATAGAGGCATACAATTCTTCTTTAATACCTCCACTAAAAACATATGTAAGGTGTTGGTTGTTTTTATGGTAAGGAGGTTGATCTTCTAATCTACCAATAAATTTTCAATTCCAATAAAGTGCAACTCAAAGGACCTGGACCAACTGGCGAGGATTTGAAAGACCTCCTACACTTTGGACTCTGTAAGACCTGGGAGGGTGATCCCTTAATGCATTTACAACCTCTACACCATCATCATAAACAACATTAACAACAATAGATAATCTCATTTAATAGCTCAACACAATAAGATAATACCGAATACAATTGGTTGTTTATCAATAATATCAACTATTTGGAGCATGAGATAACTACAACAACATTTCACAATATAAGATAGTCATTGATTTGAAATTTGTAGCAAACTCTAGGTAAAGGAAAATAAATATTGACCATACAAATAAGTACAACTTAGATTAGTGCCATATATCCATTGGAGGAGTCAAATTTATAAGCATCTAAGGGTTTATGACAGATTTAACAAATAACATATAAGATCCTTGATAATATTGCTTTACAATCTCATCAATATGTATTCTAACCTAATACTACTTATCAAATCATTATACAAAAATATCCACCTACAATCCCATTCAAGCATTTTAATTAATTCCTTGAATTAAACCTAAAACAAGAATCTTACACACCACAACAGTGAGATGAATGAAACAACCCTTGATCATTTTATTCAAAATTCAGATATGCTTGTACAATGGAGAGACATGAGTTCAAATTAATCATATCAATTCAAATGCTAGTACTGTCATAAAACATCAAATCCCCATGAATTCAAAACCTACTACAGAATGACAAAAAATCTAAATTGCATTTTCCCTAAAACAATCAGACTTTACAATTTTCTCTGCAACATCATCTAGACTCGACCAAAAATATCTAACTTGCTAACCTATACTTCTGGCCTTGAAATCCTTCTTATAGAAAAAGGAGCAAACAAGCATCGGGCTAGAAAGCACACGTGTCACTAGCCAATTAGATTGCCTTGTGATATTCAAAAAATTTGTTACAATAGTAATCTCCCCAGATAATCTTCTTGTTCATTGTGCCCAACATTGTCTCCTTTATATATTTGAATTTCTAGCCTTCTTTCTAGCTCCTAGTGAAATGCAACTACCAATTCCTCAAATTTAACCTAGCCTTTGTTAACCGATTTTCCCTCAGATGGGATTCCAAAAATTTCACTTATAATTTCTAGAGTAACTTCAATTATCTCTCCCCTTACTCTAGTGAAATTCACATTAAATTTTCTCACAAATTCCCCAACCATTTCTGGATGGAAACCTTCATACTGCATCACAAAATTTAGCCAACCAACTTCTTCTAGCAATCTTTTGGTTTCTAAGTCAAGATTGAAGTTCTCTAGCTCAACATTTCTTTTATTCCCCATCTCTCTCTGTCAACAATGGCGGACCTCTGCAATGGTAGAATTCACTGGTGGACTTCAACAGGCAGTCTAAATTACTTAGGAATGATTATTTCTTGATTTGGGAGCATCCAATTTGAAAATGACATGATGTGCCATTAACTTTCTGCATTTATTTCCTTTACTGCTCCAAACAATCCACATGCCACAACATGAAGCTTACAATTTAATTCACAAGGTTGGTGTCTTTCATTACACATGTCAATATGTACTTGGGAGGATTTTTGAAAAGATAACCGAATCATGAAAAGATTTGTTATCATTGAAAAACATCATCCACTGTCACATCATTCCTTACATCATCCATCCACCGCTTTTTGAAATGATTAACAATTATTTATTAGCTTTATTAATTAACAGTATGGTAGAGATGTCTAGACTTATAAATATTTACCTATTTTAAATTAGTCTAACTACCTTAGAAAATAAAATTTGAAAATAATATTCACATTAAATGTGCACATTAATTTGTTTTGAGCCTTTGAGTTCTTTAGGAGCCTTCAAGAGCTCTCAAGAGCTTCAGAACTTTAGGAGTCTTCAGGAGTTGTTGAGCGAAACAGAGTCTTAAAAGTCTTTAATCTTTGGGATCCTTCAGGAGCTTTTTGGAGTTCTTCAAGAGCCTTCAAGAGTTAACTTAGATAGACCACCATTTGTTGGTTTTCAGTCATCTTTTTTTTTTTTTGAAAGAAAACCACCATTTTTTGGTTTTCAATTTACTTCCATTTTTCTCAAGGTAAACCACCATTTTTTGGTTTTCAATTTACCCTGTTTATTCATGCCTTCTTCAAAAAATTTAGAGACATTCTTTCATGGAAGAAATATCTTCCATGAGAAAATGTTCAATTCTTTGTTGTAGATCATCTAAAAATTCTTCCTTTGATGCAGGCTTATGATATGTTTTCAGACGATGACCATTCACTAGCATATCTCTCTTTTCTCCATCAATTGGTACTAATTGGACAACTCCATTTTCAAATATGTGATCTATCTCATAGGGTCCTAACCATCTTGTATGGAACTTCCCTTTAAATTCTTCAAATTTGGAGTCAAATAACAATGCCCAATCTCCTGCTTTGAACTATCTGGACACAATATGTTTATTGTGCCATTCCTTCCTCTGCTTTTGAATCACCTTTGTATGTTCAAGTGCCTCCATTCTCATTTCATCAATTCTATTAAGCTACAAAAATCTACTTTTGTCTGCTTATGGTAGATCAATTCCAATTTCTATTGTTCTCTTAAATGTTTTTAATTCAAATTCAATTGGCATAACTGGTTTCTTTACATACACTAATTCATAAGGAGAGAATCACGTTGTTGTTTTCCACATAGTGTTATAGGCCCATATTGCTTCATCTAGCCTATCTACCCATTCTGTTTTCCTTAAAGAAATTGTTTTTGTTAGAATATTTTCTAATTCTCTATTTGTGACCTCCACTTTTCCATTCGCCTGAGGGTGATATGGTGAAGATTTTTTTTGAGTTTTTTGGTATCTATGCAAAAATGCTTCCATCATTATTGATACAAATTGTGGTCCCTGATCTAAAACAATCTCTCTAGGTGCACCAAATCTTTGGAGAATTTTCTTGTACAAAAAATTTGCAACTTTATCTTCTTTTGTTGTCGGTAATACCTTCACCTCATCCCATTTTGTTGCATAATCAGTACAAACAAGGATGTATTTTTTCCCTTTTGAAGGTGGATCCACTGGTCCCACAAAATCAAAACCCCATTTTTCAAATGGTTTGAGAACTATTTTTGGTTGAAACGACATCTCCATGGTTGGTGTGGGCCTTCCCATTCTTTGACACTCATCACAATGTTTGACAAAGAATGAAACATCATTTTTCATTGATGGCCAAACATAGCCAGCTCCTAAGATTTTGTGAACTATTCTCACAACTGAATAGTGTCCTCCTTCAGGTTCATGATGGCAAGAATGTATTACATCATATAGTTCTAACTTTGTTACACATCTACATAAAACATGGTCAAGGAATAATTTTAAAAGAAGACCATTAATCCATTGAAATCTAGAACTTTCATGAATTAACCTCTTTTTTTTCTTATGACTAAATTGACTTGGGCATTTTCCTGTGACAAGGTAATTTTCCAAATTGACAAACCATGGTGGATGAATTGATATAGAAAATAATTATTCATCAAGGAATGTATCATCCATTGGTTCTTGGTTATCCTACAAAACAATTCTGGAAAGAAAGTCCAGGCTTATCAATGATAGTTACATCAAATTCCTATAATAATAGTAAGCATCTGATAATGCATCCACCTGCTACAACCTTATTCATTAGATGTCTAATAGCAACATGGTTTGTATGTACATAAACTTTATAACCTATAATATAATGCTTGAATTTGTTTATTGCATATACTACGCCTAAAAACTCCTTTGTTGTTGTGTAGTTTCTCTCAGCAAGATTTAAGTTTTTCCTAACATAATAGATTGCATGCATGGCATCATTCTCATCTTTTTGTCCTAATACCACTCCAATTGCCAAATTAGATGCATCTACATGAATGTGAGAAAGTTATCCTCAAACTAGTCCTTTGATAATGGGAGAAGTTGTTTGGGCTATCTTAATTGTTTCAAAGGATTTCTGACAATCCTCAGTCCATACAAACTCTTCCTCTTTCTTGAGTAGGGTAAACAGTGGTGATGCAATTTTACTAAATACTTCTATAAATCTTCTGTAATACCTAGCATGCCCAAGAAAACTTTGTACTCTAGTTTGGTTCTTAGGGATCTCTATGTTCTATATGACCTCAACTTTTTTGGGATCAACCTTTATCCCCTCCTTTGAGATATGATGTCCCAGAAAAATTCCCTTTGTAATCATAATGGAAATTTTTTCATGATTGAGTGATAATCTATGATCTTTACAGCATTGTAAAACCTTTTCTAAGTTTTTTAATGCTTCATAAAAAATTTTAGCATGGACTATAAAGTCATCCATATAGATCTCTACATATGAAGTGGTGAAATCTACAAATATTGCAAGTACTGCTCTTTGGAATGTGGTTGGTGCATTACATAGTCCAAATGGTAAGACTGTATATGTGTATGTACCACAAGGACAAGTAAAGGTAGGTTTTTCTTGATCTTCAAGGGCTACTTGGATTTGGTTATATCCACTAAAGCCATCAAGAAATGAGAATTATTTGATGCCTACTAGGTTATCTAGTACTTGGTTGATAAATGGGAATGGGAAATGGCCTTTTTTGTAACTTTATTCAATTCTCGATAGTCTATGCATACTTGCCATTTACCATTCTTCTTGGGGACTATAACTAGTGGAGAGACCCACTGACTATCAAAGATTGGGTATATTAACCCTACATTAAGCAGCTTCTCAATTTCTTTTTTTACATTGTCACGAAGAACAAGATTGATATGCCTTTCTCCTTGTCTTATTGATCTAACATCTTCTGTGTAGATGTGATGACTACAGATTGAAGGATGGATGCCTCTCATATCCATATATTCCCAAGCAAATGCTTCAGTGTGTTTTTCTAAAGTTTCTTTCAATTCTTGTTCTTGCATTGGGGATAAGGATGAATTGATACTGAGAGGTTTATCTCTAGCTACTATAATATCTTTGGTGTCTTTTGTGGAATCTATTGATTTATCAACAAGAGTATTTAGAGTACAAGAGAGTTTTCCATGTAATGTTGTTTGACAACTTTCTCTTTCAATTTCTGAAGTTAACTATTGTTCTTCGCATTCTTGAACATATTCAGTTATAGTAACTATTGCTAACTCTACAATACCATCACCTTCCGACTCTAAATCTTCATCCACCCAAAGTTGAGTGTCTGTTTGAATTGATGGTTGTGCAGGTGGATAGAGTGACAATTATTTTTTCTTTTTTCCATTTTATATGATCATGCTCCCTGATCTACATTCAATTAAGGTTGTAGCAGTAGCTAACCATGGTCTACCTAAGATGATTGGATATCCAAAATATTTCCTTCTGGCTTTGAAAACCAAAAATTCAACTGGGTAATCCCATGTATCAATTATGACCATGATCTCTTCTATGATACCATTTTTCTTTGTAGTGGATTGGTCAACTAACTATAGAATAGTTGTTCTTGGCTGGATTTTTCTCATCCCTAGCATTTCAACTATATCAAATCTAATGACATTTATGGCAGCCCCTAAATCAATTAGGACATTTGGTATTTCAATTCCATTGATACTTAGCATTATTATAGGACTACCAGGATCATTATATTTCTATGGAAGCAGTCTTCTTGATAACACATCAGTAAGTTTAGTCCCTACTTGAATTGTTGAAGGCATTTTCTTTTTTTGTCCTAGAGTTTTCATGCAAAAGGATTTAACTAACTAATTTATCTCTGGTATATCTTTGATTTCCTATAATAGTGGTATCTCAATGTTAATATTTTTCAACTCTCTAAGAAGTTGAGAATTGACTACATTCATGTAATTAGGGGGAGATAATTCAGGAGTGATTTTATCTTCCTTCAATCTCTCAGGGTAGGGAGCTTGATTGGTAGTTTTTTTTCCTCTAAGGCTTGTTCTTCATTTGAATTTTCATTTTCTTCCCCTCTTTCTAGAATTTTCTCTACTGGTGCAGTTTGCACAGTTCGATTTCTCAACTATATGTCATTAACATCAATAACATTCACATTAGGGGGGTCTGTGTCAATACTTGTGTTTCTTGGATTGGCAACCGGTTGAGCTGGTAGTTGAGGTTGGTTCACTTGATAATTGAAAGGGTTAGGGGCATTAAGTGTTGGAGGTGTTTTCCCCTAGGGGAGTTTTTGTCCCTAATTTTTCCATGGTTGGAATTGGTTTTGATTTTTTTTCCATGAGGACTGATTGGCTTGCCACTGTGGTTGTTGGTTGGCTTGCCACTGTGATTGGTTCCATTGGGGATTCATCCATTCAGGTTTTCCACAATATGTAGGTGGTGGTTGTGGCTAATATTGGGGGGTCCATTGGTTTTGGTTCTGTATGAATGTATAAACGAATTCAAACACATATCAATAAAACATTATTGATATCATTCATCCAGCAATGAAATAAACTCATATCATATCATTCTTCCAAATATGGAATTATTTATTTATATTGTTCATTCTCATAATTAAATGTATAAATGAATTCAAACACATAAAATTCATCCAGCAATGAAATAAACTCGTATCATGTCATTCTTCCAAATATGGAATTATTTATTTATATTGTTCATTCTCATAATTAAATGTATAAACAAATTCAAACACATATCAATAAGACATTATATCAAGAAAACTAAAAAGTAAAACAGAATGAACAAACTGTTACTTCAGCTTCCCCAAAACTCGTCTTATTTCTCTCTAACTCTAGCATTTTGTTGTTTCCAATTGCTCTCAGTTTCAGCAGATTAAACTCAACAAAATGGACAGCTGAAGAATGAGATGTAAATAAAAATGCATAGTATGTGCAATACAAGACTATACTAAGATGAAAATATTGTTGTGATGCTAAAATGATACGAGTGCATAAACTAACTGTGCATATGTTTGTGTGTTCTTCGTGTGTATACGTGTGCATGTCTAACCAAAGCTTGGATTTACACCAGTATTTATAGAGTCTTTAAAAGGATTTCATTGGCTGATTCGATTAACGACCTAGATTAAGCTTGTTAGAATGGATGGTGGAAGATCTTCGGAAGTGGAGAGGGAGATAGAAGATTTCCCATTTCCTTCAATTTTTGTCATTCAGATTTGAAGGAAAGTTTCTATTTGGAAGAATGAGTTGAGGTGAGTTTAGAATGAGTTTATAAATTTATTTAATTTGTAAGTGAAGATGGATATAAAAACTCGCGTAGTTAAATAAATTATATTTAATTATGTTTAAGAAGTGAATTTAGAGGATAATTAAATATTTAAAAATATTTAATTATTTGTGAAGTGAGAAGAAAATATTAATATTTAATTTAATTATGGGATGAATAGAATATTCCATATTTGAATTTAAATATTCAACTTATAGAATAATATGATAATCAATATAAATAGATTATAAAAATTTATTTAATTAATTAAGAAGAATACGGGAAATGTCAATAATTAAATAAAGTTATTTATTTAATTAAGGTAGAAGAATTATGAGAATGAACGATATAAATAAATAATTAAATTTATTTATATGTAGATGACTTTAGGTGAATTAATTAAATAATTTATATTTAATCAATTAACAAGCTTAATCATGACCATTTTTAGACGTATACATTTTTATCCTCTTTGAAGTGATGTGTGAAACACATTGCTTCAAAGAAAAATAAGATTTTTGCCCCTGATACGTTTTCGATGTTGTTGCTGATGATGCCCTGTCGGGAAGTAAATCACGGATGGGGATATGAACTGTGTAAACTTTGCTAAATAATCAAGAATAGATTATGATATTCTACGGTGGAGAGAGTGATTTAGCTCCCGACAAATGATGGTAAGAATGTCTCGTCTTGAAAACAATGTCAAAAGGCAGCCAACTTACCTTTGTTTGACCTTTAAAAGGTAAAAAAGTGGAAAAAGACAAATCATTTGCACTTTTTGACTTTGTGAATACTCTAGCTCTAAGACTGACATTGTGACATGGAGATTCCTCATCATCGCCACCGATTTGAGAGATCTCGCTGATACCAAAGGCCAGCAGCGTATGGACCACTGGTAAGTCAAAATGTATATGTCTAAAAATGGTCATGATTAAGCTTGTTAATTAATTAAATATAAATTATTTAATTAATTCACCTAAAGTCATTTACATATAAATAAATTTAATTATTTATTTATATCGTTCATTCTCATAATTCTTCTACCTTAATTAAATAAATAACTTTATTTAATTATTGACATTTCATGTATTCTTCTTAATTAATTAAATAAATTTTCATAATTTGTTTATATTGATTATCATATTATTCTATAAGTTGAATATTTAAATTCAAATATGGAATATTCTATTCATCCCATAATTAAATTAAATATTAATATTTAATTTAATATTTTCTTCTCACTTCACAAATAATTAAATATTTTTAAATATTTAATTATCCTCTAAATTCACTTCTTAAACATAATTAAATATAATTTATTTAATTATGCGAGTTTCTATATCCATCTTCACTTACAAATTAAATAAATTTATAAACTCATTCTAAACTCACCTCAACTCATTCTTCCAAATAGAAACTTTCCTTCAAATCTGAATGACGAAAATTGAAGGAAATGGGAAACCTTCTATCTCCCTCTCCACTTCTGAAGATCTTCCACCGTCCATTCTAACAAGCTTAATCTAGGCCGTTAATCGAATCAACCAATGAAATCCTTTTAAAGACTATAAATACTAGTGCAAATCCAAGCTTTGGTTAGACACGCACACGTATACACATGAAGAACACACAAACATATGCATAGTTAGTTTATGCACTCGTATCATTTTAGCATCATAGCAATATTTTCATCTTAGTATAGTCTTGTATTGCACATACTATGCATTTTTATTTACATCTCGTTCTTCAGTTGTCCATTTTATTGAGTTTAATCTATTGAAACTGAGAGCAATTGGAAACAACAAAACGCTGGAGTTAGAGAGAAATAAGATGAGTTTTGGGGAAGCTAAAGTAATAGTTTGTTCATTATGTTTTCCTTTTCAGTTTTCTTGATATATTGTCTTATTGATATGTGTTTGAATTCATTTATACATTGATACATTTTTCATACACACATAAAATTGCGCCCACCGTGGGGACCGAACCCACTATTTTTACATTATCTGCAAGTTTTTTTGATAGGTTTCCGCATTCTGGAGTTCACTTTCAGAAAAAATTTGCATTTTAGCGCATTCGACATTTCCTGCGGCGCATACGCGGTTTTTGACTCTTTTGTTTTCTAGGATTTTGTAGCGCATATAATAACTATTCCAGTGCACATAGTAACTATTCTAGCACATATAGAAACTGTTCCAGTGCATATAGTAACTGTTCTAGCGCATATAGTAACTGTTCTAGCGCATTTAGTAACTGTTTTAGTGCATTTAGAATGTTTCTTGTGTGGCATATACCTTTTGTTATAGCACATATACCTTCTGTTTTGACGCATATACCTTTTGTTACATCACATATACCTTATGTTTCGGCATATATACCTTTTGTTTTGGCGCATATACCTTCTATTACAGCGCATATACCTTCTATTTTGGCGCATATACCTTCTATTCTGGCACATATACCTTCTGTTCTTGTGCATATACCTTCTGTTTCAATGCATATACCTTTTGTTTCGATGCATATGGTTTGTAACTCAAATACAGAATTCTGAGTCTAACACCTTCCATAGATATAATTCTTTTTCTTTTTTTTAGATTTTAAAAAGAAGCAATCCTAGGATAGTCACATCTAGATAAAATGAAGCAATCTAGGATAGTCACCACACAATGATCTTGCAATTAAAATTGAATAACTTGTTTCCATGAAGCAATATCTTCACTTAGATTAGATCATTGTGATTTGGGTCTTAAAATGAACATTTGATTGCTTTTTCTATGGTAATAGGTCTATGCTCTCCCCTTAACTGGGTGATCAAAATACCAGACTTTCCTTTTTCAATTTCATGAATCTTTGCTACTTTAATTACATCCTTTAGAGAGCTTGTCATAGTGGGAAAAAATACTCACCCTACAGGAACGACTCAAGTGGGTTCAAGCCAAAGCCAGGCTATTCCACTCCACTATAAAATTTAAAGCAAATTTGGGGAAACCCTCTTTTGCTAGTAGTGTGCAAGATAACCATCCCCAAAGCCTTTGTTCTAAAGGTTGGGAGGTCTCGTGAGGGAGTTTATTATTGCCGCACTGAACGGAAATCCTTACTACGAACCTAGTGTAGTGGCCAGCCAAAGTCAGTTTCTAAACATTCTAATAATCACAGTAAGGGGAGGGAAGAATCTGCCCCCAAGACACTCACCATATAACTTCCAAGGACCGTTTTCTCAAGGGATCTAGTATCCACTTCCGTAACTCTAAGTACGTGCTTGGAAAAGACAAAAACACGGGCGCCCCTTCGGGGGTGACACAGCTATGTGAGTCGATGTAGTTCTAAGATGTGAGTTGTTGATTACTAGAATGACCTACTTGAGTATTAAGAGCGAGTCTGCTTGAATTGTCTTTTATGTGATAAAACCTATGAAAACACTTGTTGAAAAATATTTTTGATCATACACTTGGTGTTAGTATAGGGTTTTAAAAATAACTTTTTTTCCAGAATGTTTGTTGTGACTTCAATCACATTAAATCAAATAAAAGATCATCCAAAATGAACATGAAAAACAACCACTGAAATCTTTCTTACCTTTCTAGCATTCTGATATTTTTCCCCCATGCTTAGAGATTAGAAATCAACAAAATTTTCCAAGAAATCAGTTTCCAATAGAATCAGAAAACCCAAGAAACCATTAGGATACAAGAAAACACTGCAAAAGAGAAAATTCTTGTACAAAAGTTGACACGTCCTGCTTCATTACCGAGGATTTCTTCATAGATACCAAGACTTTGTTAGAGGATTCACTGATGAGTATGTTGTAGATCCCTTAGATTCTTGAGCTTATCATCAGAGATTAGCTCTATCACAACGGCATAATCATAACCAACCTCTTGATTTTGACAACATACCACAACCTTCTATAGAATATCCTTCACATCCCAATCAAATCCTTTAGTGATTTTGAAATCTTTCTTCGAAAACAAAGATCAAAACTTTAAGAGTGCATCTCTCAAACAAATTTCTATTTATTGATTCAACTTCCCCAATAGGATTCTGACATCCTTCATCATTGGAAGCCACAATCAAAATTAGGAACATCTTAGATCATATCATAAGATTCCACATCTTATCAGATCAAGATATCACCATCATCGCACTTGTCAAAAATGAGGATCGAAGTTTAGAAGAATTCTTCAAAATCATATGCCTATCTTCACAAGATCTCAATTCAATAAATTGAAGGATGAAATCCAACAAGAAGGTCATACCCAAAACATTCAAGAGGAAAGTGAAAGCAGTAAGCCTCTTTACATTATGAGTCATAATCCACTTTTTGACAAAGATATGGATAACAGAGAAGAAAATCCTTTCCACCAATACAAAGACACGAAAAAACACATATAGATAGTGATGAGGAACAAGATGAGGAACGTCTTAGAGAGGTTGAGCAAGATCCAAAATTTCACAAAGCCATAGAAAATATCTTGTAGTGAGATAAAGAAAAATATTTTTGCTATCTAGCCAAACAAGGGCCTAAATTGCCTCATGACTTTAATACTGAGAATTTGAAAAACAAACCTGAAGAGACCCCCCTATCTGATCTCAGTGCTTTGACTCAACAGATCAAGGCACTTCAAGGACAAATTAAAGAGTTACAAGGGGGGACAACCACAAAGAAATATACTCTAGAGGACATTTGTCCTTATCCTTTTGATCGAAGTCTTAACATGATTCCTTTTCCCAAACATTGTGAAATGCCAAAATTTGATCGCTCTAATGGGAAGTCGGATCCAATCAATCATGTTAGAGACTTCTAAAACATGACATTGGAATTCGCTCATGAAGACACTTACTTGATGCGATTGTTTCCTAGGAGCCTTGGAGTTCACTCTATGGAATGGCTATCAAAGATTACACCTCTCGTCAAGAAATTTGAAGAATTAATCAACCTATTCATATCACAATATACTTACAACATCCAACACCAGATCACCATGATAGATCTCTGCAAAGTTGCACAAAAACTTGGTGAATCTTTCATTACTTTTCTTCAAAGATGGAGAAGAATGTTCGCCAGATATCCACATCCTGTTCCTGAAAAGGAAAAGATGATCACCTTCATTAATAGTTTGAATTCAGAAATGAGCTATCATTTAAATTTACATTGTCCTACCTCTTTTGAGAAACTAATAGAAGATGCTATAGCCATTGAAGGTGCATTGGTCAAAGGAGGAACAATAAAACTTGATAAAGACAATCCTAGCTCATCCAACCATCACAATAATCAAGACAAATCTAAATTTTGGACTCGCAACAAAAATGTGGTGAATGACAGTGTTGTCGATGCAAATCATTTCTCAACCAAGCCATTTGTCCTTAGTACTCCAAGTACTTGCAACAACAATGTCAACTCGATTGTAAATCACAGAAACAATCCTCCCCCTCCAAGGAACAATATAAATCAACACTCTACTCCCAATCAAGGGACTGCCAACAATCCAGGTTATTGAGGAACCAATAATATCATAACTCCTTAGGAAACACCTCGAATACAAATCCACAAAGATTCTCATTTTTTTCAAATAGAAGAACTTTCACTCCACTGGGCCAATCTATAGAATCTATATTCAAAGAGTTGATGGCCAAAAATGTCATTACTTTACCACCTCAATGAAACTATGAACCCAGTGTAAAGCCTCCATCATGGAATGAGGCATACTATTGTGATTATCATCAATGTAAAGGTCATCACACAAATAACTATCAAGCCTTGAAGAATACCATTCAAGACTTAATCGACAATGACATCATTACAATAGAAGGACATCAACAATCCAACACTGACCACCAAGAATTTTGCAACCCTTTTCCCAACTATCAAAAGGGTGAGTCTTCTAAAAAAAAATGTGAATCATATCAATGATGATAATATAATCAACCATCTCTACATAGATGACGAGAGGGTAAATGTCATTAAAGTCAACAATAAGATGGAATATAGAGAAGTCAATGCAACAACAAGGGCGCAAGCTAAAGCTGTCTTAAAGGGCTCCTCTTCAAAATCCAATGAACCTCCACCTCAACATCAATATGATTTGTTCAACCAACTTCAGAAAACCCCCGCTCAAATTTCTATCTTGGAACTATTGAAGATTTCCCCAACCCATAAGGAAATTCTCAAAAAGGCCCTCTTTGAAACAAATGTATCCACTGATTTGGATGTGAACCAATTTCAAGCCATGGTAGGACACTTGTCCTCACCCACTTGCCTCTCATTCTCTGAAAAGGATGATGTTTCCATAACTCATCCCCACAATTCATCATTGTACTTAGAAGTCATGATTCACAAGTTTTGTGTCAGACCAATTCTAATAGATGGAGATGCTGGTTTGAACATTTGTACCATGAAGTTGGTTAAGGCTATAGGATTCTCTGAGGACTCCATTGATTTCAGAAGAAAGATTACAATTAAAGCTTATGATGATGAAGAAAGAGCATCCATTAATCATGTTGCCAATTAGAGTGGGCCTTGTTATAAAGAATACTTTATGTCAAGTATTGGACCATGATCTTGCATACAATATCTTGTTGGGTCGTCCTTGGATCCACAAAATGCAAGCTGTCCCATCAACTTATCATCAACGTCTTAAGTTTCCTTGTGATGGACAGGAAATCACGATACCAGCTGACAATTCCAATATCCAAACTTGTGCCAACATAAAAACCAGTCAAGACACTTTGGTTCCTAACAATCGAGAAGCTCATACTAGTACTTCTCTAAAGATTGACATGCAAATCAGTCAATTAACCAATGGTTTTGACAAGAAATTAAAATTCAAGGACCATGGAGTTAGAGAATACTCTCTTTATCTTGCTAAATTACGTGCATCTCCTAGATCACATGGACAACCGTCTATCATGGAACATCAAATATTAGCAGCATCAACATCAAAGCAATCACCAACAGAGCCAATCACAAAGTTTAATGGACAATTCATCAAAGAAAAATTCCCCATGGAAGATCCTAAGGATACTGAAATTCTAAACTGGCTCTATAAAGATGAAGATGAAGCAGTTTTTAATGTCAAATTACCCACAGAAAAATATGGAAAAGGGTATTCAATCATGCAAAAGATGGGCTATGACAAAGTTCCTATTGGAAAAAGGAAAGGAGTAGTTGAACCTATTCACCTTCGCAGACTCGCTGCAAAAGAGAAAACTGGATTGGGGTATGATACTCACTCCAAAGAAAGCACATCCAAACAACTGCATGGCTCTGTCTTCACATTGAAAGAAGGCTCAGATTCACGAGAAGCATGTTTGACAACAATTCAGAACTTCGTGGATAAAAATTCTAACACAGACTTTGCTGAATATGAATGGGACACCATTTACAATGATGAGTTCTAGAGGGACAAAGAGGTTGATGTAATACACTAGTACGCCCCAATTCTAATTGAAGGACAAGGTTTAGGGACCCAAACATGCGAATTCGAACTACAAAGTCACCATGATTCTAGTGATGCTGAGACGGATCTAAATGAACAAGACTATCATGAGGACAGTATCATCATTGATCCACCTTATACCTCAGATCTTACAAACAACTCTGTTATGACCATAACCATAGCTGATTTCACGCAGCTTGGTGACCTGATACCTTTGATTTATCTTGATCTCATTGATTGGGATTCATCTGAACCTATTAATATACCTATGTTTTTAAGTGATGAAGCTATCATAAACTTCCTTTTCGTAGAGGATACAAATGATTGTTCCACCAATGATTTTCGACAGAGTTTTTGATCAGGAGAGTGTCAAGTCTCCTAGCTACAAAAGTAAAAATAAAAAAGAAAGATCTAATGGTGAAAACCAAAATCTGGCAATATTAGATCAAATAAAAGATAAAATAAAGAGCGTATTGGATGGTGAAAACCTCTTTGAGGAACCAGATCATGGGAATCTTGACACTCTCCCATAGCACTACCATGAGCGATCGCCTATTTTGATTGAGCCTACAAATGTTGTCAATCTTGAGACTTCTGACAAACCAAGAATTTTACAGTTAGTTGCATCAATGATAGAGAAAGAAATACCAGAGTTCATGGAATTCCTAAAAGAAAATCAAGTCAATTTTGTGTGGTCTTACACTGACATGCCTGGTCTTGATCCTAATCTTATCATGCATCACTTGTCTATCAAACTAGGGACCAAGCCGGTGCAACAAAAACTCAGAAAGATGCACCCTCATGTTGCATTATTGGTTAAGGAAGAACTGAGAAAACTCCTTGATGTAGGCTTCATAAGACCAATTGACTATGCAAAATGGATCTCCAACATTGTTCTTGTATCTAAGCCAGATAAAACTGTAAGAATATGCACAGATTTCAGATATCTTAATAAAGCATGTCCTAAGGATGACTTCCCACTGCCAAACATTGACACTATAGTTGATCTGACAGCTGGCCATGCCATGTATTCATTAATGGATAGTATTTTGGTTACAATCAAATCAAGATTGCACCTGAAAACTAGGAGAAAACAACTTTCACATGTCCGTGGGAACTTTTGTTGGAACATCATGCCTTTCTATCTAAAGAATGTTGGGGCTACTTACCAAAGAGCCATGACTATGATATTTCATGACATGATGCATGTCTTCATGGAAGATTATGTAGATGACATATTGGAAAAATCATACACTTGAGAAGGACATCTTGAAATATTGTCCAAAATATTTGCAAGGTTAGAGAAATTCAAAGTTCACCTCAACCCCAAGAAATCTATTTTTGGGGTCAAATCTGGAAAACTCTTGGGGTACATTATTTCAGAAAAAGGAATTGAAGTAGATCCTGTGAAAGTACAAGAAATTATGGAAATGCCTCCACCAAATAACATCAGTCAGTTGAGATCACTACAGGGACGACTGTGGTCTATACGAAGGTCCATTGCACAATTGGCCAACAAAAGTTTACCTTTCACACATCTACTGCATAAGAATGTTCCTTTCAAGTGGGATGACAAATGTGAATTAGATTTTCAACAAATCAAACAGTATTTAATGACTCCACCAGTTCTCATACCACCAAATCCAGACAAACCACTGATCTTATACATTGCTGCAACAGAGACATCTCTGGGGGCACTGCTAGTGCAACAAGACTCTACAGGAAAAGAACATGCAATCTATTACATCAGCAAAACACTAACAAGTCATGAGCTCAATTACACTTCTATCGAGAAGGCTTGTTTGGTAGTAGTCTTTGCTTCACAGAAATTTTGGCATTACATGTTAACACATACAATCAATCTAATTTCAAAGATTGATCCACTCAAGTATTTGTTGAGCAAAGCATCATTAGCAGGAATGTTAGCAAAGTGGGTAATGATTATGAGTGAATTTGACATACATTATGTTGATCACAAGGCAATCAAAGGACAAGTTATCAATGATCAACTAGCTGAAGCACCACTGCAAGCAAACCATCTCCTGCATATTGAATTTCTAGACGCTGATGTCTTTACTGAAGAATATAAACAACCATGGTCTTTATATTTTGATGGTTCCTTCACTCAACATGGATCAAGGGTAGGCATACTTTTCATCACCCCTCAAGGACACACCATTCCTCGATCATATAGGCTAATGTTTCCATGCACCAACAACATAGCCGAATATGAAGCATTAATCACTGGGCTTAAAATAGCACTGAAATGGAGGATTACAAAACTACAGGTGTATGGTGACTCACAGTTAGTCATTAATTAGATCAATAATGACTATCAAACCAAAGATGACAAAATGTTGCCATATAAAAAGATGGTGGATGACTTCAAGAAGTATTTTGTGAACATTCAATTCACACAAATTCCAAGACTTGATAACAAAGTAGTTGATGCCATGGCTACGATTGCCTCATTGCTACAACTCCCAGAAAATCAAATTCACTATGAATTTCTGGTAGAACAATCATTTGTACCTGCCTATGACACTGAAAGCCAAATTATTTTCCACTTGGTAGGATCTGATTCACCGTGGTACAAAAAATTTATGCCTATCTAAAAGATGATGTTTTACCACCTGATTTATCCCATAACCAAAAACAAAATTTTATTTGCCAATCTGCTGCTACACCCTTATTTTACCGTCATGGTCTTGATGGCACTCTACTTTGATGTCTTGAACGTGAGGAATCTGACAAAGCTTTACAAGAAGTTCATGGTGGCATTGTGGTACTCATTCGAGTGGACTGACCTTATCCAAGAAATTGATTAGAATGGGTTACTACTGGCCTACAATGGAGAGGGAATCATTCACTTTTGTGAAAACATGCTCAAAATGTCAGATTCATGGGAATCTCATTCATGCTCCTAACAAGAACTTCAACCATTCACACCAACCTGGCCATTCTCTCAATGGGGGTTAGATCTAGTGGGAAAGATTCATCCTTCTTCATCGAATGGACATAAGTTCATCATCACAGCTACAAAGTATTTTACTAAATGGATTGAGGAAGTACCTCTTACTAAAATTACTGGCAAACAAATACCATCATTCATACTCAACTATATTATTTGTTGATATGGCATTCCCAACTCCATTATTACAGATAATGGACATCCTTTCAAAAATCAGGATGTTGATGAACTTTGTGAGAGATTTGACATTCATCATAGATATTCAACACCTTACTATCCACAAGGGAATGGCTAAGTAGAGGCCTCAAATAAAACAATCTTAAAATTTTTGAAGAAGACTGTGAATAATTCAAGGAAGGACTGGCATGTTCAACTTAATCCCACCTTATGGGCCTACAAAACTAGTATTCGCACACCAACAGAAGCAACACCATTTGCTCTTGTCAATGGAGTAGAGGCCATACTACCTTTAGAAGTTGAGATTCCCTCTCTCAGAGTATCATTGAAAGGTCTTACAACAAATGATGAATACAAAGTTTCCTGACTCCAAGAACTGGAACTCCTAGATGAAAAGAGACAAAGAGCAGGTGATCATTTGAAAGCATATCAATAGATGTCTCGTAGCTATAATCACAAATTAAATCCATGTACCCTTCAAGTGGGTGATCTTGTTCTAAAATAAAACACACGCAATCAGCAAGAGAAAGAGAAGAAAGGAAAGTTTAAACCCAATTGGCTAGGTCCTTACGTGGTTATTGCAGTCTATGGTTCAGGAGCTTACAAGCTATCAATGCCAAAAGAGGACCTGTTTGATATCATCTCTAATTTTTGATATCATCTCTCTGGAGCACACTCGATGATGTACTGAACTAGAGTGGCAAGGAAACAGGATGATTTTTCTTTGTCTGTTGTATTGAGGTTAACTATCCATCTGCTGCAAGTATGTCGCGAGACATGATTTCCAAAGTTTATCATTGATGACAGTTCCAAATTTGCATCAGAAAGTGGTTAGTCTTTTCTATTCATGCAAGAAATGCTCAGGTCATCTCGGTTCAATTATACCTAGATGCTTGTGTTTGCTTGCTATATCAAAAATCATGAAAGTTGTACTCAGGTCATCATTGGTGATAATTTCCCCTCTGATACTTGTACGTACTTCCAACATTTTAAAATGCTCTATGATGATTCAAAAAGGCTAGCAAAAAGGCTCAACAAAATGGTTGGTTTCATTTAGTTGCATTTCATTTTAGGTCATTGTATATAACTGCATATTGGATTTGCATCAGAGTTTTGAAAGGCCAATGGTTGTCGTGTTTCTTTGGACTATTTGTGGAGGACAATACAAACATTTGTTTCATTATCTCATCATCTTGTGCATAATTATTTCATTCATTTTCATTATCATTTATCATTCATTATCATTATCATTATTACATTATCATTATCATCTTATCATTGCATTATCATTATCATTCATTTTCATATCATTCATTATCATTATCATTATTACATTATCGTTATCATTCTCATTATTACATTATCATTATCATCTTATCGTTGCATTATCATTATCATTCATTCTCATTTTCATTATCATTTCATTCATTTGCATTATCATTAGCATTCATATTACTATCATTTCATTATTAAATTATCATTATCATTTCATTATTACATTATCATTATCATTTCATTATTTTCATTATCATTGTCATTTCATCATTTCATTATTATTTCACTATCATTATCATTCATATCATCTCATTTTAATTATCAATATCATCATTTATTCCATCTCAGTATCATTATCTTATCATATCATATCAATATAATCTCATTTTAATTATCATTATCATCATTTATTCCATCTCAGTATCATTATCTTATCATATCATATCATTATCATCTCATTTTATTATCATTATCATCATTCATTTCATCTCAGCATCATTATCTTATCATATCATATCATTATTATTTCGTTATCATCATAAATCCATTTATTATTCATTTCATTTATCATTTCATTTTTATTACAAATCATTCTATTTCATCAAATATCATTTTATCATACATCTTATCACTATTTTCCCATCTCACTTCATATCAGTATTCATATCATTTTACATCATATCATATCATTTTATCATACAAATTCATAATGCATATCATGAACACAACATTCATTTTTCATTCATTTATCATCATTTACCTGCATTGAAAAATCCAAAAATACACATTCCTTACATACATTTTTATAATCACATCATAAGCCATCCACTTGCATGACATCATTAGTACACATCATCAATCATCATTATCATAATAAAAATATCATATCAAATCATCTTGCACATCATGTTAGTCATCAACTCATGTATACCAAAATCCATAGAAATAAATGCATATCACATCATCATATCATAAAATGCACAATATATCATCAAAAATCATCGCCGTTGCATATCATCACTCATCATCAATAATACAAATGTCCAAATATCCAATGAAACTGAAATGTCCAAAGATAAATACATGAGATGTGATAAAAAATCAATATACATGCTCCAAAAATGATACATATATGGGAGATATATCTGCTAACTGGTCAATGCCCCTGATGGAGTTGGTCCTGAAGGAGGTGGCCTGCCACTAGTGTCTGCATCTGGATCCCGCTGAGGCTCAGTAACCCCTAGGCTTTCCGTGTGTGTCTATGACTTGCTCCTGGTCCTACTATGGGACCGCGGGAATGGCTCTTTGCGATCAGGAGGACATAACTCCTCATAGTGGACTCTGTAATACTCGGCCTCCCTCACCATCTCCATGCCCTCTGCAATGGCCCGCAATGATGCACTCTCTACAATGCCCATCAACCTCTGAGCGATGCCCTTAGCCTCCACTGCCCTCTGTCTGAATGCATCTCTCTTTGTCATTACCTAGGCTAACTATGGGTCTAGGGAAGGCACCAGTGCCTATTCCTATACCTGTGCCTGTGCCTGAGCCTGTGCCAGTTGTGTTTGTAACTGTGCAATCAATCCCTATGACTACATCAGCTGACTCTACAACTATCCTTGTTGTCCCTGCAGTGTCTACACCTGGGCCTGAAGTGTAGCTATCTGCCCCTACTGAGATGAGGATCCCACTCGGATCACTATCTGTCATCCAATCCCTATCCTTGTCTGCCGCATGATCTGAACACCCCTCAGAATATCTGGCCTCGACCTCCTCAACACCTTTCCCTTGTCCCCACCATCATCTCCATCATCACCATTGGAACTCTCCTCCTCCTCTCCTCCAACGGCTCCCTGCTCGCCATTGGCCACATCCTCCTATCTCACTACCCCTGGCTATGGTACTACCAAAATAGGTGTTGGCTCATCAAGACTCGTAAACTGTGGAAAGGGATGTGTGTGGTAATATGTATAATACTCATCAGACATACCAGCATCAACAATGTCTTTCCTATCATCCCATGCCTCTGGTGCTAATGCCATGAACTCTGTATACTCTATCTAATACAAAATATAGGGCCCCCATCCAGCCTCATCTTTGCTCCGAGCATAATGTGCAACCCCCTGTGGCATCCCCTGGGTGAATCAAAACTGCCTCTGCATTTGCAACGCTAGAAACCTCTCAAGGATGAAAGGAGTCCTCCCTATCAGATACCAAGGAATGCATACAAATGGCATCTCTAGATCGTTTGTATCCCATGGCTCACAATCAAGATATGGTCACCATACAACTGTATCCATTTCATCTAGCCATCATCTCTAGTAATCCACCATGCCCAGCTTGGGCTAGACAAGGAACATAGCATAAGCATATACATAAGGTCTACCTATAGGCCTAACTCTGGGGCATGCCAGTCTCGTCATAGCAAGATGCTCCCATGCCCAAATCTGCAACAGTGTCACACCACATGACAAACTGGAGGCACCCCTATACACCACCTAATGCAAATCATGATATAAGTGTGCTAACATGCAACTCCCCCATGCATATCTCCGCGGCTGTAGTAACATCTACTCCAAAATCATGCCCCATCCCACTGATAATCCCTTTGATCGGTGATCTGGACAAAGGAGACCTCCAATAAATGCACCCAAAATTGCAGTAAGGCTGGATATCCTCGAAAGTCAGCCCATGGTACCCAGTACCCAGCTATATGTGCATCTCCATACACCCTCCTCAATGCATTTGTAGCCCAAGCTCCTTGTGATCATAGAACATAAGGGCACCAACCACTGGGATACCTAATATCTTGTATACATCCTCTGGAGTCACCGTCACCTCACTAGTCAGCATATGAAAGGTGTTGTGCTCTAAATTCCATCGCTCTGCAAGTGTCGTCAACAATCCTCTATTGACCCGAATCGGCGGCATAGCCAACAAGGATCTCAGACCACATGTATCTATCAATGCTATGTTAGCAGGTGTCAACTCAGGTATCCTATCCCACCCTGTTGAGTGTCGCTCTCTAATCTGGAGGTTTTTGAAAACCTCCTATTTCCATCACAAGGATAATTAATCAGAATCATACCAATCATTCAAATCTCAAATCAACCAAAATAAATTAGACTCATATATATTAGTGAACTATATCAGACCCATATCAATGACTCGTATCAGTGAACTATATCAAATCCATATCAATGACTCATATCACACAATCAATCCTACCAGGCAAACCAATACACAATGTATCTAACTGGATATCATATCTATCTGCTCTACCATCAATTACTATTTGTTTTCTATCGCAGAAAGTAAATTTATCAGAAGTCATATAAATTATTTATTCAACATTTACTCTTTGTTTTTCATTTATGAGAAGTCATATATTTTATTATGTTTAAGAAGTGAATTTAGAGGATAATTAAATATAATTTATTTAATTATGTGAGTTTCTATATCCATCTTCACTTACAAATTAAATAAATTTATAAACTCATTCTAAACTCACCTCAACTCATTCTTCCAAATAGAAACTTTCCTTTGAATCTGAATGACGAAAATTGACAGAAATGGGAAACCTTCTATCTCCCTCTCCACTTCCGAAGATCTTCCACCGTCCATGCTAACAAGCTTAATCCAGGCTGTTAATTGAATCAGCCAATGAAATCCTTTTAAATACTTTATAAATACTGGTGCAAATCCAAGCTTTGGTTAGACACACACACGTATACACACGAAGAACACACAAACATATGCACAGTTAGTTTATGCACTTGTATCATTATGAAAAATAATTATGAGTTTCAAAAGTGCAAATAAAATTCATTTATACATTAATACATTGATACACTTTTCATACACACATAAAATTCATCTAGCAATGAAATAAACTGAAAAGGAAAATAGAATGAACAAACTGTTACTTCAGCTTCCCCAAAACTCATCTTATTTCTCTCTAACTCTAGCGTTTTGTTGTTTCCAATTGCTCTTAGTTTCAGCAGATTAAACTCAACAAAATGGACAGCTAAAGAATGAGATGTAAATAAAAATGCATAGTATGTGCAATACAAGACTATACTAAGATGAAAATATTGTTGTGATGCTAAAATGATACGAGTGCATAAACTAACTGTGCATATGTTTGTGTGTTCTTTGTGTGTATACATGTGCGTGTCTAACCAAAGCTTGGATTTGCACCAGTATTTATAGAGTCTTTAAAAGGATTTCATTGGTTGATTTGATTAACGGCCTAGATTAAGCTTGTTAGAATGGACGGTGGAAGATCTTCGGAAGTGGAGAGGGAGATAGAAGGTTTCCCATTTCCTTCAATTTTTTGTCATTCAGATTCGAAGGAAAGTTTCTATTTGGAAGAATGAGTTGAGGTGAGTTTAGAATGAGTTTATAAATTTATTTAATTTGTAAGTGAAGATGGATATAGAAACTCGCATAATTAAATAAATTATATTTAATTATGTTTAAGAAGTGAATTTAGAGGATAATTAAATATTTGAAAATATTTAATTATTTGTGAAGTGAAGAAAATATTAAATTAAATATTAATATTTAATTTAATTATGGGATGAATAGAATATTCCATATTTGAATTTAAATATTCAACTTATAGAATAATATGATAATCAATATAAATAAATTATGAAAATTTATTTAATTAATTAAGAAGAATATGGGAAATGTCAATAATTAAATAAAGTTATTTATTTAATTAAGGTAGAAGAATTATGAGAATGAACGATATAAATAAATAATTAAATTTATTTATATGTAGATGACTTTAGGTGAATTAATTAAATAATTTATATTTAATTAATTAACAAGCTTAACATGACCATTTTTAGACATATACATTTTTCCCCTCTTTGAAGTGATGTGTGAAACACATTGCTTCAAAGAAAAATAAGATTTTTGCCCCTAATACATTTTCGATGTTGCTGTTGATGATGGCCCCTTGGGAGGTAAATCACGGATGAGGATATGAATTGCGAAAACTTTGCTAAACAATCGAGAATAGATTATGATATTCTGCGGCAGAGAGAGTGATTTAGCTCCCGAAAAATGATGGTAAGAATGTCTCATCTTGAAAACAATGTCAAAAGGCAGCCAACTTACCTTTATTTGACCTTTAAAAGGTAAAAAAGTGGAAAAAGACAAATCATTTGCACTTTTTGACTTTGTGAATACTATAGCTCTAAGAGTGACCTTGTGACATGGAGATTCCTTATCATCGCCACCGATTTGAGAGATCTCGCTGATACCAGAGCCCAGCAACGTATGGACCACTGGTAAGTCAATCTAACCACTCGTGTTCAAAAATTTTACGTTTGAAATCCAAATACATTATTTTTCCATGAATTTTAGATATGAAAATGACGTTTTAGCACTTTTAGAAAAAAATTTAGCGCTTTCGATGATTTTTTGTATACATGTGTGTGTCTAACCAAAGCTTCGATTTGCACCAGTATTTATAGAGTCTTTAAAAGGATTTCATTGGTTGATTCGATTAACAGCCTGGATTAAGCTTGTTAGAATGGACGGTGGAAGATCTTCGGAAGTGGAGAGGGAGATAGAAGGTTTCCCATTTCCTTCAATTTTCGTCATTCAAATTTGAAGGAAAATTTCTATTTGGAAGAATGAGTTGAGGTGAGTTTAGAATGAGTTTATAAATTTATTTAATTTGTAAGTGAAGATGGATATAGAAACTCGCATAATAAAATAAATTATATTTAATTATGTTTAAGAAGTGAATTTAGAGGATAATTAATTATTTAAAAATATTTAATTATTTGTGAAGTGAGAAGAAAATATTAAATTAAATATTAATATTTAATTTAATTATGGGATGAATAGAATATTCCATATTTGAATTTAAATATTCAACATATAGAATAATATGATAATCAATATAAATAAATTATGAAAATTTATTTAATTAATTAAGAAGAATACAGGAAATGTCAATAATTAAATAAAGTTATTTATTTAATTAAGGTAGAAGAATTATGAGAATGAACGATATAAATAAATAATTAAATTTATTTATATGTAGACGACTTTAGGTGAATTAATTAAATAATTTATATTTAATTAATTAACAAGCTTAATCATGACCATTTTTAGACGTATACAGGTTCTGCCATGGGTTTTGATTCTAGTTTGATTGAGAACCATATTGTCTGTGATTTGCATTATACCCCTGGTTTTGAGGTCTTTGGCTGACATAATTAAGCTCTTCTTCAATTATTGGTGGTTTCTTTAGATTGCTTTTTATGCCAACCAAAATATTACAGCTACCTGTTGAGTGTGGTTTTTCACAAATCTCACTAATATCTACCTAATTTAATGGAAATTCTCTCAAAAGGTGTTTTCCCCTACATTTGGAGCAATAAATTGACAATGGTTCAGTGCTCTTTTTATCTCCTTGCATCTTGAGATGCAGAAGTAGATCAATCTTCATGTTTGCTAATTCCTCCATTACTTTTGATACACCAATGGTATGAGTCTTGTTTCTTCTAGAGTTTCTAGTCACCACTCTAGTTCTAGAGTAGTTCCTATAGATACCACAATGTCATCCAAGGAACTTTTGTTAATATCTCCCTTTCCCATTAAATTCAAGGACTCTCTTGATTCATCTTTAATCCCTCTCAAGAAAATTGTTTTGCTAATTTTATTATACAGTCCATTAGTACACCTTTGAGGCAAAAATTGGAACCTATCAGCATAGTCTTCTAGAATTTCATCCTCTGATTGCCTTATTTGAAAAAATTCCTCCTTCCTATCCCTTACTCGATAGTAATCTTGGTATTTGTCGATGAATTCAGTTTCCATTTGTTGCCAAGTTCTAATTGTTCCTAATCCTAAACCCATGAACCATCTTAAAGTTGATTCTTTCAAAGTAGAAGGAAAAAACTTTGACTTTTGATTATTAGTTGCATAATCATAGGTTTGGCATAAAATTTTAATTCAAACAGGAATTTATTAGGGTCTTTTGTAGTCTTTCCCCTATAGGTAGGTAGAACCGAGGGTGAAATGTTCTTCATAGGAGGTTCATCAAGCTGTCTTTCAAGATTGATAGGATTTGAAAAGGTCCTATTTGTTGGGGGACGTACTAGTTGGTCACCCATTTCTTCTCCTAGAAATGGATTTTTGTTTTCTTCTTGATTTTTAATTAGATGTTCTTGATTATTTTCTTGATTTTCGACATGGTATTGTTGAACGTCTTGTTCCTGATCAAAATCAATAATTCTTTGAAAATCAATGTTTCATGGAAGAAACCTTCCTAGATGGTCTCTATTTTGTCTCATCCAAAATTCAGATCTCTCTTCCTTAGCAACACTAAGGATTCACACTAAATAGCCAGATCTTGTTTTAATCCTTGGCAATGGCTCCAAAAATGATGGGCAAGGTCATTGATATCACAACTTGCATCATTTAATCAATTATATATTGAACCGGGTGTGTCTCAGAGCAATATGTGATAAGGATAGTTGTCACGGATTATTTGGGGGGCTTTTGTACTGTAAATAGTGACTTCAGGTATCGATTTTCCTACTTTAGGATCTTTCAGGAGCTATTAGGAGCTCTTCAAGAGCTCTCAGGAGCTAAACTATAGCGATTGATTCCTAAGGTTTAATTCTATCTAATTTTCTAATTTAAAATCTTGTTGACTTATTTCTAACTTTATTGAACTTGATTTAGACCGATTCATAGAGACAACTAATGATTACTTTAACCCTTAATCTAAAACACAAAATCCAAATCAATTCTATTTTTCTTTTAAAAGAAATCCATAATTAATTGTTGGAAATTAAACACTATTTTAAGAACATAAATGAATTGTGAGGAAATGACAATTACTCTAGAAAACATAAAAACTAATCTCCATGAACAGATTTTCAACAAACTCCAACTTCATCTTTCCATAAGTTCCTATCATCGCTTCTAATGAAACTTAATAAATAAACACCAAACTTAACTACTTCGAACAACTTCTAAATCCACTTAATCCGATAAACCTTATAATGATTCCAACAATATTTAATCTAACCTTAACAAACTAAACCTTGGAATTAATTCAACCATAAGTAACTATCCAGAATTAACATTCACTAAGTCAGAAAATGATTTAACAACTTAACAATTTAGAATTAACATCTACTTCAGATTTAATATGAAAGAATCAAAAATAGCATAACTTAACAAAATACCAATGCAAGATCGTTCCAAAGGTTGAGTAGGACCTACTCTTCATTAGGTAAGATCCCTTAACACAAAGATTGCATTAATTCCTTGCTTTCATTCCCATTGATCAAAAGTAGAACGCAAAAAAAAGTATTGTTGTTGAATTATAGAAATACAATTGAAATTATCTAACTCCTAAATAAAAATGAAACATGGATATTTATAATAATATCTTAATTAGCTTCTAACATGGTGTTAATTTCCAAGACTTAAGGCGACCGAACTAAAGATTACAAAAAAACTAAAATAGAACTGAAGTATGACTAAAGAGAACTATGCCAGATTGGCGTTGGAAGTAGAAGTTCCATAACTGACTATAAAGAAGTCAATTTGGGCTTGAGTGACTCATCATCTAGCAGGGCCCATCTATGGTGTCTTCATCCATCATGATTAAACAAAGAGTTTAACCACTTCATCAATCTTTAAAATACTTTGTTCAAAACCCTTAAGAAAATGATAGCAATTATGGTAGTAAAAGATCAACACAACATAATTATCTCAACAAATATCATCATAAAGTAATGTAATTAACATAAATCATTACTTCAAATATATCCACTAATTTAGTTGAACATAATGCAAAATAAGTAAATATGTTAATCTATAATCTACTAACAGTCATGTGAATTAACAAAAATAACAAGTATTTTGATGCTTTCATCACTATGGAGATGGTAAGGGCAGCTAACATTTTGAATGAGTCTTATGGAATTTATACTCAAGTAAATGTTAGCATGTTCATTGAATTTAATTTATTAAATTTTAATTTTGAAATGTAAGATTAACTAATTTAGTTTTATGATTTTTATAAAATTTCAGGGTCACAGTGTTCATACTGGATACACTGGCCCTACACCTGCTTATTACTCCACTAGATCTACTGTTAAGGTATGTAATTAATAAATAATTATAAATTTATTACATGTTAATAGCATTTTTAAATGAATGATATTCTAATATCTGATTTTGGATGTTGAATAGGCTAATATTGGGGGTTTCGAGGGAACACCTCCTAGTGCCAATGGATTTAGACAAACCTACACGCAGGTAATAGAATATATAGTTTAACTAATGAATTGTACTTAATAGATTTGTATAGTTTATATTCATATTTCTGATTACATTGCATTGCACATCTTTCAAACTCAAAGCATTACTTCACATTCCATAACTAATACCTAGATGTTGATAGATGAAAAAATTTCAACTACAATATAGTTGTTTAGAAAGTCAACATAAGCAGTGATGCAATTACTTCACATAACATAAGTAATAAGTAGAAGCAACTTCCAATTGCATTTGCTTGTCATGGCATTCCATGAGACCACTTTTTATTGAGACATCTTTTCAAACAGTTCACTACCTTGTCTATGCTATGGATGCTTGGAAGAAATATATGAAAGAATAATAGTAAGCAATAGCATAGACAATGCAATGAGTTGTTTGAAAAAATGCCACAAATAAATGTGGTCTTATGGTGATGTCCATAACCATGAGACCCAATTTTTTTGAGGCAATTTTTTAAATAGCTCACCACCTTTTCTATGCTACCACATTTTCCATACATGTCTACCAAAGCATTTTATCAAATAGTTCATTTCCTTGTTGCTATGGCTAAAAGCCTAAAAAAGGTGTTTTCCAACAAACTATGGATTCTTAGAAAAATATATCAAAGCATAATAGTAAGCAATAGCATAGACGAGGCAGTGAGTAGTTTGAAAAAATGCCTCGAAGAAATTTGGTCTCATGGTGATGGAATGCCATTCCATCACCATGAGACCACATTTCTTTGAGGAATTTTTTCAAACAACTCACCATCTTTTCTATGCTACCACATTTTCCATACATGTGTACCAAAGAATTTTATCAAACTACTCACTTCCTTGCTACTATGGCTAAAAGCCTAAAATAGGTGCTTTCCGACAAACTATGGATGCTTGGAAAAAATATATCAAAGCATAATAGTAAGTAATATCATAGTCAAGGTAGTGAGTAGTATGAAAAATTTCTTTGAATAAATGTGGTCTCATGGGGATGGAATGCCATTCCATCACTATGAGACCACATTTCTTTGAGGTATTTTTTCAAACAACTCACCGCCTGAAGAATAGAAACCAACCCTTTAGCCAAAATTCCCCTCCAAATTATTTTCAAGGTCCTCATCCTCACCCTCAATTTACCAATCCATGGAACCTTCCACCTTTTATTCCACTTGTTCATGTACCCACCCCTCCCTCTTCATGTCATGATTTCCCTCCATCTCATAACCAAGACCACACTATATCATCCACCCCATCCCTGCATAATACCATAGAGAAGGCAATGAACTATTTGAAAAAATGCCTCAAAGAACTATGGTCTTATAGTGATGGAATGCAATGACACATTTTTTTTTTATGGAATTCCATCACCATGAGACCCCATTTCTTTGAGGTATCTTTTTCAAATAGTTCACTTCCTTCTCTATGCTACCACAGTTATTGTACATGTCTATGAAAGAATTTTATCAAACAGTTCACCGCCTTGTTGCTATGGGTAAAATCCTAAAAATAGGTGCTTTCGAACAAGCTATGGATAGAGAAAATAGTAAGCATGATAATCAAAAATATATAGTTTAATAAGTACTCAAAATTTTGTTCATTATCTTATACATTATAAGCCATGGTGTGGATCGCTATTGTAGTTTTCATGATTGAATAATTTTTTGTTTTATTTTCAGATGTTGGAAGTAGATACACCTCTGAATTTTCATAGGGAAATGGAGCTCAGTGTTTCATCTGCTATAGACTCCTCGATGGCTCTCATGAAGGAGGTATGAGGAAGATTACTAAATTTTAATTTATGTTCGTTGTTATAGTTGTTAGTTAGTGAAAAATCAAAACATTATTGATTCGTAGTTTAATTTCTCGTTGGATAGTTTCTATAGGGATTCAGCATGCCACAACATGGGCATGTGAATATTTCCCTCGAGGAGAGAGATCGTCTACTGGAAGTAAGTGATTATTTTGTTAAACATATCATTTTTTATAATACAATTTCTATATATTAATGTCTTTACTTCTTATTGTAACAGATAAAGCTTGATCAGGAACTAAATCCTAGGAGGAGCACCAAGAGCACTCCTCGGCCTTAGAATAAATGAGTGATGGACCTATCACCATCCGACTGATAAGCAAAGGACAAGAATTTATTTTAAGAGGATGCAGAGCAATGAATTTTGATTCTAGAGCCCTTTTTTGTATGCCTATATGGCTATTTTGTATATATTTTATACTTATATCGACATATATTGATGTATTCCTACATGGCTATTTGGTTAATACAAATCTTTTTTATTGTTGGTGTCCATATTTGCATTATAAATCCATGGTTCAATAGATATGACTTACTTGTATTCAAGTCTATATTTTACAACTTACGTGTATCCTTTGTGACTTACATGTATTCCAATGTATAATTTTCAACTTACATGTTTTCATATGTATACCTTGTATTCATGCATATATTTTGTATTAATTTGAGTATACTATGTATTCATGTGTATACTTCAAGGATTATGTGTATTTGAATAGTTGTGCTTCCCTAATTCACATGTATGCTTGACTTATTCATGTGTATACTTATTAATTGGTTAGCCCTAGCATTGATCATTGTTAAGATCCTTGAGCAATATATTTCCTAATGGTCCCTTGTTCTTACATATCTCAATTCAGTTCAATTCAAAGAGTTCCATCAAATGCTTTATCTAAAAGAAAAAAACACATTTTCAATTGGTATTCCATGGGATATTTCATAAAAAGATTCGAGTATATTTAATCTTTTGATTGGAACAACTCAATTAAGCAAAGGATACATAATCTTCACAACACTTGCAAAACATAATATTCATAGTTTATGATGAGTAGTTAACTTCTTGACACCTTATCATAAAAACAATTATCTTTAATATTCTTTAAAAATTTTCATGGCATAATCCTCATAGTATAGAATGAATTGTTATGTGCTTGATCCATCACCATATAAACACGTTGAAAGATGTATATGTCAACTTTTTGCAATATTATTTTTTATATAGGAAATGGACTTGGGAGAAAGCTTTATAATTTATAATACAAATAAGAAATGGACTCAAGGGTGAAAACTTTATTTATCACACCAAATAATAAATGTACGTGAGAGCATCACTTGTTTCTCTTAGACTCCAATTTTCAAGCATAGCAAATCATTTCAAATGAGAATGACAAAATTCTTCACAACCGAAGTTGTTAATTGAGGAAAAATAAAATGTTTCTAAGTTCCACCATTGTACGCATTTACAATTGGTTGTATATTTTCGTAAGGGAAAGGAGGATAATTAAAAAATGTCTTGTGCTTGCTAGACTTGAGGTGGATCATATGAGTTTTGTGTAGAAAACTCAGACTTCTCAACTCTCGTGTGAATGTTTCTCTTTTCAATTGTTACGCATGCCATCATAAGTGATAAAGCCAATTGAACATAGCTCAGAGTGACTCGGCGTGTTTTGGTGTGAAAGACGACTATGCCTAGTGTAAACATACATATCAGTATGCATTGGAATAGTTTGTTTAGTCAAATGAGTTGTAGAACGAAAGTTGCACCACTTTGCAACTTTACACTGCTTGCATTTGACACTTTTTCATCAAGTGAAAACTAGATACCACAAGAAGATGAATTTGAGATAACAAAAAATGAGAGAGGTTATTGTAGAGGAGCCCAACATGATCTTGTAGGCTCATACGGAGAGTTTGTAAGCATCACAGTTTCTGAGTAATAGCCCGTCAAAGATTGCAGCCATTTTGCACTTTGGACCTTTAAGGGATCGAGCTGGTTGAATGTGGCCCATTGTGATTCACCATGTTTGGGTGTGAAAGAGGACCATGTATAGCATAAACCAAGACATCTAGATGTGTTGGAACATGTTTTTTGGTCACACAAGTTGTAGAACAAAAGTTGCACCACTTTGCAACTTTATATTGCTTGCATTTGACACTTTTTCCATCAAGTGAAAACTAGACATCATGGGAAAACAACTATGAGATAACAAAAATAGAGGGAGATTATTGTAGAGGGTCCCAACATGATCTCATAGGCTTAGATGGATATTTTGTAAGTGTTATGGTTTCTGATTAATAGTCTGTCAAAGATTGTAGATATTTTGCATTTTGAACCCTTAAGGGATCGAGTCGATTGAACGTGGCTCAAAGTGAGTCAGCGTATTTGAGTGTGAAAGAGGACCATGCCTAGCATAAACATACCCATCTAGATGTGTTGGAATAGTCTGTGTGGTCACATGAGTTGTAGAACAAAAGTTGCACCACTTTGCAACTTTACATTGCTTGCATTTGACACTTTTTCTATCAAGTGAAAAATAGATACCACAGGAAAATGACTCCAAGATAGAAAAACCAGAGAGAGGTTATTGTAGAGGGGCACAATAGAATCCCATAGGCTCAGACAGAGATTTTTTAAGCATCACGATTTTTGAGTAATATCCCATCAAAGATTGTTGCCCTCTTGCACTTTAGACCCTTAATGGATCGAGTCGATTGAATGTGGCTCAGAGTGATTCAACATGTTTGGATGAAAAATAGGACCATGCCTAGTGTAAACATACCCATTCAGACATGTTGGAATAGTTCATTTGGTCACATGAGTTGTAGAACGAAAGTTGCACCACTTTGCAACTTTACACTGCTTGCATTTGACACTTTTTCCATCAAGTGAAAATGATTTTAAGATAAAAAAAATGAGAAAGGTCATTATAGAGGGGCCCAACACAATCCCATAGGATCAGATGAATAGTTCATAAGTGTCATGATTTCTGAGTAATAGCCTATCAAAGATTGCAGCCATTTTGCACTTTGGACCCTTAAGGGATTGAGCTAGTTGAACGTGGTTCAAAATGATTCAATGTGTTTGGGTGCAAAAGAGGACCATGTCTAGTGTAAAAATACCCATCTAGATGTGTTGGAATAGTCTTTTTAGTCACATGAGTTAATGCAGAATGAAAGTTACACCACTTTGCAACTTTATATTGCTTGCATTTGACACTTTTTACATCAAGTGTAAACTAGACACCACGGGAAAATAACTCTGAGATAAAAAAAAACCAAGAGAGGTTATTGTAGAGTGTCCCAACATGATCTTGTAGGATCAAATGAAGAGTTCATAAGCATCATGATTTCTGAGTAATATCTCATCAAAGATAACTTACCTTTTGCACTTTGGACCCTTAAGGCTGGATCGAGCTGATTGAACCTAGCTCAGAGTGATTCAATGTGTTTCGGTGTGAAAGAGTACCATGCCTAGTGTAAACATACCCATCTAGATGTGTTTGAACATTTTTTTTTGTCACACGAGTTTCAAAATGAAAGTTGCACCACTTTGCAACTTTACACTACTTGCATTTGACACTTTTTCCATCAAGTGAAAATTGGACACCATAGGAAAATGACTTTGAGATAACAAAAACTAAAAGAGGTTATTGTAGAGGGGCCCAACACAATCTCATAGGCTTAGATGAAGAGTTCATAAGCATCATAATTTTGGAGTAATAGCCCATGTCAAATATTGTTGCCCTTTTGCACTTTGGACCCTTAAGGGATCGAGTCAATTGAACATAGCTCAGAGTGATTCGATGTGTTTGGGTGCTAAAGAGGACCATGCCTAGAGTAAACGTACCCATCTGAATGCATTGAAATAGTCTGTTTGGTCACATAAGTAGCAGAATGAAAGTTGCACCACTTTGCAACTTTACACTACTTGCAATTGACACTTTTTCCATCAAGTCAAAATTTGACACCACGAAAAAATGACTTTGAGATAACAAAAACCGAGAGAGGTTATTGTAGAGGTGCCCTACATGATCCCAATTCCTCTAATGGAATTCCTATAGCTAACATTGTATCCAAATAAACAAGTTGTCAAATATTGTTTCCCTTTTGCAATTTGGACTGTTAAGGGATTACATTGCATGAATTACAAATGTTTGAGGGTAGCAATAAATTTCAAAATTTGAGTAAATATCATTAAAAATGTTTATGTGAATAGCTTGTATGCCATATTGATATTGATATATAATGATTAGGTTGATTTGTATTAATAAATGATTTTTTTATAATAATTTAGTCAATTGGTGCTAGTTATAATAGGGAGAGAATAAAAGAAGAAAAAGAATGATTAGTAGCCATAAATGGTTATTACACTCACTATATTAATAATATGATGTTTACAATAATTTATGAGATTTATTTGGCTATCCTAATTCTTCAGTTTATGCTACAATTGTCTAATATGCTTCATACACTATTTTGAAACCCAAGTGCTTGTACTTGTAGGCACAATGCCTTAGGTACTTTTTTCTCACAAATCTTTTACAATGTCACTCATACATTTAATATTCTATTATAATTTCTACATCATAGGTGCTCATGATGAGGTTAACTTCAAATGAATAACTTTATATTCCCTCGCTCTTTTATAATGGCTTCAAATCAAAATTGAGATTTATTAAGATCATCAAAATAAGGATGTTTTTTGGCTAAGATTCTCTTGGATGGCTCATAAATCAACATTTTCTGCAGGGACACACCAATCAATTTTTAGTAGTTTACTTACAAATAGGCAAAGTAAAAGAAGAAAAAGAAAGAGCATCCAAAATGGAAATTAAATGAAAATAGATGGAAGACACTTACAGATAACAAATCCACACCATTTGGCTCCAAGTCAGGAACAAAAAGGCATAAATCTCGATGCTTCCATTGACGATAAGCATTCCAGTCTCTCAACTTAGTCACTCTTAGACCCCTTTTTCCAAATGATCCAAGTTAGGTTGCCAATTTCATTGAATTGGCAAGCTAGTGGGCCCACTAGCTTGCCAATTCGGTGAAATTGGCAATTTAGTGGCTTATTTGAAAAATAGGTCCAAGAAATGGGGTTTCCTAGTGATTTACATGACTGAGAGACCCCATTTCTTGGACCCATTTTTTCAAATAGGCCAAGTTAGGTTGCCAATTCAGTGAAATTAGAAATGTAGTGATCTATTTGAAAAAATGGGTCCAAGAACTGGCATCTCTCAGTGATATAAATCACTGGGAGACCCCATTTATTGGACCCATTTTTTCAAACAGGCCACTACATTTCCAATTTCACCAAATTAGCAAGCTAGTGGGTCCACTAGCTTGAAATTGGAAATGTAGTGGCATGTTTGAAAAAATGGGTCCAAGAAATGGGGTCTCTCAACCCTCTATCCCACTCAACCCAATACCCTTAAACCCTAAACCTGTAAACCTCTAAACCTTAAACCTTAACCTTCAATTCTCTACCTCAAACCTCTAAACTCCCACCACAACCCCATACTCCCCTTTCCCCTATACAATGGACCCCAACCTGTAAACCTGTGAACTCTCTACTCCTAATCCTCAACTCTCAACCCTAATCCTCTACCCTAAACCCTCTAAATTTCTACCTTCGCCTTAACTTCTTAAACCCATCCCTTAACCTCTATACCTCTATTTTATGCCAATAGTCCCTCTAACTTCTAAACTCTCAACCTTAAACCTGAACCTCTTTAAACCTTTCTTCGCCTCCTCAACCTCAACCCCTAAACCCCAGTCCCACCCCTATAATCTATACATTAAACCTTAACCCCACTCCTCAACCTCGCAAACCTTAATCCCCAACCCTCAACCTCCCCTATACCCTTGACCTATACATTGGACCGCCAACCCTAATCCTTCAACCATGTACCCTTAAACCTATACCCTAAACCCTAAACCCTCTACCCTCAACCCTAAACCCTTAAATCTTCTACCCTCTACCATCAACCATCATCCCTCAACCCTATAACCTCAACCCAATATCCTAAACCATCAACCCTATAGGTCCTCAACCCTATA
>VDFB02000363.1:53864959-53918730 GCA_007258455.2 Sequoia sempervirens | reverse complement strand
GTTATTTGTCATTTGTTGAATGCTTCAAGGGAGGTGTCTAAGATGTTCTAAATGCATATAATATTATTATAGATTTATAATATGAAACCCTCTTATGACATATTCTTATGACATTTAAGAGCATGACTATAGAATATTTACAGTAAAGGATTGACCAACATTATGAAAAATCATAAGAAATGTTTTAAGAAATAGCAACTGTGTCAAGGAAAAATATGTGGACATTACAAGAACTTTTTTTTTAAGCAAAAGTGGGAGACCACTTATAATTTTATTTATATATAATATTTTACATATAGCTAGTTCAGGCAGACATACTGGTGGGAAAAAACCAACAAGAAAACCCCTAGTTGCAGTCTGAGTAACAAATTTTACAAAATATCAAAAAGACCAATGAGGTCCTAGTACACATGACCAATTGTCTGATTACAATGTTACAAAATCACATTGGTTGAATACATCAGTACATATGCACATTCTCTTATGCATCCAAAATACCCAAAAGAAGACATCCCACTAGATATACCCGTGACCCAAATACACAACACAATGGAGATTACAAAACCTTACTAAACATAAGACTGATAAACTAGGAAGCCACTTTCAAAAAGATGCAGATTTTCCACCAACATGCTAAAAGCCATTAATCAAGCTTTCTTTTGTTTCCACTTGTTCACCTTTGTGTTGGCGATCATGCTCAAATGAAGGTTTTGATTTGTTTTAATATCAGTCACATAATGATAACAAAATTTCTTTTTGGATGAAGATGGAAGTTGCAAATCATGAATGCAAACATGACTTCTCAAGAAATAAATGGCATGATATTTTCTTTTTAAATCATCAATCTCCTCCATGGAAATGGCAGATCTGTATCTATTTAGAACTTGGTAGAGATGTGAAGAAGTGTCATGCATTGTGGATAATAACATGCCTTGGAATATGTGAACATTGGTCTCTTCTTATGAAACAAAACCTTCTTTGAATAATTAACATTAGAAATTAATACAATTTGGTGAGCATATTGTATAATCACACTACAAACCAACAATGGAAGATTGAGAGTCTCAACTAAGAATTCCACATTATAGATAACATTCATACTAGAAGCCATCAGTACCAAATTTCATAAATAAAGTTCATGTTATATATCATGCCTCGAGGGGTCCACAAGTACCATGAGCCTTTTGAAATCTTTCTCCATCGAATGCATCCATTCCCATGACCACTGGGAGGTGGGTATACAATATGAGCCAAGCATTAATTTCTAATGTTAATTATTGAAAGAAGGTATATAAATTATTCACATCTTAATTCTCATATAGAGTTACATCTTAGTCAAATTTTCAATGTATGAGTTCCATATATTTGTAAATTTTTCTTAATATAAAAAACATATTTTTTTTCATTAAAATTAACTTATCTATTCCATGTTACAAAGGATGCTCTTATTTTAAATTATAAGTATATAATTCAAAATTAATTAGTAATTTTAAGATAGAGTACACAAATTTCTTTAGTTAAAATAAAATAATATTCTTATTTCCATGTGAGAGTTATGTAGAATGGTAGTTTGACATGTCTCAAAAATATTTCTTTCATATATACTAAATTTTTATCATTGTACATTATGAGTGAATCATCTCAATTATATATCCAAGCACATCAAAAATTTATAAAGTGGAAAGAAAAATAATCACACATTTATCATATTTTTGTAAGGTGTTCGAAAAGACTAAAAGTTTCCCTAGAAAGAACTAATTAAGGAATAAAAAAATGGAAAGTGTCTACCTCATTGTATGTTGACCTTTCCCATATAAAAAGATCATGGAAATGCTAAATGAGTTGATATAAGAATTTTTAAGAATGAAGGCACAAAATTCATAACACTTTAATCCTAAAAGCAACAAGAAAGGCAATGAATAAAATCTTCCTAGTTATTTTGAAAGAAACTTTAAAAGGTTCTAAATCCCCTTCACACCCCTTTCTAAATGAAGATAAAATAAATAAGTTACCAAATATTTCTTAGAGTTTAAGGTGGTGATTTTAATATGATTTGAGAATAAATAAGATAAATTAGATGAAATCAAGTTTTGTTGTAAAGGTGATGAATTTTGGGGGAATAAGATGAAAATAATTTTGAACCTAGTTGACTCATTAAATGGCAATAAGATAGATTTTAAAGGGGCTTTATTTAAAATATGTAATAGTTAGATATGTACTAATACATTATATTCTCTATTAGATAGTTATTTCTTCCATAAACATTTCTTACAATCTTATAATTTATTAATAATAGTGATGTGTGCATCCCTAGACACTCTTTGATAACCACACTATTAATGTTTCTATTTTTACTAGAGGATACTCTAATTGAAAAGCATGTAAAGAGGAAGGGTTAGTTAACCTTGATATTAATGCAATGAAAGGTGGGATTATCTTGATGGTATCAAAGTTATCTTAAAGATATATTGAAGGTTTTTCTTCTATGCTTGAACACATTTAGTGAAATATAATGAATATGTGTTATCCTAGAAAAATATGTATAGCATTAAGGATAAAATTTAGACTTTAAGTTGAAAGAAAATGTCAAATATTTAGAATAAAAATGGTGGGGATGGAATACAAGCTTCAAGAATCTCCTTGTAATAATTAATTGCAATAATAAATGATTAAAACTAAACATGAATGGATATGTCACCAATAATTTTTAGATTTAAAAGGACTAAAATTAGAGCCAATATATCTTAGTTCAAGTATCAGGATAAAGGTATCAAATTCTTATTCAATGTAAACATAGCCGAGTTTGATAGATAAAAAGTTGGCCCCATTAATACTAGGGGAGCATTGTCTAATGAGATTAAGTTGACACTATTCAATTTTTAGAAGTTAGAACCCTAACATTTATATGAGGAGCTTGTAAAATAGAACCTTATTAGGAAGAGTAGGAGAGAAGAAATGAACCCATAATAATTATACTTATACAAATAAAAATAATAATAATGTTTAACCATTTCAAAATGTTAAATTTGTTTCACTATGATGATCAATAGCTAATTTGTACAAGGAGGCCACAATTTATAGGGAAATGAAGACTACATAAGAGGAGAATTTATAACATAGTAGCTTGGTTGTAGTTGTTTCTTTAGCATTAACTATTTTCTCTTTTTTCTTTTGTTGTTGAATATTTTATTTGATCTCTTAAAACTTATCAATGGTACTTGATCTTCATAATGATTATTTTCTTCTTTTTCAATTATTATCACCTTAGAAAGAATACCATTCAATTTAGAGGTGGAGAAATGTATTTTTCTTTTTAAAGTATTTAAAATATTATATTTATTTGATGGTTCCTTCTTAACCTCTTCCACTCCTTGGAAAAAATTATCCAACCACTTGAATCTCCTTATATTAATCAATTTAATTCTATGATTTATGTATGTGTTTTAGTGATTTACTCTTTATCCTTTCAATTTATTCATGATATACTTTAATATAGTTATATATTCAAGTATATAATAGTTTTTCATAATTGGATATGCCTTAAGAAACTCTTGAAATGTGAAATTATTTGATGAGGGAAGATATAAATTAAGGTTATTCTTTCTTACTTACCTCATGCTCATCCATATTTTTTGTCCGTAAATATCTCAAATCAAATTGGATTTTGCAAAGAGGATAGCTATATTTTAAATATTCGCTCTTAGTCACAGTCATTTATTTCTTTGTACAAATTGAAAATTGATTTATGTAATTTAATTTTTAATAGTTTTAACATGGATATATGAAGAATAGTTATATATATATATAGTAAAGTGGATATATTTTTATATTTTCCTACTACTAGAAAATTTAATAATACCTTCATTCCTTCTAAATCCTAATATAACTATTTTATTATACATTTCATTCAAACAATCTAGTTTCTTTCCTCTAAATTTATTCTTCAATTCATACATTTAGTTCACCAACCATTTTTGGAGTAATGTCATAAGACTCAAAGGCAAACTATGAAGAATTTTATCCAAGTTTCCATTTTATGCACCCTAGAAACTTTATATCATGAACTGTTTGATATAATTTCTCAAATAAATTTGTTAATGAACTATTTGATATAATGCCTCAAATAAATTTCCAATAGTGTTTTTGATGGAGTATGATAGAAATAGTGTTTTTGATATAATGCCTCAAATAAATTTGTTAATGAGCTATTCGATATAGGGTGCATACAATGGAAACACTATTTCTATCACACTCCATCAAAAATTACCATGAACTATTTGATATAATGCCTCAAATAAATTTGTTAATGAATTGTTTGATATAGGGTGGTGCATACAATGGAAACACTATTTCTATCATACTACATCAAAAATTACCATGAATTGTTTGATATAATGCCTCAAATAAATTGGAGGTGCCCTAGTAAAAATGTATGCAAAATGTGGAAGCATAGACAGGGCATGTTAATTTTTTGATAGAGTAGAAATGTATCATAGAAATAGTGTATGTTGAAAACGCTTTAGAAACTTTCAAACAAATGCAGTTTTGAAATTCAACAAATTTGAAAATTTTCACATTTAGGGTTTCAAAATTTAACAAACAAATGCATTTTGAACTCTACAAAATTTGAATTTCACATACCTGGTGTTCGATATGCAAGTTGGGTTGATGAACTTTGGAGAGACAAACTTGAGTTTGTGTTCGCCGGAGAGATGAACTCAGTTTGTTCATCGTTTGCAGATCACAGTCTCAGTTCGCTGCACACACAAGCACAGGGAAAGCAACTGGTAAAAAGTGAAAATGATAGTAAAAAATGACAATGTTTTTTTTTTGTCTTATTTAAGGGGGTTTAGTTGAACCCACGTTCAA
Organism: Sequoia sempervirens; assembly: GCA_007258455.2. Taxonomy (NCBI): domain Eukaryota; kingdom Viridiplantae; phylum Streptophyta; class Pinopsida; order Cupressales; family Cupressaceae; genus Sequoia; species Sequoia sempervirens. The sequence goes on along the minus strand of VDFB02000363.1, from coordinate 53,913,861 downwards.
CCAAACCCCATTAAATAAGATTATTTTTGTTTAGGGTTTGGGGGTTTAGTCGAACATATAATGTGGTTCAGTCGAACCATTGGGTTCAACCGAACCCATTGAATTTGGGGAAAAGGAAAAAAATGAAATTTCCTTCCTCATAAAATTTGTAAACCACTATTGTGGTTTGACCCTAAGAAGCCCGCAGACCTTGAGAATTGTGGTTGGTGATGATGGATTTGACCAATGCCAACTTCAAACAAACCTTGTGATTGGAATGAACTTGTACCCAATGATGGACTATTGTGATAGAATCAAAGAGTTTTGTGGACTTTGATAGGGCAGAGAATAAACTCCAATGCTAGCCGAAGAATGAATGTTCCCGTCGACCAAGTAATTTGACCGCCAATGCACAATATCAAACCCATACCCGCTATCAAAAGGAGGAAACAATTCCAAGGGCAGGTCGACCAAGCAATAAATACACCTACAAATATTAATAAAGGCCGATTTGATGAGCCGCTACTAGTTGAAATCTATAGGCTATAAATGAAGGAAATCAGCCAAAAAAAAGCAACTGTCGATATGACGAATAGATAGTGCAGGCAACCAGGAATATGATAGACCCAATACAAATGAACCAACATCAATTAATGATGTGTACCCTTTGGTGACAATGATGCTTGAAAAGATCTTCCAAATAAGCCAGTCGGAGGACTAATTGCAGACAAACTGTGACCGCAAACAACTTGAGAGCAATATTAAAGGTTGATGAATGGGGAATAATGGTACCCACCAATGCCAATGGATACTATGGTGAATATCAAGCAATACAGGCTAAAATTTGACAGTAACACCTTGACCGTCGAAGAAAAATACTTTGATAGTGACAAAACAAGCAATATGCTGATGAAGTCAACTGACAATGCCGATAGAACTCCAAAGACCACTAGAATTTGGAAACCTGATGGTAGCAAAGAAGCCAATAACGATGCGGATTTGACGGGCCGAGTATGCCTTGCAGATAAATGAAGAGACCACAAAGAATATCACCTGTAAGATGCCAATGACCGATGACCACAAGATGATATGATGACACCTGTTGTGGCCTTAGATCAGAAATAAATGCCAACGAGTGGTACTATGAACCCACCAAAGACAACTGTTGATGTGATCTCTATGATGTCCTCAAAAAATATACCAAGATGTCGATCACAAAATGATACAATAATTTTTGCCCCAAAAATTATAGATAAATTGCAGAAAATATTTAACTGAAATATTTTATTGCGAAAATTGAAAAATTGTACCAATCTCGGAGTTCCGTATGGCCTCCAAGCAAATTTTTTTTGGCCTTAGCCTATAACTGACAGTGTCCAAAATCAATGAATTGGTAGTCTATCTTTAGGTTTTTGGGCCTCCCGAACACGATGGTAAGGTCAGATTTGACCCAAACTGCTCCAAAAATATGGTTGCCTCCTGGATCAGGCAACCAACACCCAACTTCAAACCTTTGCAAATTTAATCTCCAATGTCCAACTCGGATGAAACAAAAGGAAAATTTGACTATTTTGAATGCTTTGAATGCAATGGTGAGCTCAAATCTAATACAACAAGCTCCCAAAATGTACTTACAATACAAGACCAAAAATGGAACCCCCCCAAAATCTCTCCAAAATGATAATCTAAAGGCACTCCAATGGCTCTAATACCATGTAAGAATTGGCTATGAAGGTAGCCACCCAAGATCTAGAGGCCTAATAAAAAGGTCAAGATAAATAGAAACAATATGAAAAGAATAAACTGTATTTTTATCAATGAATACAAATATGATGTGTTGTGTTAAAGTACATAGGAGACCCCTTGGTTATATAGCCAAGGTGAGAACATAGAAGGGCATAAGATTATGACAAGTGGCATAATCTTATGACATGAGACAACTATGAAATTCTATCAATCCAACTAAAGTGGAAAAGTGATAGTGTGATAATCACCACAAATGGTGGATCACCCACAAAAGGTGGAAAAGTAATCACATGATGTGTCCATGAAAGGTGGAGTGATAAAGTAATAACATGATAAGTCAACCAAAATTGAAAATTCTCCAACTACCTCCTATGTGGTCTATAAGTAAACTTAACTAAGGTGTAATAATGACCTAGGACAAGGTACAACACTTTTAATTACACCAACACCAAGTAACCCTACCAAAACTACCAGTCCATCCTTCTACGAAAAGCAATGAAAAAATAATGAAACTAAAAAATCAAAGGGTCGACGTGCAAAACCCAACTTAAAATCATAATGAAAAACCTTTCCTCGAGAACATCTCACCTAGAAACAAGCCAGCTGGTCATCATTAGAAATACACTGCAAATTAATAGGTAGTGATTCAAAAGAATCCCACTAAGATCTCTCAGCCACTCCCATGTTGACAACCCCATCATCCATCATGTTCACTTCACAAAAAACATGTGTGATTTTGATCTCCTCAAAAGAGTTAATAATAGATATTGAGTGATTAATAAAATTGGCAATTGACCATGAAGGAGGAAATTTCATCATGAGATAATTAATCACATTAAGAGAGTCCCCCTCTAGCCATGGTTTATAAACACCTTGTTTCTTAGCCAAAACTAATCCATGATAAGTTGCTACAACCTCTACATAAAAAAATAATTGTACACTAGAAAATCATATTCAATCAGTTATGTCTTATTTTGCTTGCACACTTATCTGAAAGACATAGGGTATTCACCATACATTTCCCTTGACAAAGTAAACATGTGCTTTCATTTATTTTTACTGTATATCTCAGAAGCGAAATTGTTGTTACATAATGATGCACTGAGAAAATAATATATACCAAAAAATGCAAAGAAAATGTTTGAAATTTAATATGGAACCTACTATGTTGTGCTGAAAGGAATCAAGATTAACTAGGTCAATAAATAAAAATAAAATTTTGATGATTGTACTTAAAAGTGAACAAGATATGAAAAGGGTGGACAATGATGGTGCTGAAATTGAAAACCCTAATTTTGATGACATTATTGTTTTATGTCATTAGAGATGAAGAGCACATACAATTTTATATACATAGAAAATGAAGATTTGAAACTAGTAAACTGAAAATGTAAACACTGTAAGATTTTTCCTTAAACAATAATTCACATACTTATAAAAAAGGGTGAAACATTTTTTATTCAAACTTTGTTTTCTTTAATAGACATAACAGTAAAAGAATATTTACAAGTACAAGAATATATACATTATTTCATAGAAAATAAGGAATGTTTCATAGAATATATCTTTAGAATGTAGGAACTTCCTCTATCGGATATTTGGAAATTCCTACACACAAGTTTTGCTTCGGTCACCCAGAAGTGTTTCACACCAACTCAAGGTACAATCATAAATTAATGCATGTTGTTGATTATTTTAGATGGAGATTAGAGTAAATGCAGAGCCTAAGCATTCAACTAGCAAAAGAAGATATGTATGTGGATGTGGCCCTAAACCGTTAAAGAAACAATTCAAGCAAGCGATTGTACAAAGACAAGTAGATTTATGATTTTATCTTAGAATGTACAAAGTTTCTCTATCAGATGAAAGATGTCAAGTTGGATCAAATCGGATAAGAAGATTTATGATTTTATCTTTAGAATGTAGGAACTTCCTTTGTCGATATTTGAAATTTTACACTGTGTTTTGCTCCCAAGCAAAAACACTCAAGTGTTTCATACTCACCAAGGTACAATCCAACCTTGTTATGACACCAATAGAAATCCAATTTTTCCTAAACCATCCATACCCAAAAATTGCATCACAATCTATTCTTCCTACACATAAAAATGCCACATATTAACCCCTTCTAAATAAAACTCAAAATACCATGAAACAATGAGTCCCCTATATTAGTAAGTAAGTAGACAGTCTATAGGGCATAGTTTGATTTTATACAAGGATGCTCATGAAAGGAATCTTCAAGTGATAGTGAGTGAGTTGTTTGAGATTGCAGCTGATGGTGCAATATCCAGTCTTAAAGGAAGTTAGCAAAGCAATAAATGTGCAAGAAAATCAAATTGTACACAACAAACAATTCACAATGTTATCTTGCATAATGCCTTAATTTTGAAGACAAAAATATCATTGTATCTTGATGAAAGTAGTGACCTGAATGGTCAATCACTGACAACCATGATGATTTTAAAACATGCTATTGTGCTTATGGAGGCATTATTTTAAGCAAGGAAGTGAGTGGTGGTTTGGAACAATGGCAAGTATGAAGGAGTTGAATTATATGAATACTATGCAGTCTAGCTTAAGACAACCTTCTTAGAAGAGATTGAAGGTGGATTATAGAACACAAGAGTTACATGATAAATATTAAAGCAAAGACTGAGATCTATTTATCATGAAGATATTAAAGATGTCAAATGAAAAACTCTACTAGCTGGAGTAATGAACACAATGCGAAAGAGGATAGTGCGCTAGGGAAGATTTAGATCTCCACATTATCTAAACATAGGAAAATACATCATTTATTTATTTTTTTAAATTAAAATACATTATTCTAAACCCTATATAGGACACAATGATACTTCAAAAGCATCTGATTTATTTTTTAAAATTAAAAGAAGTCATCCTAAACCCTATATAGGATACATTGATACTTCAAAAAGCATTTGAAGGAATTTGAGATTATGCAAACATATGTCAATTAAATACCTAGATTACAAATAGTAGCGCAAACATTGTAACCCTTGTTGATTAGAGTAGGAATGAGATAAACATCAATGAATCCTATGCCTCCTATCACACACATCTCCTTACCATTATATGTCATTCTTTACTGAAAAAATTCTCCATTTTGGTGGGCTATGCCTGAAAATAAGGTTTCAACAAAGGTTTTATTGTATGTTTATTAAAATGAAAACTCCATTTTGGTGGGCTGTGCCTGAAAATAAGATTTTGACAAAAAATTTAGAGTATGTTTATTAGAGTTTTAGAGTATTTTGGCGGGCTATATTCAAATGGATTCTAACTGATGTGATTTGCTGCATTTAGTGTTGTAAATTGTAATGATGCCATGATTACTGTACGACTATCATCTCTTATTATACCTGTTGTGGTATGGCAGTGTTTTTCCTTTCCCTTTTACTGTTTATCGCATTACCGCCTTGTTTAAGAATTATTGTTGTGGGGTTGCAGTGTATACCGCTCTACCGCATATGTTGCTCACCTTCTCGGCAGTATAGCGGTGTATGCTTTTGATCATTAATTGAAGAGTGTTGATGATACTATCTTATTTGTCTTACCAATATCTCAATGTCTCATCAACATTAGATCTTATGTTCCTCTAATAATGGTTTCCAGTGTTGATGAGACAAGTTAATATCTACCCTCTCTCTCTTTCTACATACCTCTCGCTCAATCAATCCCTGCCACTCTCTCTTGCTCCCTCTATCTCTCTCTCTATCTCCCTCCCACTACCTCTCTAGTACTCCCTCTCTCTCCCACTCTCTTAGGTCTCTCCCTCCCACCTCCTCTCTCTCCTCAAGTCCTCCCTTCAAGTAACTCTACCCAGGTAACTCTCCCTCCTCACGCCTCTCCCCATTCATTCCCCACCCTACCTAGATAAGTCCCTCTCACTCCACCCTCCTCTATCTCTCCCTCTCTCAGGTCACTCCCTCCTACACCCTCTCCCTCTCTCAAGTCTCTCACTCTCATACTCCCTCTCTCATAGTCCCTCTCACTACCTATCTCTCAAGTCTCTCCCTCTCACCCCCCCTCACACTCTCAAGTCTCTCCCTCTAGCACCCTACCTACATAACTCACTCTTTGTCTCCATCTCTCTCTCTCCTCCCTCTCCTATCCCCTCTCTCTCTCTATCCCTCCCACCCTACCTATCTAAGTCCCTCTCACTCCAACCCCTTCTCTCCCACTCCCTCTCTTAGACTCTCCTCCCTTCCACCCCTCTCCCTCTCTCAAGACTCTCTCTCACTACCTCTCTCTCTTTGGTCTCTCCCTCCCACCCTACCTAGACAACTCTCTCTCTTTCTCTTAAAATTATCCCTCCCTCTAAAGACATAGATAAATACATACATACAAGCATAATACATATGTGCATACAATCCTACATGTACATATATAGATACAATCTTACATACATATAGGCATATATAGATACATGCATTGATACTTACATACATACATACATACAAGCATGCATACATGCATACGTACATGACATACAAGCATACATGTACATACAAACATACAAATATATAAACATACATTCAATAGAGTAGCATTTAACATAAAGCAAGACATAACACAAGCATGTTATATCATGCTTGTGTTATGTCTTGCTAGACAATGTCCCACACAAATGCAAAAAACCATGTCAAAACTAATATATAACGTGAGTACATTATAACATGCTTGTGTTATATCTTTCTTTGGGAATCCCAAGCCTCAGGCTTGGTATTTTCCTTGGAATACCAACCCAAAGACTTGGAGGGCCTTCCCAATGACCAAAGACGTGTTTTTATAAATTCTACAATATTTCACATAATCAAGTTCGTGCTCACCGTCATGATTGCACTTGTTTCAATATAAAACAAATTGAACACCTAGGTAATGTTAGGCTCTCTCTTAGCTATCCAACAATGTAATTTTTTCACTTTTTGACAATGTTAAGCCTTTCATCTATAATTTATTTTTTTTGTCTTTTTTTGGCAAAAAGCAGTGTTTGGTGTTTTTTTTGTTATAAATTAAACGTTCATCAAAATTTCAAATAAATTACATTTTTAGAAACTAGATTCCATTATACAATTTAATTTTTTTTAAATTCAATTAGTTTCCAAAATTTGTAGGGATAGCACGACCAAAATTTTGTTTTTCAGGAAGTGTCCACTTTGAAAATTAGTAAAAAATTAAAAATTCATTAAAAGATTATCAGAAAAATTGTGCATCAACTATCTACTATTAGCTAATTTCTCACCAAAGAAATTTTAAAAATACTAAAAAAAGTTCACCATGAACTAGGCACACACAAAAGTTGGTATGTTATGTTTTTTTAACAAAATTAGCACCAATTTTTGTGCATCCCTCATTTGAACCCCTTAATCTCAACCATTTTCAAAATAAATTAGTAGTTTAGAAAGTAGACTCGAAGCACTACAATCCTTTTTTTGTTGCATATCAAAATTTTGAGTGTAACTATCCTCAATTTCATGTCCAAGGTCTATATTTCCTAATTTAAAAAAAAAGTGGCCACTTAAGCCCCCTTTTTGGACCCCCATCTTTTTGCACTTACCTAGGTCAAGGGTGAGTAACCAATTGGGTTGTTACTTGTAAAGGGTTTTAGAACAATAAAGGTTTTAGGAGATAGTGTGTTTTCCAAAACCTTAGTGTGGAAAATGGTAGAAAAAATGGGACCTCATCTGGGCTTTTTACTATTTGCAAATTATGATTTCGAATGCCATGTTTTGGGCTTTTTGTCCATTTCGAATAAGAATGTGAACAATGACAACATTCTGGGTTTTATGTGGTTTTCAAAAAATATCAATTCATTGCAAAACCCACATTGTGTTTTTCGCATGGTTTTTGGTTCCTATAAACATTATTCAGTTATTTCACTCATATTTCCACAATGTATTGTGAGTTATTTCATTTGACAATCACAAAAATTCAAAACCAACAGATGGGAGGAAACGAAAATTTAAAAACCCTCAACACAAAAACACAAACAACTTTGCATTTCAAATGAAAACCTCTTTTCCCAAGGAAAACCCTACAACCTTCAAAATAAGAATGTGAATAATGGCAACATTCTAGGCTTTATGTGGTTTTCAAAATATATCATTTCATTGTAGAATCCACATTGTGTTTTTTGCATGGTTTCTGGCTTCTATATACGTTATTCAATTATTTCACTCATATTTCCACAATGGGTTGTCAGTTATTTCATTTGGAAATCGCAAAATTTCAAAACTAGCAGATAGAGGAAACAAAATTTAAAAACCCTCAACACAAAAACACATAAACAACTTTGCATTTCAAATGGAAATCCATTTTCCCAAGGACAACCCTTTGTTTTCCCGTCAATGAAAACCCATATTGGCAACCAATAGTCGTTTATTTCTTCATAGTTTCTAGGTAGAATGGGTTGAAGCCACAATAGTGGTTTACAATTCAAGTGAGGAAGGAAAAATCACAAAACATGACCCCAAAGCAAAAAAAGTGATTTTGGGGGTTCGTACAAACCTACTGGTTCGACCAAACCCATTAGGGGTTCGCTCGAACTAGGGTTCAAGTGAACCCCTTTGAATTTTGGCCACCAAAAAAAAAAAATGCATGGCAAAGGGGTTCAAACGAACCCCCTTGAAGGGGTTTGCTCAAACCCCCCTTGCCCCTCATCCCCCTCTTGAGACACAAAAAAGTCTAATTTTTTATGCTTCGGAGCTTGGGGTGAGGATGAAAATGTAGGAGTCTTCAAAAACCCATATGGAATCAGATAGTCCTCGGAACGAGCTATCCAACGAATATAATTTTAATATGTTTTGGTTTTATTATGTATTTATTTTTTTAGTTTTATTAAACATAGGTTCTTCACCAAAAATGAAGGTCTTTGTTCTGCACATGTGGAAAAATAACAGATTATCAAAAAAAAATTGAAAAATATGAGTGCACTAGATATTGAAGTCCTTGATCTAACCAAAAAAATAAATTGAATTTCGATATATACAAAAAAAGTTACACGTTATATGGTCGCGCTATGTCTAAATTGTAATTGGTTTGACTTTGAAACTTGATTAAAGAAAAAATATTCAATCAAAAACTATCTAACCAAGTGGAAGCACTAAATATTAAAGTTACAAATCTAAATTCGAAAGAATTAGAATTTTATCCTTCATGGAAAAAAAGTTGTGTTATACGGTGTGTGTCACTTTTTAAAAATGTTGTTTTCTGAAAAAAAACTAGTTTTCGTGGGAAATGGAAAAAGAGGTACAATATCATTCCAAAAATTTTGAAAAAAATATTTTTAGAATTTATAGACAAAATGTGATGAGACTCTATAGTTTGCATCATCTTCAAATTCCTCACGGTATAGACGCTATAGGTGCCTAAATGTGAAGATTTAGTTAAAAATAATAGTTTCAATGTCCAGTTTGGCCAAAAACTGTAAACCACTATTGTGGGATCACCCAATGGCAAAATGGCATATATTTTTGGCAGATATACATACCTACTAGCTAGTTAGTTGCCCACACCTATCAAATGTGTTTTCGTATGGGGGGTGGCCGCACTACACTTCAGCCTCTAAATGCCTGCAACTTGTTCTCGTTGCTCTCTAGCAACTTGCAAAATGTCAGTGTGGAAAATGGTGGCAAAAATGGGACCTCGTCTAGGCTTTTTGCTATTTGCAACTAATGGTTTCGAATGCCATGTTTTGGGCTTTTTGTCCATTCCGAAATATGATTTTGAAAACCTACCAACAGTGAAATGATTTTGAAAACCAGCTAGCAATGACAGGCGACGACAGGTGAGAGGTTAACATTCGTCTGTCAAGTCTTTTCGTCGGGGCGCTTTGACCATCCGTCAAGTCTTTCTATCAAGACGTTATGTCGAGTGAGGGGGATGGGGATGGGGGTTAAGATATAATGTTACATACATAGGTGTGTTTTGTCTACACTTTAACTTTCTCCACTAATTGATACTTCCCTATATATCATCACTATTCAATATTAATATCATATATCTATAACAATAAAAATCAAAAAGATAAATAAACAAGAAAAATTGTATATTCATAAAATAAAATAATAAAGAAATGATTACTTCTTACCTATTTTTTTTTCGTTAGTGCTCATGCCCATAATTGTCTATTTGAATTTTTGCACCCCATGTGAAAAAGAGAAAAGGTTAAATAAGAAAAGAAAAAAATACAGAAACGGATATTGAAGAAAGTTAAGGCACTGGCTACGCAGCCTACAAAAAGGCATGGAGAAGTCATGTGCATGCCATCCCATGGCTGTACAAATTCCACCGCGCCCGTGTCTGTCAGAATGGCAGTCCGTGTCTTACAAATTTTCATATCCGTCAGATACTGTTTCTCCGTATGCTGGGAAAATAAATTTACGAAGGTGAATTTTATTGAGTTGAATTTCAATTGAATTTATCCCCTTCCGCCTGCCATTTCGATTTCGGATTTTTTTTTTTTTAAACTTGATTTTCATATGGTGATTTTTTTATATATATTAATTTTTAATAATTTTTTAACTTTTTTAGTTATATGAATTAATAAAAGTTTTATAATTTCTTTATATTTTAGTTAACATAAATTATAGCTAAATTTTATAAAATATTTATTGATTTTTTTATTTATATAAATTTTTTATTATTTTTTAAACTATTATTTTTCAAAAATTTAATAATATTTATATATCTTATTTATTTTTTAGTTAATATAAATTATAATTATAATTAAATTTATATAGTTTATTTTTTAAAAGAAAACTTAATTTTAATATATTTTTATATGAATTTTTTTTTATTTTTTAAATGATTTTCTTAGTAATATTTTTGTAGCTTCTTTATTTTTTAGTTAATATAAATTATAACTACATTAAGAACATTCCTAATCTTTTATCATCTTTTACATTAAATCCATGTATGAGTTTAAAAATATAATGACAAATTTTTGTCAATCCTTTTCATCTAACTTTAAAATATGTTTTAATCTTCTCATATGAGTTCGACAATGGCCATTGTGCATCATACTTTTGGGTTGACCCAAAGAGATAAAATTGATGGTTAGATTCATACTATAAAACTATACGTATATTAACATAATATTAACATACAAAATTTACATTATGTCAAGAACATTTATTTAAATTTAGATTGAAAAATATATAAAGGTGAAAATTTGATAATTAAAATAATTTAAAGCATTTATTGATTTTTATTTTACACTTCATGAATATCAATGTTTTCTCTTATAACATTCTATTCATCATCAACCCTTTGAAATTACACAATTCAATTAAAAACTAATTTATAAATTGTAAAATAATAATTGATATTGCATACAAAAAATATCTAATTTTAATTATAATTTATATTAACTTAAAAATAAAGAATTTATAAAAATATTATTAAATTTATGAAAAAAAATTTTTAAAAACAATAAAAACTCATATAAACAAAAAAATCAATAATATATTTTTTTAAAAATATATTAAAATCAAGTTTTCTTAAAAAAATAAACAACATATATTTATTTTTAGTTATGATTTATATTAAAATCATTTAAAAAAACAAAAAAAACTACATATATTTAATTTATATTAACTAAAAATAAATAAATTATGAAAATATTACTAAGAAAAACATTTTAAAAAATAATAAAAATTCATATAAATAAAAAAATTAATAATTTTTTTCTAATAAAAATATATTAAAATCTAAGATTTCTTTTAAAAATAAACTACATATATTTAATTATAATTATAATTTATATTAATTAAATAAAAATATTACTAAAAAAAACTCATAAATAAAAAATCAATAAATATTTTTTAATAAAAATATATTAAAATCAAGTTTTCTTTTAAAAAATAAATTATATAAATTTAATTTTAATTATAATTTATATTAACTAAAAAATAAAGAAGATATATAAATATTATTAAATTTTTGAAAAAAACAGTTTCAAAAATAATAAAAAATTCATATAAATAAAAAAATCAATAAATATTTTATAAAATTTAGTTATAATTTATGCTAATTAAAATATAAAGAAATTATAAAACTTTAATTAATTTTTTTTTGGAAAAAACATTAAAAAAATAATAAAAATTAATATATATAAAAAAATCTGCATATGAAAATCAAGTTTAAAAAAAAAAAATTATCCGAAATGGAAATGGCAGCGGAAGGGGATGAATTAAAGTGAAATTCAACTCAATAAAATTCACCTTCGTAAATTGATTTCCTCAGCGTACGGACAAACAGGGGTCTGACGGATACGAAAATTTGTAAGACACGGCGGGGTGGAATTTGTACAGCCATGGGATGGCATGCCCATGACTTCTCCATGCCTCTTTGTAGGCTGCGTAGCCAGTGCCGAAAGTTAAGGGGAGGGAGAAATAAAAATGAATAAAAGTGGACCCACTTGCCCTGACTCTCGCACGATATTCGTAGGTAGTCATTGAACATGACAAAAGCTTCACATGACTGGTCGGTAGTCACTGAACATACCAAAAACTTGACATGACTGCACGAAGAAAAAGATCAATAGATGTGGGTCGTTTGCATGTGACTTCGAAATTTAAAACTTAAAGTAGATTTGTCTTCCAATCACACAATTTCATAGTGGAAACAGCTCTTGAGTGGGGAATCTCTTTCATACACGTACAGCAGACACGCCTTCCAATCTGTCAAAGTGGGGAATCTATCTTTGCATCCTCTGCCCACGCATGTTTTAGGTTACAAACCCTAATGCACGAGATCTCATAAACCACCTTTCATAGACTTGTTTCATAGACTAGCAAATTCCTCTGCAAGTTCATCTGCATGTGTCTTTTGCAAAGCACTAAACCTTTTTCAATGAAATGTTCCTTTAATCAAAGCAATGACACTTTATTAAGAGCATGTGTCAAACTCATGTAACTAAGATCGTGACTTTGGCATGTTTCTCTACATTTCTACATTCAAAAACATAGAGATTTGATCACCCAATCAACACAACCCTACCAACATTGGAATTATTGCCTCTCAACATTTAGCACATCATTCAACATTAAAAACATCACCAATAGCATGAATAGGCTGATATAAGAGCATGAACCATCTTTGCGTACACAAATTTTGAACATGATGAACAAAGACAACTTGACGTGTAAGGCATCAAATCATAACCTGAAAGCATATGAACATGATCATTGTCATTGTCCAACCCATGAAGTATGGAGCATGATAAGCACACATGAAACATGAAGAAACACCTGAACTTCTTCTATGGATTCCAACTCCTAAAGATGAATCCAAATCACATCACCAAAACATACATTTTGACGTCAATGACAAACATACTCAACAATGTGGTCTAATTTAGCAACATCATCTTCAAGGGGCTTTCTAGGCCCCTTCACTTTATTTTCTCTCTTTTGGGCAGAGTTTTTCCATTGGATTTTCTTGCTTTCTCCATTTTATGAGAGATCACATTGTAATTGGGTACCTCATCAAGCCTAGTTGTCAAGGCCCAATTTCTTTATTCCCACTTGAGTTATGCTTAAGATGGGTGTTAGTGTATATATTATTTCATACATATTATGAACATGGATGTTTACACATGGTGTTAAGCCTACTTTAGTGCCCCAATTAGTGAGATTCATCTCACCACCTCTTACGATTCTTAAAGAAATTAAGTTGCCACCAGTCATAGTTAGTTGGAGTCAACTACCTAGTCTTCTCCACTATTTTGTGTGGTGGTTTATTCCCTCTCACCTATATGTACAATCATTTGGTGGGTTAATGATATTACTATTGATATCCATTTTGTGTAATCTCTTTTGCATATTTTATTTTTAATTCATGTGGTAGGTACAAGCATGCTATTGTTTGAATTTTGTTGCTTGAATAGTACTAACATTTTATCAAAAGATTTTGTTGTTCTCATATTTAAGAAAGTAATGACAAATGGGTCATATCCCTAGTAAGGTCAAGAAAAGGCCTTGGTCTAGTATGTTGAAGCCTTAGGAAATTCCAAACCCTTTTTTAACTATTTTTTTAAAGACACATTTTCCTTGAGCATGTATGAAGTCCACATAACCCATCCAAAATGTCGAGGCTAGTGGTAACTACAAAAACAAAATGCAACACAAAACAATTAAAAAAAATGGTGAACCTATGGCTACAAGAAGATAAAAAGCCACAATTTCTAAACCTTACCTCGCCCTCTATGAATCACAATAGATATAATGATTTTATTAATGGTAGACATGTACCCATGGAAGCTTGCTATAATGGAGAAAGTACCTTGGGACAATAGTGAAGAGAAAATGTCAACAACGGGTGGACACAAAATTAAGGATAAGTCAAATGAGTTTTAGATATGATTGTTTCGAGCTAGGTAAACTTATGATTTATAATATATAATTAAGTAATACTTGTTGGAGTTAAATTTGTCTAGCAATAATATATTATTTAAATAGTTTTAAGATATATTTTAATGGAAACAAATAGGATTACATAGATGACAACATCTCTACCTTTATAATATAGTGAATTACAACAATTTGAGTAAGCATACATCTAAACTAGATAGTCATCTTCAACTAAGTGGCCACATGTAGTGGGGTCTAGTTCCTCAAAATCACCCAGGGGTTGAATTTAGCCCGAACGTGCCTTTAAGGGTTTGAAGGTTGGTTGATGGTTTTTTTTATCACATACCATCATCCTTACCAATTAATTTCAAAATAAATGAAATTAAAATGCACACCTACTTGATACTCTCCTCCTATCTATCATAATTCAATATTAATATCATATACTTATAACAATAAAAATCAAATAGATAAATAAACAAGAAGAATCTTATATTCATAAAGATAAAATAATAGAGAAAAAGATTACTTCTTATTTTTTTTGTTGGTTAGTGCTCATGCCTATAATTGTCTGTCTATTTGAAGTTTTGCACCCCATGTGAAAACGAAAAAGGTTAAATAAGAAAAAAAATAGAAATACGGAAACGAATATTGAAGAAAGTTGAGGCGAGGGAGAAGAAAAGGACCCACTTGCCGTGACTCTCGCACGATATTCGAAGGTAGTCATTGATCATGACAAAAGCTTGACATGAGTTGTCGGTAGTCACTGACCATACAATCAGACACGCCGTGACTGTGGGGTTATCTCTTGTATCTCTTATATTGAACCAAAGCTTCAGTTGGGTTATCTATTGTATCTCATTGCACCGCATTGCGTGATAGGAGTTGAAGTTCTGTATTCTCTCTGCCGGGTTATCTCTTGTATCTCTTATATTGAACCAAAGCTTCAGTTGGGTTATCTATTGTATCTCATTGCACCGCATTGCGTGATAGGAGTTCAAGTTCTGTATTCTCTCTGCCATTTGTTTCAGTTGCATCTCTTAACATGGAAGAATACATGCCTCCCTCAACCAGAATTCCTTTCCATGGTGGTAAGGAATATCATGTGTTTCTAAGTTTCAGGGGAGAAGATGTGAGAAAGAATCTGGTTGATCATCTCTATCAAGCTCTCACTGCTGCCGGACTACATGTCTTTTTAGACAGCGAAAAATTGGAGAAGGGAGAAATAATTGGGTTGACCTTGGATAGAGCGATCGAGATCAGTGCCATACGCATTCCTATATTTTCAAAAGGCTATGCAGACTCAACATGGTGTCTCAGGGAGGCCGCCGAAATGTTGAAAACCCCGGCCTTGATCATTCCCCTCTTCTATGACGTGGTTCCAACTCACGTTAGATATCCTGATGGAAACTCCAGTCCGTACAAGCAAGCATTTCAAAAATATTATGGCCATTCAGATCGATACCCAAGAGAAGATATTGAAGGATGGAAGGAAGCCCTGCTACAGATCTGCTCTCGCTCAGGGTGGTCCATGGATATAACTGGAGGGTAAGTACAGACCTTTTACTCTGCTTGCTTTTCTTATTCAGCCTAGCCATTATTTAATAATAGAGTTTTATGGAGTGTTTTTATAAATATTTTTTTTATAAAACAATTAAATTTATATAGATAAGTATGTTTGTCTTATAAATTAAGTAGATATTTAAATTGAAAGTTATCTTAAGTTAAATATAAGTAAAAAAATCAATTTGTTGAAATTAGTTAAAATTGTTTAGTTAAATTGTTATTAATAAAGAAAACTAGTTAAAGTTATTCAAGAATTTTTAGTTAAACCATTACAACAAATAAAATAAAGATGTTTGGGACACTTGTTTAATTTTACATAATAGCAAACAAACCAAGTTATAATATAAAGCCAAATGGCTAATGAAAGCTATTGATCTAGTTGGAAACACTCTATTTAAAAAACACACCATGATTAAATAAATACATGATAGTCAAAACATCTAGTAAAAAAAAAAAACTATTAAACTTTTAATAGTTCAAATTGATTTGTGCTTGATTCATAGATCAATATATGTTACACACATGTATGTAGTATATGGATACATGTGTACATGCACATATACATATACATGCATGTATATCATGCATTGTTTAGTGATTTGAGCAAGAAATATATGCCCTTTGCTTATTATCTTGTACTTGTTTGGAAATCCTTACCTTTGCCAAGTACTTTGAGATCCAACACTTTTTGCACATCCTTTGAAGCTTTATTCACATTCTAGGTTTTTAGGTTACATCTAATGTATGCAATTGTAAAGGGTTTAATAGTTGGGGATATAAATATGACTTTGCATGTGTAGCTACTTTTTAACCTAATACTAATATACTTGTTTACAAATCTATGATCTAAAAGACCAAGAAGTCAACCTAAGGGATATTCAGTGAACATTCCTTAATGTATACTTATGCATATGATATGGCTAAGTCATGTGACTAGATTATTTTTATCCTATAAGGTCTCTAAGAACACTAAAAAATAAACATTGTTGATCAAACATGAAGTTCAAAATTGTTAAGCCAATAGGGCAAGTTCTTGATATTCAAACAAAAAGTTGTAGAGTATGGAAGTCTTTAAGGAAACGATTTTATTTACATGATTGCTAGAAAAAGCATTAATTACCCAGTAGATGAATAATTTTATGGTGACAATTATTGGTGTTGTGTCGTTCCATGGGAATCTTTGTAGAGGCAATCATGATTTAGTGCTTGAGTTATTAATTATGGAGATTGTCGTTGTGGGAACTAATAGAAAGTAAGCAACGACCCTATTATTTATGGAAATTGAGAAGCAAATTAACTTCTTTGAATATTGGTTATCTTCCAACTATTTATTTGAATTAAGTGTTGATGGAGTTAGGTCTCAACATGCATATATTTCTATAGATTTGAGGATAATTTCCCCACTTTTTTGTAGAGGATTTGATCAAAAGGAACATCTTTTAGTATATGAGGTATAAATGTCATTATAAATTAGGCCCTCCAATTATTAAAGTTCCCATGTGAGACTTCATTAAGTGCACTATATGGTTTAAGGTGGATTTAATGCTCAAGTGCAATGGTGTATATTGGAACATCAATTGTGTAGGAGGTCTAGGGGTAAAACTATTATTTTAAGATACATGTTATCTTTTAGGAGGTGAAATATTTTGGCCAAATTTGTGTGGTGTCTTCAATTTTGAGTAATCTCCAATGTCAAATGGTGTAGTTCAACACTAAATTCTTGTGTAATTCATTATTTTCTTCATTTGGAGATGAATTTTATAAGTAGTTGTCCTCTTCGTGATTTTAATGTCTCCATAATTAGTGGAGAATTTTAGAGGGTCTTATATTCATCTCTAAGATTATATGTGCTAGTTTATTACAACTTTTGTTTATTCTTTTATTAAAGTAGATATGAAAAAAATCATTAATAGTCTAGAGGATTCTTTGTTCATTTATGGATGGTTAAATAATGCTATTAAATGAAAAAAAATGCTTCTTAAAATTTCATTTAAGTGAAATTAACTCTAGATTGATGAGATCTTATATGCAATTCTTATTTTCTACTCTCGGTTGATTCATATTTAACTCTTGGGTACAAATTCTAGTTGTGTTTGCTAATTTATTTAGGTCTTCATTATGTCACTAATAGATTAAGGCATTGGTCCTCTTTTGGTAATTGTTCATGTGTTTTATAATGAATGCATCCTATATTCTTTATAAATTATTGTAAGTGTTAGTGTATTCTACTCTAGTTAGGCTAACTTAATCCTAGTTAGGTGTTGGAGTTGACCCTTGACTCATTCCCCATGAGGTGTCAAGGATGTTGAGGTGTCTTGAGAGGTGTCCAATCCCTCTTGACACCTCTCCCTTGCATAGAGGAGAGCAACTTGCCACCACTGCGGGATGAGGATCCCTCTCTAAAATCCATGGCATGTGTGCCTATTCTTGTGGCATGTGGTTGCTC
Source organism: Sequoia sempervirens (assembly GCA_007258455.2). NCBI lineage: Eukaryota > Viridiplantae > Streptophyta > Pinopsida > Cupressales > Cupressaceae > Sequoia > Sequoia sempervirens. The sequence continues at coordinate 53,895,750 of VDFB02000363.1, read as the reverse complement.
ATCCTCATGTGCTTTATATTGAGAGTTTGAGCTCATTATTGTTGTGTCAGCTAATACAATCTTATGCATTATTCATGTGCTTGTTTCTCATCTCCTAGATCTTCCTAATTCTAATATGGTATCAGAGTTGGAAGGAGGTATTTACAAGTCAAATAAGGTGAATAATTTTATTGTTTTTAGTTTGAATCGACCCCACTCCGTCTATTGTTGGAGGCATGGTTTGTAACTGTGACCCCTACCATTCTTTGGAAGTTTCGAGCTTCTTTAGAAGGATCGATTCATGGGTAGTTTCATTTTGGCATAAGTTTGTTGTCCTCTTGACGAGCGCTATTAGAGGAAGTGTGAAGTGCAAGTCCATTTATTTGGACACAACAGAGAGGGCGAGGCCCACAAGCTACTCTAACGCTTTCACATTTTAGCTCAGAACCATTCGCTAGTAACTCAGTCAAATTCATTTGGACGTATCTCTTCATGAAGACCCCCATCTTAGCATTCATTAGTCAGTTCAGCCTTCACTAGGTGCCTCATGATTTGTAGAGAACTTGCCTTCAAAGTTCAAACCCACACTGCTATTTGCCTCAAATCCATCTTTGGCGCAACCTCATAGAGGCACGTAGAGGGGATCTGCGACCTTTTTGGCTATTGATTTCACAAGCTCGCGTGTAGGAGACTTCGGAGTTGATGCCTACAAGGAATCTACCATATCTGCAACATGCCTCTAAATTTGAATCACAACCTAGATAAATTCACAGTAAAGCATACCAGCCTTCTTACGTGGGTTTCTTCCAGCCTTGGGTGCAAGCCTCTGTGTGAGGCTTGAGGAAGGATCCACAGCTTGCATGAGATTGTGTGGCTTTTATGAGACATCATTAGTCACCATTCATGCCATGCGACTTCCATAGGGCACCGACGAACACCTCCCACATCGCGCAGGGGATGAATCCTACAAAGGTGGAAGGCAACGCTCGGGTGCATAAACAAGCACCCTTCCTTGTGTGAAGATCAGAGAACAAAACTCCTCTATCAACTTCAACACAGCCTCAATTCTTGCCATTAAATCAACCTTCTCTTTGGGCAGCATTACAATCATCCCTCCTGGCGTCAAATAAACCAAGACCCAATCAAAGTTTTCAACAGTTGGCATGCAAGTCTACCAAATATCTCCACAAGATCCGGTCAACTTGGCTTGCTTGGTTGCCACACGGTGTCATCCTCCATTGACCTGGTTGCCTTTATTTAGTCAATTGTGATAATTAGCATTAAAAGTTTAGATTTGTTAACAAATGTTACTGCAAATATTAATTGTTAGTTTTTTTAACTACCAAAATTTGCTGATATCATCAATTATTGACTTTTGTAAAATGGGGGAGTTTATTTTGCCAATACACTAACTTTATAAAGTGTGAAAAATCTACGGGGTCTTTGTTTAGTGTTTTCGGGGGGGCTTCATTTCACTATTGCATTTTTGCATTTCATCTAAGTTGCACATCATAAAGACCATGTCTACATGTTGCATAGTCAAGTGTACATATTGTGGGAGCACTCAACATGGGGATGAATTTTTCCCTCATTTTTCTCACACTATCTTTTCACTACTTTGTAAGATTGCAAAATAGCCTATGACTATCGTCTTTCTAGATCCACCACTTTGGGATGTATATCTACCCGACATTTCATGTCTTTTTGTAGAATCCCATCTTGTTGATTTTGATGACACTATTGAGGACATTCATCTTCTTTTTTATGTAAGCTTCACTGAAGTCGCATCAGCCTTGTCTTCTTCAGATATTCTTGTTCATGCCTTGCCTACTTTAGCTCCTATAGTGATAGTATCAGATTCTTATGGTTCCATTTATCACCATACATCTATGATCCTTGTGGTCCCTATTCTCGAATCTTTGTCACACGTCAACTTTGGCTTGGAGATCATTGAGCATTCTATGAAGACATTATGGGCATAATCAATGTCTTTGGATCTTGTGCATAATTCAGAGACCTTTATACTTCTTTCTATATGTTCCTATCAAGAATGGGAAGAGTACTTGCACACTTCGGTGGTTCGCCTTCTTCCTTTAAGGGGAGAAATGTGGTTCAACGTTCATGGATTCTCTTCAGCATACATCATCAAGAATTTATGTGCACTACATCATATCTTATGGGGGGCTTCCAAGTCTCTCTTTGTATCTCCTATTTTGGGGAAATTTATTGTACACATGTGACATAAGTTGTCTTAGGGAGGTCATGATATAAGTCCTCCTTCACTTGTTTTCTTTATCATGCATTTTGTTTCTCTTTTTGGAGAGGAGTTTTTTCCCACATCGGTTTTCTCCTTTACTCCACCTTATGAGAAACTTTTGTACATGGGTACCTAACATGGCTTGTAGCCGGGACCCATTTCTTCATACCCACCTAAGCAATGCTTAAGGGGGAACTTGTTAGTGTATTCTACTCTAGTTAGGCTAACTTAATCCTAGTTAGGTGTTGGAGTTGACCCTTGAATCGTTCCCCTTGAGGTGTCAAGGATGTTGAGGTGTCTTGAGAGGTGTCCAATCCCTCTTAACACCTCTCCCTTGCATAGAGGAGAGCAACTCACCACCACTACAGGATGAGGAGTCCTCTCCTAAATCCATGGCATGTGTGCCTATTCTTGTGGCATGTGGTTGCTCATCCTCATGCTTTATATTGAGGGTTTGAGCTCATTATTGTTGGGTCAGCTACTACAATCTTATGCATTGTTCATGTGCTTGTTTCTCATCTCCTAGATCTTCCTAATTCTAATAGTAATCCATGTCGTTTTGGTACATATACACTTATTAATACTTAAATATGCTAATTTTTTTAAATATAGCATTTAATACCTATCTTTGGAGACATGCATGTTTTGGATCTTCACAACTTATACATGAGTAAGTGAATATAAATGATATTATAATTCTAGAATATCAACCTAGATTTCCATCTTTAGTTGAATTGTAACTTGAAATAAATTTTTTGTTTAGATATTCGTGGTCTACAAAACCAATATGCTAGCATAAAGGATATTTAATGGCAGTCTTTGGGATATCCTTATTTACAGGATATGACTAAGCTATGCAACCATATTGTCTTCATTTCTCTTTAGGTATCTTTTAAAAAATTGTAGGGACACCTTCCTCATCCTAATAGATCCAAAAGTGTAAAAGAGTTGCTCACTCTTGTTAAGCCCAAATTACATGTAGTTTGATCATGAGTTGTACCTTATCTGTAGAAAACAACTTTGTTCATCAAGGTTTGATTATGAGGTGCATTTGCTAAAGTTATAGGGTAGAATTTGGATTACCAATATTAAGAAAATGCTCCATGTCACTAGAAGGATTAAATAATAGCTTCTTATGCTAAGACTATGATTGATGGTGCATGAAAGATTAGTTTTCTTGCTACCACTCTAGAGGATGTGTGTAGGACTAATACACCAAATATGACCTAGATGGTATCACAACTAATTAGGATGAAATCAAGTAGTAATTATTATAGAATTTTTGAGTATCCAAAACTCAAACACGTAAACTTAGCCACACAAAAAGAGTTGATGAAAAAATTAGGAGAGTCAATCAGGAAGTATGAATAATAGTTCAAGGAGTTGATAGCCAAGATCACAAAACCTATTAATGTTGCACTTTAGTGTAAATGGTTCATTGGAAGATTAATAATGCATAAATAATGAGAATTAATATAGTACACATTTGTGAAACAAAATGAGGCATAAGAGGTTTCTTTATTTTTAGAATTTATTGGTGAACTCAAGGTTTCATAGTGATGAGATGGTTGAAGGAGAAAATGGGCCAAATGATTGCATGCAAGGAATAATTAGTGGATGCACATGAATCTCAATGAGTACTACAATGTACAAAATATCATTTTGAAGTTATACAATGATTGATTGTTTAATGGTGAGAGCTAACAACTTTTAGAAATACCTTGAGGAAGTTGACTAATCACTAGGTACAAGTTCTCTTAGGTCAAGCCCTTGTAGAGATCAACTTTATGGTCATGCTAAAGATTGCGAGATGATATGCAAGCATAAAAATGTATCAAATGATTATTTTCAAGTAAATGTTATTCCTTTAATGCACTAATTAAATTGTTCCTATAGAAAATGCTCCTTGAATGCTCCAAGAAGCTAAGTGATTCTAAGATATGCATTCATGTCCAAATTAATATCTTTGAACACAATTACATAACAATAATCATACTAAAAGAGTACAAAGTTAAATCATGGGGGAATGAAATAGGTAGGAGTTGGAAAATTTTGAATTTGAATTTTTAAATTATAGGAGTTAGTTTTGTGGGTGTGGGATCGATCTTGCGCTCATCAAATTGATGTAGAATAAGATAAATAGTAATTTTGGTGCACATGGAATGGATATTATGATATGGGAGTGCAATAAATGTTAAATGCACATGGTATAATGTATATAGATAGATAGAATAAGGTCAAATGCATGATAATTGTGTAAATGTAGATAGGTGAAGGATTTCAAGGAATGAGCCCAAATTTACACAAGATTGTGCCTTTTTTTAGATGTATTTGTCTTAAGAATGTATTGTCCCAAAATAGGTATAAAGCTAAATAGAAAATGTCATGGCTATGCAAATTGCGTCATTTCAATTTTATTTGTATTTAAGTTGTTCATGTGAGTTTTAAAAATGTATCTGAAAGTAAATGAGCAGTAAAAAATATGCATGAAAGTAAATTATACTTAGACATATAAATGATCTTTGATTCAATATGAAGTAATGGGCCTTGATAGATTTTTTTGGGTGTTCATAGGACCCTTGGCATGCACACTCTATGAGGACCTAGAAGACAAATAAAAGATGTGTAATGAGCTTGGAGTATTCACTTAGTGAAATTATTCTATATCACCTTTGATCATGAAATATTAAATAATACCCCTAATTTCATTTTTAGCTCTACATCTTGAATTTTTTATATCCGCTCTTGATACACCTTTCTAATTAAAATATCCCCTTTTCAACCACATACCTTAGGTACCTATTTTTAATGACATTTGTGAGACCCACATTTATATATACTCATATGCACAACTAAACATTTCATTTTTACTATTGTCACATCTAGCTCCAAATGAGAAGTCTTGAATTAATTCCAATTGGAGATAATGATTTAATAAAATAAATTAAACATATTTTTATATCATAATAATTTTACATTAGTCACTAATAAAATTAGAAGTCAAAAATTCAAGGGTAACTAGTTGATGTGAATATGGGGCCATTCTTAACTTCTTTTACATTTTTGGATTGAGATTAAAATAAAATAATACTTAAATGCATAGGTAAATTGCAATAAATTGGAAAGACAATTGCTCAACCATCTCATATCTACCCATTAAAATTGAAAAACCATCTTTAGTGCTAGCATATTGCAATCCTTTAAATAGGGTATCTATTAAGTGCCATAATATTTTGATAGAAATAAATTAAAAATAATATTTTAAAATGTTAAAAAAACAACTATTTTTTCTCGTCAATGTCATGTGGGTCACTAGTTTGATGTATGAGACCCTCTTAAAAGAGGTCCACAAGGAGATTATTATCTTTTTTTCCTTATATATCATCCTATAAGGTGTACATATTAAATCATTTTCTTGGATTAAACATATGTCTCCTCTATGGTGTACAAATACCTTAATCGTTTAACCCATTGAGGAATAAATAGATCTATTTTTAATCCCTTCATAAATAACATTAAAAAATCCTCTATGTACCCTCATGAAAGCCAAAAGTAAAGATTACTAAATTTAAATTTCTATTTTTATTCATCCAACTTCTTATCCCTTTAGCTCAACACTCATTTTCTTCAATTGTATTACCCCAACTACTTAGGAAAAAATATTAATAAAATTACCTTCTCTACCCCTAATACATAGAGATATTTTTTCTATTTTTTTAAGATTAGATTCTATTTCATTAACCAACATGCTATGATATTTCCTATCTCGTGATGCCCCTGAGGAAATAGGTAGCTTACATCTTGAAATTAAAATAGGCACAACATACAAACTTTCTTAGTTGTCTAAAAATTTGAAAAATTATGAAATGAGCAATAGGATTATGAAATTCTACCTATATGGAAAGTGATATGATGTGTTACCACATGACATATCAATCTTTTCCATATCATGTGATAATATTTATCTAGACACAATAATTTTTCTTTGTGTATAATCTATCACTACTTGAAATCTCAATCATTGGAATGCTACTGATAATATATGCCCCCTCCAAATGGTTGCATAGGTCATGTGGAAAAAATTGGAGGTGATGGAGAAATAATAAACGATATAGTGGGTAAATTAGGTTGTCTATGTAATCCAAAGAGGTAGGTCTAGGAAAAATGTAAGCTAATGAAACCACAAATAACATGGAGGAAGGCATGATTCCATTAATAGAAAAAGATATTAAAATGGAAGCCCAATGTGACATGAGGAAGGGATGACTTCACCCATTCTAATAGGATACCTATAGGAGTGTAATATGGCAATGGATTATAAAAAGTGATATATAAGATAAGGTGTGAAGATCATAAGTGTGTGATCTAAATATGGAAGCATATGTAAATATGAGGAATATAGGCATAAAGATGCATAAAAAATAGGATACAATTGAGGAAAAATGTAAAACCAAGGTGGTTATACATAGATCATTAAAAAAGTAAGAACAATGATGCATAAAGGTAAAGTAGAAAACTAATAGGTAAATAATGAACTCGAGTGGAAAATCTAGGAAAATGAAAGGGTACATAATAAAAACTTGCAAGGATATGAAAGATGTAAATAAGCATAAATGTATCAAGCAAGGAAATGAATAAGAACAATATGTTATGGAAAAAGTGGGTGAAGGTAAGTATATAATGAAATATAGAGGGTGAAATGAGCACATGAAGCACAAAAAACAAGGAATAATGAAGAAGACCAAAGTATAAAAACAATAAGGAAAAATAAAAGAATGAAATATAAGATATAGGTTTATAAGTGCATAATTTATAGTGATGCTCATGAATGATTGAACTAGTCTTGTTGGTTTAACCCCATCCTCTAAAAGATCATCCCTTTCCCAAGAAAAAATATGATGTAAATGTTTTCAGTTTTGTATGCTTCTTGTTCTTCTTTACTAGAATTTTCTTTATGTGTTTCATCTATATAATCATTCGTACTAGGAACAAATACATGATTCATTGGTGTTATATTAGGAATTATTTACTTGACCAAATTTCTTTCTTCTTTGCTTGTGGTTGTGGTGGAATGATTTGTATTTGATGCAACATAACTTCTTTCTTTTAAACCCAAGCATTCTTTTGTGTGTGAAACTTAGGTTTTTGTATCATTTTTACTTCTACTTTGGTTGTCTTCTTTTTCTCATGAATATTTTGTAGCTCTTTATGGTTTTGTAGAAGGAAAACCAACTCCTTTTTTCTTTGTTATTTTAGGATTTTTAATTTTAGTCTCTTTAGGATTTTGAAGAATTGCTTCTCTAGTGCATCTCTTTTTTATACTCTCTATTTGTTGCTCATAGAATTAATTTTATGTATCATAGAGATATATTTTTTCTATGGTATGGATGTTCCTTGGAGTATGAATATATGTACATCCAAAGTGAAAAGTGATACATATCTCTATTAACTTCAATGACTCGACCTTCATGAACAAATTTAACATGTTGATGCTCCACAAAAGGTACAACTTGTAAATTTTGCAACCATGGCTTACCAAGTTAAATAGATTTTTTTTTAAAATATTTATAACATAGCATAACATGAGTGCTTCTTTGGTTCCAATTATTATGGGTAGCTTTTGCAATCCAAGTTATGAATCAATAACACATTAGTTTGGTTCTAAATCATTTTCTAGGTAAAGAAGTCTTATATTAATGAGTATATCAATAATGAATATATCATCTATCTTTATAAAAACATATAATGGGCCATAATGATTAATTTGTGGTATTTCCACATCTTAAAATGTAATTGGTCTAGTGGGAGGTGACAAACAAGAAGATGTAGCATCAGTGTCAACATCTCCTAAGGCATGTGTATGCACATCATCCACATTATCTTTCTCATGTATTCTAGTAACATGTGCCTCCAATTATTTATATGATCTACAAAAGGGTTAATATAAATTTTTAATTTGATTTGTAGGTGCACCAAAATAATTTTTGTTGTCATTGACACCTTTAACATGAGTCATATTGTTATCTATGAGATCTTGCACTTTGTGTTAAGGTACATAAATGATCAAGAGTATAATGATCTTTAATTTTATGGATGTTACAAAATGCTTGGTCATCATGTCTTAGGAAGTGGTTTGTTGGGATCTAATGGATATATCAAAGGAAGAGTAATCAAATTAGGCTTGCTCAATAAGCTTTGAAGAACATCATCCATCTATTCTTATAGTTTTGTGAACTTCCTATGAGTGATTAGTTTTAATGAAGGAAAAGCATAAGTAATAAAAAATGTATTAACGTTGTTCTTGATATTGTTATCCTTCAATAAATCATTTGGCTTTTAAAAATTAGAAGGGTCAGATAATTGAGATGATAACCCATATTTTAATTAATTTGATCTTAAGAATTTGGCCTCAAGATTCTTCAAGTGTGTACACATATCTCTAAAAGAGGGGAAGCTACTTGAACATATGTTATTTTTAATAAACAAAATCTCTTGAAAAACAAAAAATCTAGCACATCATCATCAAACTTGTACTTTATTTTACTAACAAAAGGCCAATACTTCTAGATGAAATAATCGCCCATGTGCTCATTACTTTGTTGGGTGCACTTATCAAGATCATTCACCATTTATCTTTATTAAACTTATATTGATGTGAAAGTTCCTTAGAAATGCAATAGATAATTCATCAAGGAATTGTATCGAATGAGGAGATAATTAATAAAACCATTGATTAACATAGTTCTTTAAGGTTTGTGAAAAAACTACAAAGATCTTATTATCATATGCAAAATCTACGCAAGTAGCAATAAAAGTTTGTATGTGAATACTTGGGTCTCCCTTTCAATTACAAAGCCCAAGCCTAGGGGCTACAAACTCGATAGGCAATAGCTATGTAACAACCTCAAATGATAATGGTGTGTTACGGTATGTTATAAGCAATAGAATCATTCTTATTGTTGCTAATTTATTTTGTAAGATTGGCCATCTCTTTTATGCACGTAAATAATGGAGGAAGTATAATGAGGTTATGAGGTAAGAGGTGAGGTCATAGCTATGGATGGATGGATAATATATGACAAATATTAGCCATGGGTGAGATGTAAAATAAGAACGAGTCATAGTTTAGGAGGGAGGAATAATATGTGACATGAGAATGGATAGTGTAACACTGGTTGCTTTGTGCATAGAAAAATGAGTTCTAAATTGAAAACTAGAGGGAATGGATGCACTAAAAAATGGTATGGTGGATGGGGTAGATTTGGGAGGTAGACAATTTTAAATGATAAATCTTTATTGGGAAACATAGAGGGAGAATGGGTGGTAGTAGGAGCTAGACTATGAGTAACAATGGTGACCATAAGAGTAATAGAGGTAGGTGTAGGATTGTGATTAGAAGAAAAATGAGGATGGGATGATACACCATGAAATATGGGAAAGGGATCCCCAAAGTTTGATTTGTGTGTATATAAAAGTTAGCAATATCAATAGGTGTCTTTCCCTAGGGATTTCATAAGGAAAGAGATCACAAGGTGTAAAGATGGAATTTGAACCTCAATGGTGAGTCAATCAAACCTAGATCTTAGTCCTTAATATAATAGGAAAGATCTGGAAATAAATGAAAATGATTCAAAGCAATCAAAATAAATGAACAACAAGACCTAATACATAAAATGAAGGTTTTAGAATGTATACAAACAAAAATCATAGTTTACAACCGGATTTGAGAAGGGTTTGATGGCATGTACTTGTCACCAAAAGCTATTTTTGATATTTGCTAAGGGATTGGTTCACCCCTACGAAAATGCATCCTTGTTAGGGCTTCTAAAATAACTTTTGGCAATCCTCTAATGTTGGATCTTAGCTTTTGTTTGACACAAGTCCTACTATTAGAAAGTTGGAAATAAAGTTTACAATCAAGTTTTTACGGCTTGACAACAATGATGACAACTTGTGCAACAATGCAAAATTTCTCCTTCAAGATATCTTCATTTCTTCTTCAACATGTAATCTACACACACACAAAGAGGAAAAATTGTTTTGTTTGTATGAGGCCGGTTTTCCTTGGTTAAACCCCAATTTGGAAATTAAACCTTGATAGAAAGATAATGGAAAAGGAAGGAAATGATGGATGAACCATTCTTGCTACAACTCACCACCCTTCAATGGCTTCCCTTAGAGGAATGAAGTCAAACATATCTCTCCAAAAGAACTTGATCTTGCTTTTCTTGATTGATTTGGACACTTGAAATGCTTGGATTCTTTAAGATCAACAATGCATATTAGCTTTCACAAGATAACATGAACACACATAAACTTGGACATGATGTTAGGATCTTGATTGCTACAACAAATGACTGATAAATCTACTCTTGAATGCTCTTGACAAAGATATTTTCTCTTGAAATTTTCCAAGTAATGCTAGATCATGCATGCTCAAGTGCTAGTTGCTAAGTTTTAGATTTCAAACTGTTAGAGTAAATTACATTTACCGTCTTAATTTTTAACCTAGGGACATTGCATTTAGAATAGTTATGCATTTAATTATTCTCGGGTAGTTTTTCCCATGCTGGGAAGTTTCTCATGGGCATCATCTATTTCATGAATTTAAAAGCTTGTAACATATGTAGATTAATCATCTCATTCTATTCACTCCTTATTTGGTGAAATGGCAGTGTTGTCTCTCTTGTTTCTTGTGAAGGTGATTTGTTGTAGTTGGTGATCTTGGGCTTACACCAACATGGTATTAGAGCCTTCTATCTGTGAAACCTTCCTGAGAGTTTTCACCGAAGTACTTAAGATTGATTTTTTTTGGCATTTGAAATTTTTCTAAATTTCAAAATTGACTCAATTTTCATTTTCCTGATTGTTGGCCAATGCAATTGCAATGTTGGCACGATTTTATGTTGGGCGTGAAGATTGAACATTTGCTTTAGAGGGCGTGATTCAACCAGTTTGGAGGTGTTAATTTCTCATTTGTAGCCACGATAAGTCATTGAAGGTCATTTTTTACACTCTGGCATTTGACTGTGGTGGAGGTGTCTTGCTTCCTGAAGGTGGCACACATTTTACAATTTGTGAGGCATGTTTTTGGGAAAGCAGTGCAATTTTGATCTTTGGTGTTATTGTTTTTTGGAAATCTCTGCATTGAATTTTTTGATAAAAAATTTTGAAAGCATTTTGTGGCACAATCTTGTTACCAGTGAATGGATTGAGAAGGTGCAATTTATTTGATTGCATTTGCATCCTGCTCTATTTGCAAGAAGCCTGATTTTGCTAAGCTGAAGAGGCGTTATTCTACTTAAGACACCATTTTTTGTATTGTAGGCCTAATTTCATGAAGGGTACGATTTTTTTATGAAGGACGATTTTCCTTTCTGTTTGAAAGCTACTTCCATTTTCTTGAGGCATTAATTGCTTTGAAGACTCTTATTCTTTTGATGCCTCCAACACTCCTTCCTTTAATGTTGTTCTTGATTCCTCTTCCCTCACCTTTGTGCCTTCTATGAGGGCTCCGATAGAGGGTTTATGTAACTCTTCTATGCATTCACCTCTTGTTGTGTGTGAGCTTGGCGTGGCTAAGGTTTTTGTTGCTCCCTAGTGGGTAAGGATAGCTTTGAGCCTATTTCTATTCTATAGATCCATATTTTTTGGGAGGTTGCAAGCTTTTTGAGGCATTGAAATTTGAGTTTGGAGGTGTGTGATTTTCCATTGGAGGTGTTGGATTTTTCCTCTCTTTGAAGACAACAATTTTTTGTTGGGAGTCTGCAAATCATCAGTTCGAGGCTCGTTTCTTCACTGTGGATAGATTTGTAGTAATTGGCGAACGAATTTCACATAGAGAGATTTATTCAAGGAGGCTCCATTCAAATCTTGTAGCAAATTTTTTGAAACTTTATATTTTATAAAGTTTCCCTTGATTATTTATTTAGGGTTTCATGTTGTGCAATGAATTGTGTGGGCCATTTTGAAGAGGCTTTGAAGTTGCTCTAGAATTTTAATCCCACATTGGTTGTGAGGTTTTTTTGGCTCCTTAAATAGTTTTGTAGTGCTTTCTATTATTGTGAGCAAGCTCATAGATTGTGAAGAGGTTGTCTTTTGCATGTGGAGATTGGTGCTTGGTGATTGTGCCATACTGAACTTGGTCTATTGGTGGCATGGCGAGGCTTGATTGGTTGGGCCCATTTTTTTTTCTATCGAAGATGAATGTGGTCACATGGTGGGACCAGGTGCTTGCTTGTGCTTTCAAAGTGCCTTTATATGCCTTTTTTTTCATTTTTGCATATCTTTTGCAAACGAAGGCCATTTTTCGCAAACCACATATCAACGGAAAGGTATTTTTATCACCTTTGCAATGGTTGAGGAATTTCACTCATATTTTGTTGTTTGGTGGTGTTTTTAATCCATTGAAGTTCAATATTAGTGTTGTTGTGCTCTTTGGAGTTGCTTGAATCTCAACTTTTTTGCTTCTTGAAGTAGTTTGGGAAGGCTTCATTTGCAGTATTTGGGATTTTCTATTTGTTGTTGAAGGTTACTGTCTTTGTATTTTTTTGGAGTTTTGTCATAGTTGATTATGGGTTTTTCATTGCATCTTGTTGTGATAATGTTTAAAAGGGGAAATTATAATCAATGGAAAGATGGTATCATAAAACATCTTGGATGGCTTCATTTTTTGCCACATTTGTACAATCTAGTTCCCCTTCTTGGTACTAGTAGTAAGAAATTTGCATGGAATTGCAAACAAGATCATGTCCTAGGAGTTATTACAATGCATATTGATGATGCCACTTTGGATGCTATTGATCATTTTAAGTGTCCATATACTCTCTGGATTAAAATTTGGGAAATACATGGAGATCCTGATACCCCACTATTCCCAGATGATCCTGTTCTAGATTGTCTTGTGCCTCTTCATTTTTTAGACAAGATACCCTATGATCATGATACTATGCAGGAGCTCAAAGTTTTGGAATACTTTGAGTCTTCAGATAAGGATGATGAGGGTTCTTTAGATGCTCCTTCTTCTCCATCAGAGACAGTTGATGTACCTTCACTTTTAATGATTCATTGTGTAGAGTCATTGATTGAGCCTCCTATCATTCCTGTTCAGCAAGACCATTCATCTTGTGTTGATCATTCATTAAGCATGTTTAGTGATTCATCACAACCAGTATTTCATTGTCTTCCTGATTGGGATTCTTATTTGTCGAATATCAGTTCATTGTTCACAAAATCTCATATTTCAGATTTAGAGGACACATTTGAGGGTATATCCCTCTTATTTGATGATAGTTGTGGTAAAATTGTTGTCACTCCATCTCAATCTCTGGAGAGTTTTCATGATCAGTTTCTAGTGGTACCTTGTTTGTCACCTTTTTTTGTGATTGGGCATGTTCTTGATTGGTTCGTGACATCATCTTCCAAGGTCTTGGCAACACATGAGCATATTTCAGAGACACCATCATACATTTTCATGCTTCTTTCTTTCAATTCCTATCTGGAATGGGAAGCATACCTGCATTTGTATTTGGTTTTGTTTCTTCTGAAAGGGAGATAAGTTGTTTGTCGACACTGGATCATATTTTGTCTTCAAGAACTTACCATTTTTGCAAGTGATTACACATTGTGGGGGGCTATATAGTATCTCTCTTTCCCTCATATGGGGGGGCTATTGATTGTACATACATGATGTATGTAGTCCTTCAGGGGTGTGAATGAGTCCTCCATCCATGCATCATTTTTGTTTTATTTTCACTCTTTTGGAGAGGGGTTTTTTCCCACAGGGTTTTTCTCCTTTTCTGTGGTTGTGAGAGATTTCCTTTTGTAGTTGTAAATGGGTTCCTAACATGGTTGTGTAGTTGGGACCCATACTACATTTTCATTTTTTCTTTTTCATTCTCCCTAAGTTGCACTTAAGGGGGGGTGTTAGAGTAAATTACATTTACCATCTTAAGTTTTAACTTAGGGACATTGCATTTAGAATAGTTATGCATTTAATTATTCTCGGATAGTTTTTCCCATGCTCAGAAGTTTCTCACCTATCATCTATTTCATGGATTTAAAAGCCTGCACCATATGTAGATTAATCATCTAATTCTATTCACTCCTTATTTGGTGAAATGATAGTGTTGTCTCTCTTGTTTCTTGTGAAGGTGATTTGCCGCAGTTGGTGATCTTGGGCTCACACCAACACAAATGATCAAAATAACTATGTAGTTATAGGTGTTTATCTAATTTCCCAAAAATTAGATTCCAAAATCTAACAATTGCAAGTTGAATTTAAATCATTTAAATGTCACCAAAAAGATGTTTTAAAATGGATCCTAGCCCATAAAGGGGACACATTTTCCCATGGGAGAATGGGTTCTGGCCTATAACTCCATGAAACTCATATTCTATGGTGATTCAATTATTGATTGCATTTATTTAATGTCGGTTCTCCTTTCAAAAAATGAAAAAAATAAGGCTTTGGAATGCATAATTTAGAAAATTAGAAGATTAATTAAGTCCAATAATTTAAGGGACCCAAGTTCATAGTGTGAAATTGTAAAGGTATACAATTTCCTCCACTAAATTTAGCCCCCTATATAGTGAGAGTATGAACTTATACTCAGACTCACACTAAAATAGAAAAATATGTGTCAAGAGGGGTCTAAGTGCACAAATGTTGAAGAGATAGGATGATAAAGGTCAAGGGATATGGCCAAGCCCCTAGGATCCAAGATACCATGGAAAACCAACATAAACATAGGGGGACACACATGTATGTAAGATATGTGCTGCAAGACAAGATACACAAGCATACAATGTCAAAGCCAGTGCAAAAACAAAAAAGGATGTACTAGAAAGTTGTATTATACCATGTCCATAAAATATGCTCACAAGGGCTAGTGTGGTCTGCTATACACTAGGTGAGCTTGAAAGAAAAAAATATGATAAACACGTACTTAAGTCATCAGAAGAGGTGTACCCATAAAAATAGTCATTGCTTCACAAGGCTAGCAACCTACATTATGCTAGAAACTCATGGAATAAAATTCCATCACAAGGCTAGCAAGTTGTATTATTCTAGACACTTATGGAATAAAATGACAAGGTAAACGATATAATAAATGGATTTTTGTTTAATGCATGGAAATTTATACCTTAGGGAACATCATACTTGACATCACCACCAATAGAGGACTAGTTGAATAAAAAAATCACACCTTAGGGAATAATAGCCATAGCATTGTCACCAAGGAGAAAATCATATGCCAAGAAAGGTCACACTCTTGTAGAACATCAAGCCAAATATCACCACAATGAAGACACATCACATAGATCAAGAAACCCACACTTTGAAAAAAAAGGTCACACTTCCTAGGAGATGTATGCTATCATCACTAAGAAGGGAACATGAAAAAAATGAGCGGGGAACTATATTCCCGCTTAAAATATCAAGGAGAAAGAGGGAAGAGGGGATCCTTGAAAAGAATGCATGCCTCCCAAAACTAGTTATCCTTGCCCCCTTAGTGTAGAGACAAGGATAACTACACGAAGGACTATCATGTTGTTTCCATGAAAAATATTTTTGCACTTAGGATTATACTACCATGAATGAAAATGAGCATAACACATAAAGCTACCAATGCCACATTGTGATGAGCAACATGATAGGATGAAAATCATTGTTGATTAGAGGAATTAGGTCCCTCAACAATTAAGAGCACCACAATCCTTAAGATGTTGTATTTTAGTACTCAAGGCCTTAAAATCATTGGTAGAATGATCATGCACTCAATGATATGCACAAAATGAGCTTTTTTTGTAAAATTTATTTCTTGTTTTTGGAGGAAGAGATATTAAGCAGGCTTGGAGAACATCACAATGTATTCTCTTGATCAATAGTAAAAGATTCCTTTCTTTTTTTAAAGAGATCTTTCTTTCTTACTACAAGGTGTCATACATACACAAGACTTGTTAGGTTTAGATTGTGAGATTTTTTAGTCTCCCAAAAAGGAGGGTGTAAATGTTGGTGTAATTAACTATTTAATTACATCTTCATAAGTTTACTTAGGCTTTCATTTAAGTCCTAGGTTGCATTTTATTATCCTTATCTAATTGAGCTAACTTGTAGCTCAAGTTAGGTTTAGGGTTGTGCATGCTTGCCTTTTATAAGCAAGCCTCATCTTGTACATTTGTATCAATTGAATCATGAATCAATCTTGCATTTGATATAGCAAGCATTCTCGCCATTATCTCTCTCTTGTGGAAGTATTTTAGTCTAGCAACTGATTCCTGGTTTCTAACATGGTATCAGAGCTTCCAGGGTTGTGGACTCCTTCCCGGATCTGAGGGTTTTATTATTTTGGCTTGAATATTTTTTGCTGGGTGTAGATTGGGGTTTCAATAACCTCACGGTTGAGATCAGAAGGTTCCGCAGATGAATTTTGATTGTAAATTCATCCATTTTGGGTAAAGTTGTTTTTGAGGCAAAAATTTCTGGAACAACCCAGATAGTACGATTTTTCATTTTTTAACAAAAAATATTTTTGAAAATATTTTCTATTACTTATCTATAATTTTTAAATAAAATTTAATTATTTGGGCTATCAAGTTTTCCAAAAAATGAGGCTAAAATTTTGGTCTGACATTTACCTTCTGGTATGTACTCCTTTGTCACATATCCAGTTATCAATCAAACAACCGACTTGCATTTACTCCATCATTCAAATCTAATAGTTGGTTAAATATTCGTGTAACACTCCACCCGGCCGGGGTACACTCCAATTTTTCCTTCTCTACCGGCATAAGCCCGGGCCGGCATCGTCTGACAGTAGTATAGCGAACCCATCGCGCCATTGATCCATCAATGACTGACATCTTTGACTCCTAATTGACCATCCCAAGCTTTTATCACATCATATTTGGTACCTTGGCCACTATCTCGTCGACGGACCTATGTCACCGGCACACTGGCGCCTTGGTCACGGTGATCCGACATCGTCCCGATCGGTCCCCATCATTGGTGGTCTCAGTCACCCCGTGACGACTCATGGGGGTCAAGGTAAAACAGTCGAGTTCACTCCTGATAGGGTGTATATAAGGGACTTGGAGACTAGGGATATTGTTACAATCGGGATGGTTGATCATTCATCTCAAGTATATTCTTTTTCACATTTTGCTTTAGAAGCTGATAATGTTCCTTTGACTGCATCACACACTCCATTGAGTGTGACCCATATTAGTGAGGAGAAGTTTGGTCATCTACACCTTGGTATTTTAGAGACCTGTGCTGAGCTTCCTACACCTCCACCTCCTGCTTCTTCAGCCATTGTTGCTTCTATTCAGCAAATAATCATAGTTTTTCAGATCTTGCTTTGTGGGATGATTATTTGACAGGGATTTCTACCTTGTTCCTAGAGTCTCATACTACAGATTTGGAGGACACACTTGAGGGGATTTCTCTCCTCTTTGATGACAGTTTTAGCACAACTGCTTACCATCTTCTTTGTCTTTGGAGATTGATATTCACGAGTCTCCTCCATCACTTGATTTGTCATGTTTCTTGGTTGAGTTTGACCATGATTATGTTGTGGCTCATTCAAGCTTGGAGGCTCCTACTCAGTTTTCAGAGGCATACATGTTGAGCGTTCATTCTTCCTCCTTTCAGTTGGATATGGAGTGGCTTCTTCATCAGCTTATGGATTTGTTTCTTCCTAAGGGGAGATGTGTTGCTTGTACATTGCCATTGGCTTGGAGCTTCTTCAACATGTAGAGGATATCTTATCTCTTTACTTTTTATGGGGGGAATTTATTGTATATTCATGATGGATGTAGTCCTTGGGGGGTATCATAGTCCTACATCGTTTACATTCATCATGCTTGTTTTTGTTTTCTCTCTGGAGGGTTTTCTTCCCACTAGGTTTTCCCCTTTCTCCTCTTTATGAGATTGCATTTCATTTTAGATCCAAAATGGGTACCAACATGGCCTAGTTGTAGGACCCATAGTTCATATCTTTCCCTAAGTTGCACTTATGGGGTGTTGGTGTAATTAACTATTTAATTACATCTTCATAAGTTTACTTAGGCTTTCATTTAAGTCCTAGGTTGCATTTTATTATCCTTATCTAATTGAGCTAACTTAGCTCAAGTTAGGTTTAGGGTTGTGCATGCTTGCCTTTATAAGCAAGCCTCATCTTGTACATTTGTATTGAATTGAATCATCAATCAATTTTGCATTTGATATAGAAAGCATTCTTATTTCTCTCTTGTGGAAGTATTTTGGTCTAGCAACTCACCGGTTTTCTAACCGTGTTTCTATGACCATGAGGATCTATTACACTAAATGAACATCACATAAAACATCACATGTGTTTGAAGACAAAGCAATATCATGACCATGATTTATATTTTTCCTAGGATCTTTTTGTGTGATTACATTGATATTAAGCAAAGGTTTTTTTATGCTTTTGTTTCTTTCGAAGGAAAATGAACAAGACCTCTTGTTTCCTCTTGTGTGCTAGGTTTGATGGGGACAAACATACCCTATTCTTTAACATCACATCCTTTTCCATTATAGCCAAGTTGTTTCAAAATTTTGTAACCCCTTATGGATAAAGTGCTTTCATTTCTTTTGAGGAAGGAGGTTAGTCATGATCAATTTCATCATACATAGGTGTGTGATTTATGTTTTCCTCTTCTTTGATAAAAGTTGTGGACTCACATGGTTTTGATGACTCAGATTGTGTTGATATTATGGTAGCTTCATTCTCTTTTTTCTGATTTGTGTGTGATCTTGTATTTTCCCATGAATGTAGGTGTAAAATCTAAGGAAGCCCAATATTCTTCCAAAAACTTTGCCATAGATGAAAAACAATAATCCTTTTCTTCTTTTTGCAAATGTTCCACTTTTGTAGTTGGTGTCAATTTTGTAAGAGGATTTTTTATTCATGTGTCAATGTGTAAACAATGCTCAGATTTAGGGTTAGTTTTTACCCTATAAACCTTATTGTTGTAAACGTATTTCAACATAGGGTGTAGCGTTGAAGGAATTGCATTCATTTAATGAATTCATCATCTACCAAAGAGGATATTATATGAAATATCATGGGGCATGACATGGAGAGGAGTTTATAAAGTAACCCTACCAGCTTTAACTAGTAATGTTATCACAGCAAGTGGTTGCTTTCCCACATTGTCAAGACTATAAATAGACAACTCAACTGGTTGAATTTTTTTCTTATCTATGCCAATTTTATCCAAAAAATCTATGCTTCAAACATTAAGCACTAAACCATTGTCAACAAGGGTATATGCCTAATCCCAATCTTGTTAATGCTAGACACTATCATCAAAGCACCATTTTATTTTTTTTCCAAAGGAGGAAATTCACTTTTATAAAAGATGATGTCCAAATTAGATGAATTCATATTTTTAATCAAAGCTACCACATCATTTGGTTGCACACTAGGAGCGATGCCAACTTTTTGTAAGGTATTTTTAAGCATAGTATAGTAAGTTGGTGATGATTGGATCAAATCCCAAAGGAAGATCTTAGTAGGAGTGTTTTGAAGTTGTTCAACAAGATCGTATTCTTTAACACTACACTGTGGGATGTTAGGTGTGGGTGGGAGGTATGGTTGAGGTAATGCAAGGGATGTTGGATTTTTTCTTTGTTGTGCATTATTAATAGTGTTATATGTGTGATATATTATATGATAACTCGATTGTTATGGCATATGATTACTAGTAAGTTGCGTTGCATAACTTAGGATATGGAAACGAGGTTTAGGTTGTCCTATAATGAGAAGTGGCTTAGGAGGTCCAATAATTAAAGGAATATTAGGAGGTTCAAAATGAATCTTAGGTGGCCCAATGATTAGAGGACTCATGGGAGGTCCAAAAGGAGTTTTCAGAGGTCCAATAATCAAGGGATATCTAGTGGTCAATTGTATGTTCATAACCTCAGTGCATTTGACTTCTTATTGATGATCTTCTATTGAGAGGGATCTAATGTCACCTTGTCATCTTCTTCTAATAGATCCAAATTACTATAATTTGAAAGACACGTATCAATGATATCATCCTCTTGAAACATACTATCTTCCAAGATAAGATTTACATGACACTCAATGATTGGGTCTTTTAAGATAACTTCATAACAAGTAGGGGAGGTATCGAGAAAAGAAAAATTATGATTTTCTCACTTATCAATGATTACCTCCTCTTTTCCAAAAATATCCTCCCAACTAGGAGAGGTAGTGGGAGAGAAACAAACAAGATTCTCATGACGCTCAATGATTGGATCTTCCAACACCAAGATATCTTCATCACAAGTAAGGGAGTTATTGGGAGAAGAACATTTATGATTGCCATGATTATCAAGGATTGTACTCTCTTTCACAAAACTAACCTCACACATAGGAGAGATAGTAGGAGAGGGATCAATGAAAGACAAGAAAAGAGGGAAAATATCTTCACATTCATATGTGTGTAACAATTTTTTTTAAAGTTCTCAACAAGATTTGAAAATAAAACTTAAATTATTATAACCAAATATTTTTGCAATGAGAACATGATGTAAAAAATTATCCTATAGATTTGAAATGCAATATTTTTTCTCAAATTTGTAATAAATCAAGAAAAATGACACCTTTTCTTGCACATACAATAACAATTTTTCAAAATTTCAAAACAGAGATTTACCAACAAGAACAAAATGTAAACTCAGAGAAAAAAATGTGTGAAAAAGATTGTAGAAACACCAGTACAACAATGGGTTCACCCAATGACAAGTGGGTCCTTGTCCAGTGTTCTAAAAACTAAAAAATTGAATGTGTAAGTTATTATTTAAGATTACCATTTCTGTTTGCAAATAGGTTAATCAGTGATTGTTTTTCTAGAGTTTTTGATCAAATTAAGACAATGTAAAGCAAGATGCAAGTGTGAAACAAAGTTGAAAATGTTTTGACTAGTTTTGAATGCAATTTTTAGATGTAAAATGTAATATTTGGTTGATTGTAAGATGCAAAAGTCATTATTTTATACCAATTTGAAACAAAACTATCCAATTTTTCACTTGATTTTGGCTTAAAACGAAAGATGCAATGTACATGCAATGAACAATTTCAAATTTTAACCACTTAATGAATGTAATATGAATGTAAATCTAATCTATATATGACTGAAACACAAACCTTAATGCAACCTGTGATGCAATATGGAATGCAATTTTTTTGACTTTTCATGCTTTTAGAATGCAAAAATGAAACCCTCAATGTAAAAATGCAAAACAATGTAATACAAGACCTAGATCTAGTGTTTGAAATACTTCCAATTTTCAAAAGATATATGATGTAAGAATATTAGGTGAGCACCAAAATGAAATGTGGGGGAAGTGATCCCAAAAGTTTTATTTATGTGTATATAAAACTTAGGAACATCAATAGGTGTCTTTCCCTATGGAATTCATTAGGAAAGAGATCACAAGGTGCAAAGATGGACTTTTAACATCAATGGTGAGTCAATAAAACCTGGATCGCAATCCTTATTATGATAGGAAAGGTTTGGAAACAAATGAAAATGATTTGAGGCAATCAAACTAAATGAAAAACAAGACCTAATACATAAAATGCAGATTTCATAATGTACAAAAATAGAAATGATAGTTTGTAGGTAGATCTGAGAAAGGTCTGATGGCATGTACTTGTCACCAAAAGCTATTTTTGAGATTTTCTAAGGGACTAGTTCACCCCGAGGAAAATGTGTCCTTGTTAGGGCTTTCCATAATAGCTTTTGATGGTCCTCTGATGCTAGATCTTGGCTTTTGTCAATACAAGTCCCACTGTTAGAAATTTGGAAATAAATTTTGCACCCTAGTTTTTGTGGCTTGACAATAATGATGACAACTTATGCAACAATGAAACATTTCTCCTTCAAGATATCTTCAATTCTTCTTCATGTAATCTGCACATACACAATGCGGATTTTTTTTTCTATGGGGGTTTTCCTTGGTTAAACTCCAATTTGGTAATTAATCCTTGATAGAGAGATAATATAAAAGGAAGGAAATGTTGAATGAACAATGCTTGCTACATCTCACCACCCTTCAATGGCTTACCTTAGAGGATTGAAGTCAAACATGTATCTCTCCAAAGTAAATTGATCTTGCTTTACTTGATTGATTTGGATACTTGAAATTCTTGGATGCTTTAGGATCAACAATGCATATTAGCCTTCACAAGATAACATGAACACACATAAACTTGGACATGATGTTAGGATCTTGATTGCTATGACAAATAATTGATAAATCTGCTCTTGAATGCTCTTAACAATAATATTTTCTCTTGAAATTTACTTTAATGCTAGATCATGCATGTTCTTGCTAGTTGCTAAGTGTTAAATTTCAAATGATAAAATAACTATGTATTTATATGTGTTTATCTAATTTCCTAAAAATTATATTCCAAAATCTGACAATTGCAAGTTGAATTTAAATCATTAAAATGTCACCAAAAACATATTTTAAAATGGATCCTAGCCCATTAAGGGGATGCATTTTCCCATGGGAAAATGGGTCCTAGCCTATAACTCTAGGACACTCATATTCCATGGTGATTCAATTATTGATTGTGTTTATTTAATGTTGGTTCTCCTTCCAGAAAATAGAAAAAATAAGGCTTTGAAATGCATAATTTGGCAAATTAGAAGCTTAATTAAGTCCAATAATTTAAGGGACCCAAACATAGTGTGAAGTTGTAAAGGTATACAATTTCCTACACTACATTTGACCCCCACTTTAGTGAGAATATGAAATTACACTCAAACTCACACTAAAGTAGACAAATATGTGTCAAGAGGGGTCCAAGTGCACAAATTTTGAAGTGATAGGATGACAAAGGTCAAGGGAGATGGCCAAGCCCCCATGATCCAAGATGCCATGGAAAACCAAAATAAATTCAAAGGGACACACATGTATGTAAGATATGTGCAACAAGACAAGATACATAAGCATACAATGTCAAAGCCAATGCAAAAAGAAAAAGGATGGAATAGCAAGTTGTATTATGCTACGCCCATAAAATATGCTCTCAAAGTCTAGAGTGGTAAACTATACACTAAGTGAGTCCCAAAGACAAAAAGATGAGAAACACACACTTAAGTCATCACAAGGTGTGTACCCATAAAAATGATCATTGCTTCACAAGGATAGCAAGCTACATTATGCTAGACACTCATGGAATAAAATTGCTTCACAAGGCTAGCAAGTTGCATTATGCTAGACACTTATGGAATAAAATGACAAGGTAAAAAAAATAATCAAAGGGGTTTTGCTCATCAATGGAAATTTATACCTTAGGGAACATCACACTTGACATCACCACCAAGAGAGGACTAGTTGAGGAATAAAAAAATCACACCTTAGGGAATGCTACCCATAACATTGCCAGCAAGGAGAAAATTATATGCCAAGAAAGGTCACACTCTTGTAGAACATCAAACCAAATGCCGCCACAAATAAGACACATCACATAGATCAAGAAAGCCACACTTGAACAAAAGGGTCAAACTTCCTAGGAGATGTAAATGCTATCATCACTAAGAAGCGAACATGCAAACAATGAGAAGAGGACTATATGCTCCCCCTTAAAATGTCAAGATACTTTCTATGCTGATATTTTAAGGAAAACAAGAGGAAGAGGGGATCCTTGAGAAGAATGCATGCCTCCCAAAGCTATTTATCCTTTCCCCCCAAGTGCAGAGACAAGAACAACCACACCAAGTACTATCATGTTGTTGCCAAGAAAAATAGTGTTGCACTTAGGATTGTACTACCATGAATGAAAATGAGCATAACACATAAAGCTACCAATGCCACATAGTGATGAGCAACATGATAGGATGAAAATAATTGTTGATTAGAGATATTAGGCACCTCAATAACGGAGAGCACCACAATCCTTAAGATATTGTATTTTAGTACTCAAGGCCTTACATTCATTGGTAGAATGACCATGCACTCAATGATATGCAAAAAATGAGCTTTTGTTGTAGAATTTATTTCATTTTTTTGGATGGAGAGATATAAAGTGGGCTTGGAGAAGCCTCGACAAGGTATTCTCTTGATCAATAAAAGAAGATGTTCCTTGCTTTTGTGAAATAGATCTTTCTTGCTTACTACAAGGTGTCATACATAAACAAGACTTGTAAGGTTTAGATTGTGAGATTTTGTACTCTCCCAAAAATGAGGGTGTAAAATATAATGAACCCCAACCATCACTAAAAATGTGTTTGAAGATGAAGCAATATCATGACAGTGATGTATATTTTTCCTAGGAGTGTTTTGTGTGATGACATTGATATTAAGAGAAGGTTTTTTTATCCTTTCTTTTGAAGGACAATAACCAAGATCTCTTGTTAGTTCTTGCATGCTAGGTTAGAAAGGGAGATAGATACCTTGTTCTTTAACACAACATCCTTTTCCATTATAGCCAAGTTGTTTCAAAAAAATTTAACCCCTTCCATAAAGTGCTTTCATTTCTTTTGAGGAAGGAGGTTAGTCATGATCACTTTCATCATACGCAGGTGTGTAATTTGTGTTTTCCTCCTCTTTGATAAACTTTATGGACTCACATAGTTTTGATGACTCAGATTGTGTTGATATTATGGTAGCTTCTTTCTCTTTTCTTGATTTGTGTGTGATCTTGTATTTTCCTATGAATGTAGGGTCAATTTTTATTGCATAGACCTTATTATTGTAAACATGATCTAGCATACGATGTAGCATTGAAGGTATTGCATTCATTTTATGAATCCATGGTCTACCCAAGAGAATTTTATATGAAGGATCATTTGGGATGACATGGATAAGAGTTTGTAATGTAACTCTACCAACTTTAACAAGTAATGTTATCATGCACCAAGCATTTGTTTTCCCATATTGTCAAAACCACAAATAGACAACTCAACTGGTTGAATTTTTTTCTTACCTTTGTCAATTTTATCCAAAAGGTTCACACTACAAACATTAAGCACTGAACCATTTTCAACAAGGGCATGACTAATCCCAAACTTGTTAATGTTAGAAACTATCATCAAAGCACCATTTTGTTTTTCTTTTCCAAAGGATGTAATTTACTTTGATGAAAGATGATGTCCAAATTAGGTGAATTAATATTATCAGTCAAACTTGCCATATCATTTGGTTGCACACTAGGAGGGATGACAAATTTTTGCAAGGAATTTTGAAACATACTATGGTAAGTTGGTGATGATTGGATCAAATCCAAAAGGGAGATCTTAGAAAGAGTGTTTTGAATTTTTTCAACAAGATCATATTCTTTAGCACTACACTACAAGATGTTAAGTGCTAGTGGGAGGTATGGTTGAGGAAATGGAAGGGATGTTGGAGTTTTTATTGGTTGTGCATATTACTAAAGTTATATGTGTTAGATACGATATGATAACTTGATTGTTGTGACACATGATTACTAGTAAGTTTCTTTGCAAAACTTAGGATATGGCCATGAGGTTTAGGAGGGTGGGTATGTGCAACATCATGATGGGCCAAAAAGTGGCAATATGATGGGTATGTGTAGGGTATGTGGCTGACAACTTTTTTTTACCCAAAATTGATGAAACGAAAAGGGTTTTTAAAGGAGATTCTTAGCTTTCCGCCAATATAAATTGTGCTTTACTTTGAATTTAATAAATTATTATTATTTACAATTTTCCTGTTTAATTCTGACTAAAGTCTGATTGATAGGCTAATAGAAAAGCATCTACTTAACTCCAAATGGTATCACATTTTGGAATCAAAACATGCATCACATTCTAATACTTAAGCATAATATAGGATTAAAAAAAAGAAAAACTAGAATTTCATGAAAAGAATTTTGACCAAGTTAAAGGTGGTTAGACAAGCGAGTTTTTCTCTTTTTTAAAAGTTGTAATAAAAAATTCATAATTAATTATTTGCCCGGAAAAAATTACAAAAAATATGCATCACATCCCGGGCCTTGAGTCCTCTGCATGTATAAAAAATTTCATAAAAAATATTATCATTTTATTGTGGTTGGTGGTTAGACAAACACCTAATTCTTATCTTTTTCCTTGAAATTTAAATTATACTTTGCATTGGAATTTCAGAGATTTTTCACCCAAATGGTTTTAAAAATAGAAATAAAGCCTAGTAGTTTAAAAACTACATTCAATTTTCTACAAATTCTATTCTTACATATTTTTAAAATAATGTAGATAAATTATTCAAATTTTTACGTCAAGTTGCCTAACTCTGATTTTTCTAGATTTTTTGCCACTTGAGGGGCCTATTTTTTTTCCGTGATGATCTGCACATACCGGGTCTATAATGAGAAGTGGCTAGGAGGTCCAATAACTAAAGGACTCTTAGGAGGTTAAAAATTAATTTTAGGTGGCCTAATGATTAGAGGACTCTTGGGAGGTCCAAAAGAAGTTTTTGGAGGTCCAATAATCAAGGGAGATCCAGTGGTCAATTGTGTGTTCATAACCTCAACGAATTTGACTTCTTGTTGATGATCTTATATCAAGGGGGATCTAATGTCACCTTATCATCTTCTTCTAAGAAATCCACATTACTATCGTTTGAAAGACATGTATCAATGATATCATCCTCTTGCAACATAATCTCTTCCGAAATAAGATTCTCATCACACTCAATGATTGGGTCTTCCAAGATAACTTAATCACAAGTAGGGGAGGTATCGAGAGAAGAAAAAGTATGATTTTCTTGCTTATCAATGATTGCCTCCTCTTGTCCAACAATATTCTCCCAAGTAGGAGAGGTAGTGGTAGAGAAAAAAACTATATTCTCATGACACTTAATGATTGGATCTTCCAACACCAAGATACCTTCATCACAATTAAGGGAGGTATTGGGAGAAGAACACTTATGATTGTCATGATTATCAAGGATTGTACTATCTTTCACCAAACTAACCTCACACATAGGAGAGATAGTGGAAGAGGGATCAATGAAAAACAAGAAAGGGGGGAAATAACTTCATATTTGTATGTTTGTAGCCAAAATTTCTTAAAGTGCTCAACAAGATTTGAAAATAGAATATGAATTATGATAACCAGAGATTTTTGCAATGACAACATGATGTAAACTATTGTCCTATAGATTTGAAATGCAACAAATTTTCTCATGTTTGTAATAAATCAAAAAAATGAAACCTTTTCTTTCACATATAGTAACATTTTTTACAATTTCAAAACAAAGATTTACCAACAGGGAAAAAAATGTAAATTCAAAGAAAAAAAGTGTGAAAAAGCTTTAAGGAACACATGTACAAGGACAGGTTTTCCCAGGAGCAAATGTGTCCTTGTCCAGGGTTCTAAAAACAAAAAAAATGAATGTGTAATTTGTTGTTTAAGAGTACTAGTTTTGTTTTCAAATAGGTTAATCAGTGACTATTTTTTAAGTTTTTGATCAAACTAAGATAATGTATGGTAAGATGCAAGTGTGCAACAAAGTTGAAAATGTTTAGACAAGTTTTGAATGCAAATTTTAGATGTAAAATGCAATAATTAATTGATTGTAAGATACAAGAAAGTGATGGTTTTATGCCAATTTGAAACAAAACTATCCAATTTTTCACTTGACTTTGGCTTAAAACAAAAGATGCAATGAACATGCAATTAAAAATTTCCAATTTTAACCTCTTAATGAATGCAATATGAATGTAAATAAGATCTAAATATGATTTAAACAAACCTTAATGAAACCTATGCAATATGGAATGCAATTTTTTTTACTCTTTTTATGTTTTTAGAATGCAAAAATGAAACCCTTAATGTAAAAATGCAAAACAATGTAATACAAGACCTATATCTATTGTTTGAAAGGCTTCCAATTTTTCAAAAGATATATGATGTAAGAATATCAGGTTCATCAAAATGAAATGTGGGGAAAGGAATCCCCAAAGTTATATTTGTGTGTACATAAAACTTAGGAATCTCAATAGGTGTATGTCCCTAGGGATTTCATTAGGAAAGAGATCACAAGGTGTAAATATGGACTTTCAACCTCAATGGTGAGTCAATCGGACTTGGATCTCAATCCTTAGGACAATAGGAAAGATCTAGAAACAAATGAAAATGATTTGAAGCACTTAAACTAAATGAACAACAAGACCTAATGTATAAATGTAGATTTTAGAATGTATTGAGACATAAATGACATTTTGTGGGCATATCTGAGAAGGGTTTGATGGCATGTACCTATCACCAAAATCTATTTTTGAGATCTTTGCTAAGGAAGTGGTTCAACCGTCGGAAAATGGGTTTGTTAGGGCTTCCAAAATAACTCTTGACAATCCTCTGATACTGGATCTTAGATTTTACTTAACATAGTTCCGAATATCAAAAAGTTAAAAATAAGTTTTGCAACCTAGTTTTCACAACTTGACAACAATGATGACAACTTGTGCAACAATACAAAATTGCTCCTTCAAGATATCTTCAATTCTTCTTCAACCTGTAATCTGTAGATACATAAAGAGGAACAAATGTTTTGTTTGTATGGGGGTTTGCCTTGGTCAAACCCTAGTTTGGTAATTAAACCTTGATAGAAAGGTAATGAAGAAGTACATGATGAATGAACATTGCTTGCTACAAGTCACCACCCTTAAATGGTTTCCCTTAGAGGACTGAAGTCAAACATATCTCTAAAAAGGAACTTAATCTTGCTTTGCTTAATTGGTTTGAATACTTGAAATGCTTGGATACTTTAGGATCAATAATGCATATTAGCCTTCACAAGATAACATGAACAAACATAAAATTGGACATGATGTTAGGATCTTGATTGCTACAACAAATGACTGATAAATCTACTCTTGAATGCTCTTGACAATGATATTTTCTATTGAAAATTTCCAAGTAATGCTAGATCATGCATGTTATTGCAAGTTGCTAAGTGTTAGATTTCAAAAGATCAAAATAACTATGTAAGGTGTTTATCTAATTTCTCAAAAATTAGATTCCAAAAGTCAAAAATTACAAGTTGAATTTGAATAAAAAAAATGCCACCAAAAACATATTTTAAAATGGGTCTTGGCCCATTAGGGGGACCCATTCACCCATGGGAGAATGGATCCTAGCCTATAACTCCAAGAAACTCACCATGGTGATTTAATTATTTATTGTATTAATTTAATGACAGTTCTCCTTTCGAGAAATAGGAAAAAATAGGCTTTGAAATACAAAATTTAGAAAATTAGAAGCTTAATTAAGTCTAATAAATTGAGGGACCCAAGCATAGTGTGAAATTGTAAAGGTATATAATTTACTACACTACACACCATTAGAGGGAACCAATAAAGATCTATCATAATTTAAAACATGTCCATACCATAGGGACACCCTTCCGAATTATTTCAAAAGAGATGTGCTAGTTGACTACAAAACTTTTCTTGAGTAAATAGATCAAATAAACCTTACCTAGTAAGTGTGAGATATTGTTTACCCAAATGAGCCTCATGATCATTTTTTCTTTAATCCTCCAAGTGACTCTCAAAATGAGAACTAGAACTCATTGTTGTTATGTTGGATGGTCTTACTAGGGTTTAAATGAGTACTCCTCAATGTAAGACTAGGATCATGAGTAGCTCATGACATAAATAATGTAATATAACAAAATATAATCAATATCAAGTTAAAAAAAAAGAAAGAAAGTATTATATATTATCTAAAAGAAAATCCTAGTGACCAATCCAATGGTCAAGAGGATGGGTAGAAGTGGTATCACATATGAAAGAACAAACCCTAGAAGAAATTATATGAAAATGAAACAATAATGTTTATTAACAAAAAACCTTAGAAATATCTAAAAAATGAGATTCAATTAAAAATTATTAGATCTAAAACCTAAAAATTTTGAAGGTATAAACCCTAAAGAAAAACCCTAGGTTGGTGGATGATGTAAGGTAGGATGAATTATCCAAAAATTTAAAGGAAAATTCACTTTTTCTAATGTTAATATAGGATAATATAATAAGATGCAAACACTTTAAGCATAAATTAACACATATTAAAGTACATGAAAACTATGGGAATAAATAATTTACAATTATATGCTAAGCTAAGAAATTAAATGTGATGGAAGAGTTTACCTCTAGCTCTAGAGTCAATGTGAGTGAATGAATTATCTAATGAAACACTAAAATCTATTGTTAAAATATAAAAAATAGATGATTTTGATATGCCTTTTATTTTAGATTTTGTGTAATTTTAATTTTGCAAGCATAATTTTTTTTATGGCCTATGGATCTAGTCCTATTAATTACACAAATTTTCTTTGGCTTGCAAGATTCTCTATTTCTTGCTAGTCAAGGATTATTGGTATTTAGAGACACCTTAAGAATTTTGCTAGATTGCCAGGGGCAAGTTATCTTAGGTCATCCCCTACATACATTGGCTTCATGGTTGTGCTAAATATTGGTAGGCAATAAGTAAACATGTTACAAATTCTCTAGATGATTATTTTAAAGTAAGTTATTTATTTTGATGAATTATTGAAGGGATC
>VDFB02000363.1:53829790-53864859 GCA_007258455.2 Sequoia sempervirens | reverse complement strand
CTGCCACTTTAGCCAAAAACGCTGCAATCACCAGATCTCACCAAAATGCAAGCATGCAATATAGGATACAAGAAACTCAAAAATTACAATAGAAACTGATGGAAACTCTCTAATAAAAAATTGGAAGGGGCTTGCCAGATTCAAAGCTCTGATACCATGTTGATTATGAACCCAAGATCTTCAATCTACAACACCAAAGAACATCCACAAGAGATAGAGAGAAGCAACAATGGAAGTTGCTATTCCACCAAACAAGGATTGCAGTATGATACAATATGATCAATGCAATACAATACAATGTTATATGCAATGCAATGCTAGAGATGCCTTGCTTATAAAGGCAAGGATGAGAGATAGGATAAGACAAGATCATGACAAGTGTCTTAATCCTATCACAAGAGACAACTAACTCATAACTACCTAGGAAAGTGGAAATTCTAGATAAGACAACTAATACTTATCTAGATATGACAACTAATATCCTAAGTAAACTTAACATGTGAATTAAGTCCCCTAAGTCCCTAGTAAAGGAATAAACTAGGTACAAGACTTGTTCACACCAATAGAATAAATCAATTTTATTAAATGATAAAAAATGTATTGATCTACTTCCAATTTTCACTCCAACAAGTCTACAATTGTAACCCATATTGGCATGGACCTATTCATTTGCTACAAATAACATGGACAACTAAGAAATGTAACTTACTGATATTATAACATTGTATTTTTGTACTATTAAAAAATTACTCTAATCAAGAATTGAAATATCCAAAGGTAAAGAAAAATAAATCAACACTATATGTGCCCAAGCCCTACCATTACATGGATATGTGCAAACAAACAAAAGGGTTGTTTGTTTCCAATATAAAACATTCCAAAGTGGGTTTATGGTTGTTGGTTGTGATGCACCTTGTAGATAAAATATTACAAAATTTCCTCAAATCAATAAGATGAGGAATGAGAAATGATAACTAATAATACACAAAGAAATACAACCAATTATCATGTCAACAATATAGTGAGATTAAATAAAAAATTATGTTGTTTGGATAGAGAGCAAGGGAGAAATTTTGATAACAAGTAATCACAATAATTTAATTGTTGGGCATATCCAAATTCTATAACAAGAAGTTAATTGATCGTCTAAAAATGGAGACTGAATAATCACGATATGCCTCATTAGATTTGATTATTTCAATATATTTATCCTAGCTAGTCTAGTTGATTTTATTCAAAATATTTTCTTAAAGAAAATCATTATAAATTGTAACTAAAATAATAGCATGAATATAAAAACTTTCATTTCAAATTAATAAAAGCATTAAACCCAAAAATATCCATCACTTTGAAGATCCAAGTTTAAACATGATACAACAAAAAATGAATACTTGAGGCACAAGTGTTTCAAAACATTAACTTTTGATCGGGCCCTATTCTTTAAGGAATAAGAAACATATATCTTAAGGTAATTTGTACTCAAAATGTCACTAAATTTTTTGACTTATGTACAACTTGTAATCAAAATGAAGAAGAGGCTAGAAAAATGTAAGATTATTCTCTATTTTACAAAATTCCATATCTAGTAATATACCCATTAATAAAATCAAAGGATCTTATCTGTATTTGTGTTCATCTAACAAACATACAACTAGCTAATCTATTTTATTACATAATCTATATAGGAAACATTGAGGTATATCAACTTTTTTGAATCTATTTTAGAAATTTGATTGTTGTGTGTTTAATCGTAATGGATTCTGTAGTTGCACAATAATATAATATCATTGGCTTATCTTCTAAGAATGTACAACACTGTGACATGTGTATGATATTGAATATAACTAAGGATAATGAATATTGTCTAAACATGAGGACATTATATTGAGTGGATATATATATAATTTACATTAGTTGTATTATAAGGCTTGTAGCCTATGATTTATCTTTTAACCCTAATCCTAACCCTCCCCCTATTGAAATTCAATCCTAATTGAACTATATCCCTAACGATAACCCTAACCTATTGAAGTTCAACCCTAATTGAACCTAAACACTAACCCTAACATTAATTCTAATTGTAACCCTAATTAAACCCTAACCTTAACCCTAATTGAACCCTAATCCTAAATTGAATTTAACCCTAACTATAGTTGAATCCCAATCCTAACCTTAGTTGAACCTTGACCCTAATTGAATATGAACCCTAACCATAACTCTAGTTGTATATCTTAACCCTAATTGAATATGAATCCTAACCATGTAACCCTAATTAAGTCCTAATTGAATCTTAACTCTTATAGTAATTGTAACCATAACCCTAATCCTAGTTGAATTCTAACCTCAATCCTAACCGTAACCCCACACTTTATTCTAAAACCCTTACCCTAATTGAACATCAATTGAACCTAACCCTAACTCTAATTAAATCTTAACCCAAATTAGACCCCAACCCTAACACTAATTAATCACCAACCTTAACCTTGGCCCTTACTCTAGTCCTAACCCTAATCTTATCTTGGAAATCCTAACCCTAACCATAACCCTAATCTTGTTGAAATTTAACCCTAATTAATCTAGATCCCTAATCTTAAATAATTGAAGTTCAAACCCAATCGAACCTAAACACTAACCCTAACCTTAATCCTAACTATAACCCTAATTAAACCCTAAACTTAATCCTAAATGAACCCTAAACCTAACATTACTTTAACCCTATCTATAATTGAATATAAATCCTAAACCTAATTGAATATAAAGCATAACCATAACCCCAATTAATTCCTAATTGAATCTTAATTGTTACCATAATTGTAACCATAACTCTAATCCTAGCCGAATTCTAACCCCAACCCTAAGCCTAACCCCAAACTTTATCTTAGAACCCTTACCCTAATTGAACCCTACTATGACCTTAACCCTAATTAAAGACTATTCTAATGCTAATCCTAACCCTAGCCTAACCTCAACCCTCATTGATCTCTAATTGAAGATTAATCCTAATTTATCCCTAACCCTAACCCTATCCTTAATTCAACCTTAATCCTAACCCTAATTGTCACCCTAATCTAGCCTCAATCATCCAAACCCTAACTTCAAGCTTTATCTTAGAATTCTTATTGAACTGTAAACCTAAAATCCTAATCCTAATCATAACCAAATTGTAAATAATAAAAAATAAATAATAATGCTATATGAATTATTTTTAAATTATATGATAAAATTAAGTGAAAATGTAATTCTTAATTCCATTAATTTTTTATAGATAGATAAGCTAGTTTTAAATATATTATTTTGAAAACTTATTTTTATATGTAATAATAAATTTGTTATATTTTATTTGTATTTAATTTTGTAAGTTTAAATTGATTTTACATGAGCACTTATTATGATTTTTTTTTATATTAGATGTATATTGAAGTTGTTATATTTTTGTACTATTAAATCTTTAGTAAAACCTTAAGTTTATAATATTTCTATACGTATATATATTAAATTTAAATAAAATAGAATATTAACCATTTTTCCTTTGAAACATTTCTAATTTTAAAAAAAATCCTTTTTTAATGTTTTAAATATATTAATTTAGAAACATATTTTTATGTGTAATAATAAATTATAATATTTCCTTATTTAATTTTCAATTTTTTGAATTTTAAATACATTATAATATAATTTTAATTTCTATTCTAATATTATGACCTTTTTTATATTATGTATAAGAAGAGCAGAAAATACAATCACAGCAGCAACGAGTTCATAGCAATCCCAAAGAATAGAAAAAAACAGAAATCCCCTCATTACAAAACATAAATCCCAAAGAAGCACAGCCCCAAGTGCGAAAAATAGCCCCCCTAACTACCCAGATACATTTATCAGAAAAGGAGTCCCCTGAAGAGGAATATCCAGAGTCCAAGCACCACCATGTATCAGCCTATAGCAATTACAACATAAACAGAAATATACAAAAAACCATAATAGAATATATCATAGTATAGAGTTGTAAGCACCAAAAATAGACAAAAAGGATATAATCATAAAGAGCAGTTTAGGATGCCTCTTGACCACCACTCGGAGCTACAAAAGTCTCTGCAGCAGCCAGACCCTCCTTAACCACTTGCCCTATATGTACCAACTTCCCATCCTTTTTCCTCTGCACATCAGCAAGGTCTTGCCAGAAATCCTGAAGAATTTCCTTGAAAACCTCAATCACTGGATGTCCCTCCGGCCATAACTGTCCATACCTGTCCTCCATAATACCAGTAGTAACCTGAGTGTTCTCCAAATAGCTCCAAAACTTATCTTTTGAAAGGGACACAGTGAAATAAACCTGCATAGCAATAGTGTAGAAAATGAGTCTCCTAGAAGACTCAGTAAGCAACCTCCTCTTTCCTTGAAAACAATCCTCATTTCTAGCCTTCCATATGAACCACAAAATGCTAGAAGAAAGACAAAGCCAAAATAAAGCAGCAACTTTCCCCATCTTTATGTTATGGTTAAACAAAAATTTTGCAGGGAGAGGATGTCCATCATTCCCCCATATATCTTGTTGATCACAGAAAATTCTCCAAATTTCTTTTGCAAAGATACAGCCAAAAAAAATATGATGAATTGTCTCAGGAACTTTACAAATGCTACATATGTCAATATCATCTGGTTTACTTTTGAATGAGAGTTTATGAATAATAAGAAGCCATCTGAAGCAAGCAATTTTAGCTTCAAGTTGCCTTGACCAGTTAAAGATAAAGATTTTCTGCCATTGATCTTTATTCCATTGTAAGTTCCAGATTTGATTTAAATGTTCAGTCAGATCCAAGTGATCCGTTAACATGGTGTATAATTCTCTGACTTTAGCCCTTCTTATGTTAGTACCATTCTTCCAATGAAAATCTTTGAATTGATTATCATTCATCTTGGAAATCACAGGGAACTTAAGCCATTTACAGGCCTCTCTAAGGATAGTATAGGTTCTCCAATTAGTAGGAGGTATATTGAATTTAGTAGTCAGCTCATTCCAGTTTATCAATTTGCCATCTTTCAAAACATCATTAAAGGAGTGGATACCTTTCTGGGCCCATCCTTTAGCAGAACACCCCTGAAGAAGAGCCAAGGGTTTTCCATTATGCCTTAAATTCCACCATACAGATCTGTGCCCCTGTATAACCCCAAAATCCCCCTTGGTGAAATGATGGTTGACTAGATGCTTCTTCATCACATCCCAGGCCTTCCAAATTGTCCTAAATACCTTGGACCCTGCTGGTAACATATCGTGTTCACTACTCAAAATATCACTGAGAGGAAGAGCCCTCCATGTCTTTGCATGCTTAGGAACAGCATTAATCATATTCTGTCTGACAAGAACTTTCCATGGCTCTCCCCCTTCAAGAGCCCCAATCACCCATTTGGCAGCTAGGGCAATGCCCTGTAGCCTTAGATCCTTTAATCCCAGACCCCCGTTGATTTTATCCAGTGTACACCATTCCCATTTAACCATATGCTTCTTTCTCTTCCCCTTACCATCCGACCAGAGAAAGGCCCTTATTTTTTTCTGTATCTCATTAATTTGATAAGAGTTAAAAAACCAGACAGAGGCAAAATAGACACTATAAGAAGAAAGAATCTTTTGACAAATTTGTATGCGACCAGCAAGAGATAGAAATTGTCTATTCCATTTAGCAATTTTACCTTCAATTTTATCTCTGATCCAGTGCCATTTTTTTTGATAGGAATTTAAAATTTATTCCATTACCTGACAATTTTTAGGGGACCACCCCAAATCCCAAAATTTTAAGCCAATCTAAGTCTCAAGGACATTTTAATTTGAATTTTAAACTTTATTTTATAATTTTATTTCTATTCTAATATTAAAGGACATTTTACAATGAATCAAAGAATATTTTTCTTTTTTAAAGATTTTTAATATTTTTTTTAATTTTAAGTAGATTAATATAGAAACTTAGTTATATATGTAATAGTAAATTTAAGAAAGTTCTTTCATACTTTATTTTATAAATTTTAGAAACTTCTTTTTATGTGTAGTTATTTATAAATAATTATTATTTTTATTAGAAAAGATTACTTAAATAAATCTCAAGAGTTATGTTTTAAAAAGATTTTGAGTTTTTTAAATTTTAAGTATACTAATTTAGAAACTTATTTAAGTTTAGAATATTTGCTTTATACTTAAGTTTTTAAATTTTAGAAACTACTTTTTATCTCTAATAATTTAACCCATATTTTTTATACTTCATCTTTTTCTTTTTTTTGATGGAGGTCATCCACAAATTACTTTTTGCTACCCGATACGGGAGCATGAGCCTTCTTGGGCTGAACCTCTTCAGCTAAGAGCCAAGGACTAAGGGGTATCCATTCCACCAAATTCGCCTGGGGCACGATCCCGACCTCATCCCTTTTTCGGTGTCGGAGCCTTGCACTCAGCAAGACTTGATCCCTAGTGGGCTCATTTTGAACCTTTCAACTTCACTAGTAGACCAAGGGCCCATTGGCATACTTCATCTTTTTGAAAATATTTGTTTCATACTTTATATTTGAGTACGGTGAACATCATTAAAGAAATTTCTAAAAACAAAAAAATAGCAACCTTTTTTTATGTACACGGATTCCCAAGGAATTGACTTTCATTGTAAACACCTATCGGTGTAACCATGCACCTCAAAAAATTCTTTGAAACTATGTTCAATATTCCCTACAACTAATAGTGTGTTAGTAACCAATGGCACTCGAGGCTTTGCATCCTTAAGTGAAAGTTCATGAAGGGATCTCTCAAAATAGTTAAGAAGTGCATATAGTGCTCTTTTAGGTCTAAGGTAAATAATTTGTTATTATATTCAACTTTTAAATCAATTGCATAATTGAAAACACTTGTTTCTAATATTTTTTTAGAACGAACTCAAACTTGTTCATTATTTCTATGCAAAAGGGGCGATTTCAAAGAAATAAAATATATTTTCAAATATGGGTTTTCTCATAGTGGAAAGTGTAGAAAATTGGAGAACCTTCATTTTATCAAACACTAAGTGAAATAAATTTGAAGAAAAATACTCATTTAAAAGATATACATATATCAAAAGCATGATAGTTAACAAATAAAACCATAAAAATAATAGTTTACTTCTTAAAAAAAATTTAAGATTCAAGCACTAAGCACAATAAAAGAAGAAAAAACTCCTTTAAAAGAAAAGCATATATTTAAAGCATGATAGGTAACACAATCTATAAAGCCACATAAAAGAATAGTTCACTTCTAATAGTGTTGTTGACTAAACACACATAAAGAGCATAACACAAACATAAATGTTTTTGAAAATTTTAGTACTCAATTGAAGTGTGGGCTAGATACTGAAATTTAAAAATAAAAATTCAAAAAAAATAAAATAAAAAATATTTTTGATAATTCAGTAACTTAACCATGTATCTCAAAACTTGTTCTAAGCATTAGATTGGGAAGCACTCACATAATTTTAATTTTACTTTTTTTCCATCTATATTTCTTCTAAAATTTCTTCAATCTCTATTATTACTTGATAAAGAGTCAATTAAGGAACATATGCAATTAGACCAAGATATTTTTCTAGTAGTAACAATAAGTAAAAAAATATAGATTGAACTTGGTGAAGTACATTTTTTATATATTTTAGTGTAATAATTAAAATATTGAGTGGTATTTAGTAAAATTAGTTAAACCAATGAAATCATAGTTGAATAAATGAAATACAATCTTGGTGTTGATATATTTTACCCATTCATTAACAAGGTATAGGTAATGTAATGACAAAAATTGTACTCCCTTCTTGGAGATGGTACAATTTCTCATTTAATCTAGACCTATTAGTACCCTTGCATTTATGACCCTTTAAACCATCATTAATAGGCCCCTAAGACCTTTATTTCAGATCTCGAGGCTTATTTCAACTAAAATCCCAAGAAAATCATTAATTTTTCTAACAGCCCATCATTAGCCCACCCCAAACATCTAGGGTGGAACTCATACGCCACCTTGGGTGCATGAGTCCTGTGTAGCCCATTTTTAGGGTTTGAGTGAGAAATTCAAGTTTATAATTCAAAATTTTGGTTGGTGTCAACCTTTGAGATCTAAATAATGGTAAATTGGGTGTAATTCCTATATAAACAAGCTTCTAAGTCATTATTTTCATCTAGAACAAGCAATTTCAAGATCTAAGCAGTCACAAGCACTAAAGAATACTTTCATAAGAGCATTCAAGAGCAAGTAACAAGCAAAGTTGAAGTCTTGGAGCAACATTATAGTGTTTTTGTAGGTATTCAAGCTCACTTTTATTCAATATATAGCATTGTCAACGATTGATTATGGTTGCCTATGGTGAATCATGATGGATTCTAGGTTGGGGAGATGCAACTAGCCATTAAGCCAAGCCTAATGAATTTTTTCCTAAGTGATTCCATCCTCCATTATCACTCTACTTTCAACCTAAGGAAGGTACATGCATCATTATGGCTTATTAGGGTGGTTAGATATCTCCCAAATTGAGTCATTCATCTTCATGTTTCATTCATGCATCTCTTTCTATCACACTAGAATAGGGTTGCATTGCATTTTATATTTCCTAGTCTTAAAAAAACTTATGATTAGAGTTTGCATTCATTTACTTTCAAGATTCATTATTTCTATCAAGGTTTAATTACCAAATGAGGGGTTTTACCAAGGCAAACCCCCCATTAGAAAATCAACACTATACTCTATTTTATAGGTCTTTTTATAGGTTTAGATCCAGAAATCAAGTTGATAAAAGAGCAGATTCAAACTTTGACTTCCCAAAAAAGCAAGATGGGGCCGATACGCCACAAGTGGCATATAAGTCCTAGTACAAACAAATTTCTAGATTTCTAAAGATCTTGAGTTCGTACTGCCAAATTCTTATTTTAGACTAGAAACCCTAATGTGGGACTGATATGCCCAACTTGGCATATGAGTCCCAATGTTCCCTAAAGTCTACATTTTTAGAGTTTTAGAGCTTATCTCGAGTCCACTCAAGTTCCCAGTTGCACTTCTCTGATTTCCACATTTATTGTTTTGTTTTGCATCCATTTTTAAATCATTTAGTGAAGTCTTGTATGTCATTAGTCTTTCCAAGCCCTAGGGTGGTGGTGAACCCCTCTTTAGTCAATTATCATACCCTAGAACATCCTTATTGTAGATATTTTTCCTTCGTTTCGTCCCTAACTTGAGATCTCTAGGGGTCTCCTTGAGTGTTATGTTAGTGAAATAGGAGGGTCTCATCCCCCTTGTGCTTCATCTCCTAAAAGGTGGGGCACCCTATTTCCAACATTACATTTTGGTGAACCTTCATTCAGAATATCTTAATTATGATTTGGAGTGCATCGTCATCCTAGATCTAGCTTGCATTAGGTTTTGCATTAGTTGATTTGCATCTAGGGTTTTGAAATATTGCATTGGTGAAAGTGCACATAGGTTGCATTTATGCATCTTACATCATTGAATTTCATCTGAAATCTACATTTTCACTTAGTTTAGATATCATACAAACCAGAAAGCATAACTTTCACTTATAATTTTCTGAAATTTGTGCAAAAACCCTAATCTGGGACTCATACTCCCCTCTAGGAAATTTATTCCTAGTACAAGTGATTTTGCCTAATTTCTAGGTATTTTATGGTGATTTTTATTCAACATTTAAATCCCTAAAAACCATGATTGGGACTCATACGCCCCTCTAGGTGATTTAGTCCTATTTCAGATTTTAAACTGCATTTTACAACATTAAATTCTTTATTTCTATGTTTTAGTTTGTTGTTGTTAGTTATTGTTTCAGTTTGCAGAGTTTATGTTACATTCATTTCAATTGTGGCTAGAATTAGATTACTATACTTTTCATTTTCAACATTTGTTCATAGTTCAATTAGATTAGATTACATTTGTCATTCATTAGTAAACAAAAACACCTATAAATCGATGAACCACTTGGAGAAA
The DNA here is from genome assembly GCA_007258455.2 of Sequoia sempervirens. Lineage (NCBI taxonomy): Eukaryota > Viridiplantae > Streptophyta > Pinopsida > Cupressales > Cupressaceae > Sequoia > Sequoia sempervirens. The sequence goes on along the minus strand of VDFB02000363.1, from coordinate 53,854,871 downwards.
GCAGAATTATTTGAATATGTAAAATCTTTTTTTCCAAGTTAACCTAACCCTCAAGCGTTTTAGTAGTGGTGACTTTGACATGTTAGATAAAGCCCTTGGGGATTTCTCCTCACAAGGTTCATCCACTAAGGCTTGTCATGACAAACCAAAACCAAGAGAAGTTAATGTGATTCAACCTCAAATTATCCTTTACCCACCTTCACACAAACCTCAGATTCAAAACAAACCCATTTTCACCCTTGAAACACCTAACAAAAATGTTTTACAGCAATCAAGTTATAATACCATTGCTCATACATACAACACTAGGAATAATCCACAACCAAGACAACCAACCACAACATCCTTACATTTTCCTAACACCATCTTTCCTGGTGCCCCTCGTTTACCTTTGAATAGTGGAAAGGAGTATGATCTTGTTGAAAAACTTAAAAATACTCCCACAAAAATATCCCTACGGGATATGATTCAAAGTTCACCTAGTTATCACTCTATGCTTCAAACAACCTTGCAACAAGTTGTGGTTTCTTCTAGTACAAATGCAAATGATGTAGTAGCTCTAATTCAAGGAATGAATATGGTTAACATGGACATTACTTTTCATCAACATGAGTTACATCCTTTGGAAGTGAGAAATAAAAATGATGCATTCATGATAATAGCCACTTATGACGGGTGGGGAATAAAAAAGAACCCTTGCTGACAATGGCTCTACCCTTAATGTATGTAGTGTGACCCTTTAAGATAAACTAGGTGTGGATAAGTCAAAAATTCAATGTGGTTCTTTATTGATTCGAGGATTTGATAATGTCAAAAAGAAACCACTTGGTGTGATTACTTTTCCTATTACAGTTGGAAAGGATACCTTGCAAAAACCTATTCATATCATGCCCGATAATCTTTCATACAATATTCTTTTCAGGTGACCTTGGATTCATGAGATGCATGCAGTGCCTTCAACTCTTCATTGTATAATGAAGTATGTCTAAAACAATAAGGTATACCAGGTTGAAATAGACCCCAAGCCTGAAAGTTGCTTACAAGTTGAAAAAGGAACGACAAGTCCTCTAAACACATTATTTCCAACATTAAACATAGAACCTATGGAAGAATAAAAACAAGAGATGGAAAAAGTTTCGAAGGTATTGGACGATGATTGGGGTTCATAAGAGTTCACACCTTCGTTTATGGGAGAATACATAATCACAACAAAAGAAACAGAAAAATAAAAGTAACCAATGTTAATGTCAACGCAAAATTTGGAATTAAACTCACAAGCATCTACCTCATAGACTCTTGAAGATGACACAAACTATACAAATTTTTTTTATGAGATAGACTATCAACAACCACAAAACCCGAAGGAAATGGAGAGAATTTATGGGAAAGGTTATGAGTTCATGAAACAACTTGGTTATAGTGGAAAAGGATGCGGGAAGAAAGAAAAACACCTATTTGTGTTCCTATAGAGCGTAACACACAAGAAGAAAAAAGTGGTTTGGGATATTGCCCTTCTACGATAATGCAAGCAATGAAAAGACCCTCATTAAACATCAACACCATCATGTGTAACCCTAAAACAACACTCACTTTGAAGTATCTGGAATTGATTGACATAACTTGTGAAGCATCATTGGAGCATTTTGAAGATGATGAAGCCCTGAAAGAAATGTTAGGAGTTTATGATAAACCATTTACTCCTAGAAAGAAATGGGTTACATGTGTTATGATTAGTACTAACAAAGAAGATAGAGAAAATAAAATTAATGAGATTGATAGAGGAAACAAAGAATAAAACCTTGAATTCCTGAAACAAAATGTACTTCCTTTAGGAGATACCATTGACATACCGATGGACATTAACAATGAAGAAAAAGTGATTAAGATAGAAAAGTTCCTTGATGATGATGAACAAGAAGACAATGCAATTTTAATTCATGAATTTCCTATACTTTTTGCTTGGACTTATTTGGATATGCCAAGAATTGATGCTAAGATCGTAACACACAATATAGTCCTTGCTGAAAATGCTAAATCTGTTCGACAAAAGATATGAAAGATGAACCCTAAGATATCTTTACTAGTTAAGGACGAGATTGAAAAAATCCTCAAAGCTGAATTTATATGTTCTATAGATTATTCTCCTTGGATCTTGAACATTGTCATAGTTGCGAAACCTGATGATCGTATTAGGATGTGTACAAACTTTCATGATTTAAATAAAGCATGTTTAAAAGATGACTTTCCCCTTCCTAATATTGACATGATAGTAGAATTGATTGCGGGACATGTTTTCTTGTCATTCATGGATTGATTCTTTGGATACAATCAAATCTTTAATATCAACCTTCAAGATCAATACAAAACAACATTTACCATAGCTTGGGGAACATTTTGTTGGGTAATGATGCCTTTTGGATTAAAGAATGTGGGCACAACATATCAATGAGCTATGACATTGATATTTCATGATTACCTACATAAGATTTTGGAAGACTATGTTGATGGCATTCTAGCCAAATCTTTAATTCGACAAGACAATGTGAATATTCTTTGAAATATCTTTAAGTGAATGCAAAATACAACATGAGATTGAATCCGAAAAAGTGTATCTTTAGTGTGGATAGTGGAATTTTTTTAGGTTTTATCATATCTCACAGAGGCATTGAGGTGGACACAAAGAAAATTGATTCTATAGTTAACATGCCACCTCCTAGAGACATCTCTCAATCGCCTACTTTACATGGAAGAATTCAGACTATTTGAAATTTTATAGCATCCCTAGTGGATTGAACATTACCTTTTACAAATCTTAAGAAAGATGTTCAGTTTAATTGGAATGAGGATTGCAAACAATATTTTGAGAGTTTGAAAGATTATCTCGCTACTTCACCTGTTTTACAACCCGCTATGCAAGACAAACCATTCATTCTTTATACAACAGCATCGGTCCATGCTCTCACAACATTGTTGGCCCAACAAGATGAAGATGGTAAAGAACATCTCGTTTATTACATTAGCCAAACTCTGATCGATTATGAGACATGATACACAACAATAGAGAAACAATGTTTAGCCCTTGTATTCACTACTAGTAAACTGTGACATTACTTATTGAATGTTGAAATACAATCTTTAGTAGTCATTAGTATGCTTCAAAAAAATTGACATAAAAAACCCATGAAGATAAACTGCATACATGAATACTACTATATGTCTTTAGGTCTGTCACCACTATCATAACCGCCTTCATTTGCATCCTTGTCATCATGAAATAAGGATCTATGACTGTCCTTTACACAAATTTATGCTTTAACTGTCACTGTACACTGATGACTATCTCTCTTGGTTATTTGCCTTTCCAGTGTATTTTCTTGGGCCTCATTATGAGGAGGAGCATGATGGAGCTCTTGTCTTGTACACAACCAGTGCTCTGTCCTTGAACATTACCATCAAAACCCTCCTTGGTTGCTTACTGTAGGTCTTCAAAACCTTCCTTCATCTATCTACTGTACTGTCCCCTTTCAATATCCCTAGAAACTGTCTTTAGATGCATAGATTCTAGCTGTCATTGTTGCCTTTGACAATCTGCATGGTTTTTTGTGCTCCATCATTATAGACTGCCCCTAACCTTCAAAAGATTTTAGGACCCCTACTAGTCATCCATTCTAATTCCATGAGGGCATCTCATTCCACCTCTCGAAGCTCACATACTATGTCCTCATGACTTTACCTTGTTATCATAGTGACTGTCCTTCCACTATTTGTATTCTTCCCTCTATTCATTCTTTACCAAGAGAGAACCAATTTTCTGATTGTCATGGTACATATTATTTCTTCCTGCTGACATATACAGATCTGATGTGGTTTGCAACAACTTATCATCTTAATCAAGTGGCACACAACACTACAATCATTCTAATGTTTGTAACTCCAATCACCGTGGTCAGAAATCTGATATAAACCTTGTCACTTGTTCATTCAAATATCCTCTACTTCCTCTCAGCTGTGCACAACTCTGTCTTCTTGCATGGGCTGTCATTTGACTGTGATCCCTGGAATGTTAACTCTGTACTCTTGCTTGAAGATGAAGACTTTGAAATGTAGACCATTCTTTTACCTCGCTTACAAACATTTTCACTGTCATCATCTTGATCTGCTCACTGCATCAGTCCATCATTCCTTTCATTAATATAACAGTCCCTTGGCATGTGTATTGAATGCTATGGACTGTACCTTGTTCACAGTTTTAAAGGTCACTGTACAGTCACACCAAACTCCTTTCAAAGTCATTAGCAAATGTCCACTTTCATCTAGGTTGCTTAAGCACAAAAGCTAACCTCTGCCATTTCTTTCTTTGGATTGGACTACCATGTTGGCTGCCTACAGGCTTATGTGGGCTGTGGAATGTTAGACATGGACTGTCACCTTTATTCATCTTTGATGAAAGAGGATTAAAACCCAATCTCAGGTCAAACTTCGCCAAGGGGACTGAGTAATCACCAATCATCATATGCTCATTTAAGCTCCAATAATTTTACTATGATGAAGTTCCTTGAGGTCTGCCCATTTCATAACTGTAATGACATCTTGTATGCTGCTCATTGTCATGCATTTTGATCTATGCTGTCATTTCCCTTTCTTATCAGCAAAATGAAGCCTCATGCTGTCTTTACATTGAATCATTTGGGTAAACTTTGGCAAACTTAAAGCTTTCACCCTTTGTTCACAGTAGAAACAAAAAAGGAAAATCCCCCCGTAGCTTGCTCCTATTCCTGTCATGGATTTTGTTTCCTGGATACAATGTTTTTCTGTATTTTTTCTAAAAATATAGGGCACTATGATTTCAGAACCCTTGCAATATATCACTGTTGTTTGAATCTATTCTGGAACTATCACAATGTAAAAGTCATCGTGCTGTGTAGAGACATATCATTCCTATGACACCCTAAAACCTTAGGATTTTAAAGAAATGAATAGAGGCCAAGTCCTCGTATTAACACATTAAAGCTGGGAAAAGGCTACTCCATAGTTTTCATCACACAATACTTTCTCCATTCTTAAACGTCTACAGGTTTTGACATATGCAAATGACATTAAAACAAAGATATATGCTGATATGTAGAAATCTCTAAGGATCTTGGCATACCTATCACTGCACGAAGGTAAAGGCATGCATCTCGCCCTGTAGATGGAGATGCAAGTGGAAACCCCAAAAGTCTCCAACGCCGCTGCAACGTTGCTTTAAATCCCCTTGAAAATCTCCTACCTCCATGTATCATGCCAAGCCTTTCCCATGATCTCTGCAATGTGAGCGATACTTGCATGAAATACTGAAACTTCTCCAACCTCCATGCAATGTGTCATGCTTTTGTTTGACCTTTGAAGACTTGCTGTCGAGTGTTGAAAATGGTAAAATCTCCACATTGCTGCAATAACTCTGGTTTCCATACTAACCTGCTGAAGGCGTGGAGGTAAAACAACCAGCAGAAAAACCCCTTGTCTTAATGAAACACAAACTCTTTCCAAAACAAACTCCCTCCCAAAACTCATGCACGTGGACTTAGATTCCCTCAAAAAGCTTAAGGTTCTAGAAACCTTACTAAATGTTATGACATTTTCAAAAGGCTAAACAATGACTTACGAGTTACGTGCACGAACATAGGGAAACATGTTACCAAGCTTCTATTTTTGGGAGAAATTTTTCAGATTCTTCCAAATTATCTTACCAATACTTTCTTAACCATATCATAATCTGGTGTGACTATTTAGACCAAAGGGGCAAAATAGGCTAAAAATAATATTATATTACATTATATGAATTATAATGATATATATAATATATTAAGATAATATTATTATTAGATTAATACTAATATGATATTATATAATCATGAATATTATATTAGATTATTAATAATATTATTAAATCATTAATTATATTATAATATTATCATTAATTATATTATCATATTATAATTTTAACAAATATAAAATATATATTTAATATTAATATAGTATTAGTACTATATTATAATTTTAATATAATTATAATTATAATAATTATCATACTAATAGTTTTTTAAAATTTAATGTTTAAGATATATCTTAAAATGTTATAGTTTTCAATATATAATGTAATTAATTATAATATAGAGCATTTACATATTACAATAAAGTTTTATTTAATTTAATGAAGTCTTTATGAATACTAGAAATAAAAATTGAACACATTACATTAAAGATTAAAATGATAAATACATGATTAATTTAATAATGTTTATCAAATTAATTAATTTCTAAGGCTTTTAGCTTTTCTTGTTTTTCTTTCCTCTTCGCTAGTTGTTTTCCTTTCTTCATTTTTTCATATCTATAATATGTGAAGGGTGACATAATTCATAGTCCTTTGAAAGAATTTACATGAGAAATCACTACAAATGTCAATCTAGCTCTTTCAATGAGTCTTATACCAGCTTTAGCTTTTTGGAGTGTCAATCCTTGCAACTTGTGTATTGTCAGAGCCCAAGTTAATCGTAATGGTATTTTTTTTGTGTTTCCCCTTTGAATTTTTGCAATTAGTACTATACATAGATGGCAATCACTGAAAGTTATTTCAAAGTAGTTGTCAAACTAAACAAGTACATATGATGGTGGTTGTAGTGGTACGGTGCTAAGTGAATATGCACTATTTTGTATATATCCAAGTGCTTCATTTACAAGTCCTACTTCTATCCATGAGTTTGATGTTAACATTACTCTTGCATTATTACTAAGTAACGATTCTATATTGAGTTCATTGTTCCTACCTCCTTTAATGGCACTTAGAATTTCAGCTTTTATGGCAGTGCTTCATGCAACAAGCTTTGACAATATATATAATTTTCTTCTTTTATGGTTGTGAACATTTTCATTTGTTGAAAACAAATGAAAACTTTCAAATTCTTTGTTCTTTCTTGCATTGATTCTTGCATTTGATCTTGACATAAGAAACATCCAATCATCGATTGTAGGTTTCACATCCTTAATGTTTGTTAGAATTTGATGAAATCTTCATTGTTCTTGGTTTTTTCCATCTTGTCGAAAAACATGAATTAATGTAATGACCATTTTGAATTATTCCCATAGTAGTTTTCCTTGCATTTTGTTCTCATATAAAGCCCAATCATTTACTAGAGGTAATTGTGGGGTAAAAGCAGAAAGTTGTGTCACACTTTATAAAGGAAACAACCAACACTAATCCAACTTTTAAACTTGAATCACTAAAAAGTGGCATTTATGTTTTGAATTTTGAAATGATGTAAACTAGTAAAATATGTATTTTTTAGTATATTTTATGTTTGTATTTTTAAAAAATTGAAAAATTATTTTAAACTAGTTTTTAATAAATTAACAAAATAATTTAGTTGCTGATAAAATACTGAAAAATGAAGTTGCATGGGATGTCAAATTTTTTATAGTAAATTTTATTATTTTTCTTTCAATTTTTTTATGTGTATTTATAACTTGAGACTTTAGTGCATGGATATATTTTTTTCTAATTTTGATAAGTATATAATTTTAAATAAATATTAAAATGTGCATGAATCAAAAAATAGTTGTTTCCATCGGACGTCAACTTTCATATTAAATATTTATCTAAAATGGAAAAAAAACTATACCATCTTGAAATAGATTCTTTTATCTAGTGCATCTTATTTTTTTTAATTTTTTTAAAATAAGTTTTAGTATTTTTCCTTGGCATGGTAATCAACCTAATATTTTGTGTTGATAACCTACTTTTAGTAAGAATAAAATATAAAATATAAATAATAAGTAAACTATTGAAATAAATATATTTTTGAAAACTACACTGATAAAACTACAAAAGGGTATTTTTTATATATTTTTTTAAAATGTTATTTACATTAGCAAGAGTTATTGAAACCTCAAGTTTTTCAAATAATTTTATTGTTTTGGTAAATTGGAGTCAAAATGGTGCTCATGTATTTTTAGCCAACAATTTTAGTTGAAAAAGTTGTGGAAGTATCTAAATTAGCTAGAATGAATCTTATTACATCATATGTTTGACCAAAATTGATTTTTAGTTAGAAATACTTAAATTCAATTGTGCTAATAAGTTGGCTGAAAGTGTGACACAACTTTGTGCTTTTACCCTGTGCCAAGTCTCCAACTAAAATCATAGATATCCCTAATTATAAGATATTTAATTAAATTGATAACCATGAACTTGTATAGAAGGAACTATAATAGAATTGAATCAAAAAATATCCTAATGTAAAGTTAACAATGTTAGCAATTTGAATCCAAAACTTACCTCCAAATCTTTGATTAGCATTTTTTGGGAATGCTTGTCGAAGCCTGAAATCTATGTCTTCAAGCAACCTCTCTTTAAGGAAACTCATTTCATCTATCAAATATGTATTTGACATGTGATATTTTTTCTTGGAAATTTGTAAATCTTGTCCCTTCAAGTTCATTGAAATCTCCTATTGGAATTCTTAGCTTTGAATGAATTGTTGAAGCACCAATGTTGAATGTTGCAACTCTAGTAGGCACGAGTAGAAGAATACGATATTTTTTGGGACAAGACAAATTTTATAGTGCTTGAGTAATGGCACCAATGACATGAGACTTACCTAAACCTATAGTGCCTTGAATTATCATATAGAGGGGAAATTTATTTTCATTTGATTGGTAATGTGATGTGATAATGTTGACTACTTTATGTTGTTGCTCATTGAGATTTGTGTAGTCAACACAGTGTGGAATATCATTGTGAATGAGGAAACCATTAACTTTCATGTTGTTAATGAAATTTATTACCTCATTTGTATAATCTTGACCTTTAAATCCATGACACCAATCTATCTATATATCTATTTCTCTTCTACCCAACATATCTATCTCTTAAACTTGCAAGATTTGGCCACGATGAAGTTGAGATATAATTTCCCATTCATGTTTTGTTGTGGTTCCTTCACCATTGCCATTCCCTTCAGAATCAAAGTCACTAAGGATTTCATTATCTTTAGTAGGTGTGGTTCCTTGTAAATGCCATGGATGATAGTTGAAGTTGTCACACTTTGCCACTATTGATTCATTGTCATGTGCCCAGTATCCCTTTGAATGTCTCAAAAAGGTTTGTAAAGTATCAACTTGGAAAAGAAAAAATCTATCCATTTTTCAGAGCCACATATTGGAATCAAATTAAATCTAGGAAACACTCTTACCATGACAAAAATTTCTCTAATATTCTATTTGTTTTCTCCTTTTCTTTTTCGATTATATATCCATGATTTTTCCACATCGATAGGTGATACAACTTCCATAGTGGAAGGCCTATTTTTGTTTGCATAAATAAATGATATGGTTTGTTCTTCATTGAAATCTTCATTATTTAATGCAGATCAATGGCTCTAGGTCTTATCAAACTTAGAAAAAATTGCAGCAATTTAAGTAATTAAACCAAAATCTTCACCCAAACTAGAATGGAAAAAACACAAAACCATTTTGCAATATTTTATTATCCTCTTTCATTCAAATATACAAAGGATATCTTAATATGCACTCACAAATGAATTCCTGTCAGTTGCAATGTTTCCTAGCATTGTTCTTTCACCAATTAGCCACACACTTGCTAGTTTCTACTGGAAATTTTTTTAACTTGTTAAAGGAGTCGATTCACCCGCCCAATTCACTTTCAACCCCCTCTATCCTCTTCTACATGTCACACCTCATATCAATTCATTTCATAGTTGAAATTTCTAGCTCTCACCCTGGTTGATGTCTTCTTTTTTTTCATTTTTTGTTGCTCTTTCAATTGTATATTTTTTCAAATTCCCCCAATGGGTCGAATGCTTCCTTCTTTTTCACTTTTTGCTCATATTTCCCCAAAACCTTAGTGCCTCAACTTCCCATCTTCTCTTATGTTTTTCATGCTGCCCAAAAATCATTAATTTTATCTTTTTCTATTGAAAAAGAAGGATGCCAAAGGAAGTATCTAACTCTTATGCTCAAAATATGAAGTGCCCAACTTGGGGTAGTCAACATACAAGGGAATTTTATATATTTTAATTTGCAATGATTAAATACAAACTTCTAGTGTTGGTTTTTATTCATTCTTTGAACTTTAGAATTTGATATTAATTAAATATCTCCCATATTGAAATTCTAGTTGGACAAGTAAATGACATCATCTAGAATGAATGTAGATAAACAAACACATGTACACCAATTTTTTTTTTAAAAGCAAACAAAAACAAAATTGTATGAAGGTTGATTAAGGTAGCTGGCATACCCAGATGCTCTTGCATCATTATTTAAGACCACATGTTTAAAGACCTCATTTGTTACATTTAAGTTGACAACCTTCTATTTCTCTTTGCTAGTGGAAGTTCCAAGAACATGTGGCTTGTTTCTTGAGCTCCAATTTATCCCTTTCAATTATTATTTCTATGAGAAGCCTCTTATAAGCTCTTGCAACTAAATCATCAGGGTTCTCAATGTTTGCTAGACACATCAACATCTAGTGGTATGTTTTAGAGCTCTTTTCTAATTTAGATGCATACTTTGTGATATATTTAACTACAATATATGTTTAGATATAGTAGGTTTCCAATCAATATTGGCTCTATGTATCGTTTGTGAGTATTCAACCTACCATCATTTCTTAATAGTGCAAATCTTTTTTCATCATTTTGTATATCCTCATATACTTTTGATCCATCTAAGTTTAATGGCCATAGAGCATTATACCTTTATTTCAAATAAAAAAATATGTTTTAAATTTAGTACTTAATTACAATAGTAAATTATGTACAATAATTCAAATAAAAATATATAACAATATATTTACCTGTAGACAATTTTTCCTGCCCTTTTCTTTAGAAATGAACCCTCTCAACACATTTTGTGTCTCTCAACAGTGTTAAGTATCTCTTCATAGTCAATATCAAAAACAATTTTTGCGAGATGTCTGGTGTTCCTAAGGCATGGATGTTGAGAATTTTTTTGGAATGCCTACAATTTATAACATAATGTGTAATTTGATCTTTATTTTTTAAAATAATTGGCTATATATATATATATATCTAATCAGGCATATAATTTTAACTTATTCTAAATATACCTATATGTTTCATTGATGCATATCTTATCTAGGATTCCATGCATGAATGACATAGTGTAAATAAGTTTTAGCATTCCTTTTTTAATCTTCATTAGCCAAATCAATTTTGTTAATATCGATTGCTCCCTTAATCCATATGAACCCATGAACATGTGTTGAACCTCTATGTTGCCACTTGTATCTACACCAGTAATCTATAACATTCATTCCTTTTTCAAGTATCTCCTTTTTGAAGTATGTGTGGCGTAAATGCATGTATTCTACTACAATGTGAGGGTAGTCTATGATATTTTTCTTCCACCATGCTTGTGTTTCACATGGATTAGTAGGTGGTACTCCAGGAATTAATGTGTGTAGATCAATCCAATACAAATCAATTGCACTCAAAGTAAAAATCATGTAGGTGTGCCTATCTGATGAAGCATGTTTGTCAACTATGCCTGACATTTTTCCCAGTATGATCTGGGTATGTGTAGGATAATCATGAAAAAAATAGGCCCTTAAGTGGCAAAAAATTCAGAAAAATCAGAGTTTGGCAACTTGCCATAAAATTTGAATAAGTTATCTATATTATTTCAAAAATATGTAAGAATAGAATCTGTAGAAAATTGAATGTAGTTTCTAAACTACTAGGTTTTTTTTTTTTTTAATCTAGTTGGTGAAAATTTGAAATTTCAATGCAATAGTACTTAACTTTCAAGGAAAAAATAAGTAGGTGTCTGTCTAACCACCCTAACCATAATAAAATGATAATATTTTTTTATAATATTTTAAATATAAGTAGAAAACTCATGTACAGATGTGATGCATATTTTTCTATAATTTTTTTCCAAGTAAATAATTAATTATGAATTTTTTATTACAAATTTTTTAAAATATAAAAACTCGTATGTATGACCACCTTAACTTGGTCAAAACTTCATAAAATTCAATTTATTTTTTTAATCCTATAGTATGTGAAGCATAGAATGTGACACATGTTTCAGATTCAAAAAATGTGATATCATTTGAAATCTATAGATGTTTTTCAATCAGCCTATCAATGAGGACTTTAGTCATAATTCAAATAGAAAATGAATAATAATTATTAATTAAATTCAAAGTAAAGCATAAATTATATTGTTGAAAAGATAAGAATCTCCTATAAAAACCCTTTTTGTTTCATCAATTTTGGGTTAAAAAAAAGGTTGCCAGCCACATACCCATCATATCACCACTTTTTGGCCCATCATGATCCTGTACATACCCATCTATTGCCTCTCAAATTGGTTCCAAATCACATCAATTTGTCTACCAGATAAGAGTTTGGAATGTTCTCCAAGTTTTCACAAAGATCGTTTATTGTTATGGGCATGTCTTGTATACTTATTTTGATAGATATTGTTGATGAACTTTGTGCACAATGTCTCATAATCATATTCATCATGAAATATCATAATATTAGATTCTTACCAAAGTGATTATCTCTATAAAAAAGTATATGCTTCACGAACTCATGTAGGTGTACTCTCCTAAGTCGAGGTTCCAATCAATCACATTTTTCATCGGGAACAATATTGGAAATGTCATATCAAGCAAACCTATCGTTACATACTCATTTATTGGTGATCCACCAATAGAAGGACAATCAATTAATGTAGTTGGATCTCTGGTCGTATTTTTCACCCATGCATGTATTAATCTCATTTCCCTCTATACATTTGGTGGTTTCTATTCCATTGATATAGTGTGGTTTATAATATTACCCTCATCTATTTTGATTAGTGGACCAACATGTACAACCTGGTTGAGATCTGAATCGAATTCCATCTTTATTGTTTTGAGTTTCTTGAAAATATTCTGATCAAAATCCGACAATATATCATCAAGTGCATTTTCATTAATAGTAACATCATAATAGAAGTTCTCATGTTGAATCTTGTATTGAAGTGCTTTATATACTTGTTCTTTGTTAACCGTGAAGTTATAATTGGTTGTGTTGATCCTTTCTATAAACAACAATAAGGGGAGATATTTAATAGGATGCAACCATTTTTGGGAAACATTTTCTATATTTTGGTGAAAGCTTATTGTGTGGCTTTTATATTTAAACTGTCCCCTAGTTGCATGTGTTAATTGCAAGATTGGGTTGACATATGCAATCAAAATTTCTTCCACTTGAGTAAGGTTTGCAAGTTCAATCAATTGTAGTTCGAGATCCATATTGTTGGCATCTAAAAATATACTATTCCCTTTTGCTTGTCTACACCTATTGCAAGTTGGACATTGTGGCATGTGAAAGAATTTAATTATGTGAGAATATAATTTAAAATTTATGCATATATGTTGTCTATTTCATAAAAAAATATCTAATGCGATAAAATAATTTTACATAGTAATTTTATAAGTAAATTGGGTTATGATATGATTTGGGATTAAAATGACAATTAGGATTATATTTTATCATATTTTCTTTTTTATTTTTTTGCTTTTTTTTTTTTGAGAAAAAAATACGCCTCAAAAATGATAAATCTCAGTGTATATTATATAGATTATATATAAGATATATATGTTAGTTTCAACGGTAGTGCCACGGACAACAACACACATATTAATATTAATTCAAATTTATTATATTATGATTATATTATTTATTTATGTTATATTATATATTGCATTATATGAATTACAATGATATATTTAATATATTAAGATAATATTATTATTAGATTAATACTAATATAATATTATATAATCATGAATATTATATTAGATTATTACTAATACTATTATTAAATCATTCATTATATTATCATTATTATATTATAATTTTAATAAATTTTGAATATATAATTAATATTAATATTGTATTAGTACTATATTATAATTTCACTATAATTATAATAATTTTTTTTATCATATTATGATTATATTATTAGTTAAATTAGTATAATTATATTTTGATTATATTATTAGACTAATACTAATATAATATTATATAATATTATTATTAAATCATTAATTATATTATTATAATTTTAACAAATATAAAATATATATTTATTATTAATATAGTATTACTATATTATAATTTCAATATAATTATATAGAAAAATTGGCAAGGCGTAAAGTGTGAGAATTTGTAGATCGCCCAAAGTCTGTGACTGACTTGGTCATAGAGAGGAAAGGCGTGTCGGAAGACAATGCTGAACCATAGGACATACAAGTCACAATTGACTTATCCAATGAGGTTGATATTGATGTTAGGATGTTGGGCAACCTAGCATTGATTTGTTGAGTCATCAGTCCCAAGTTTGATCGCAAGGCGATTAGGGCTTGGTTGTCTACCTACTAGAAATAGATGGCGATTGTCAAGTTCCTTCCGCGAGGCTTCTTCATGGTGATATTCACATCTATGGAGGATAGGAAGGCTATGGCACTTAGGGGGCTTTGGCGAATTGATGGTTGGCCAATCTATATGGAATTATGTAAGCTTAACTTCGATCCAACCACCACTCATCCTTATGAGGTGTCGATCTGGATTCAATTACACAACTTACCCATAGAATACTAAGTTGAAGATTGTTTGGAAAAAATTGGTCACACCTTAGGAAGCCTTATGGATGTGGATTTAGAAATCTTGGATGGTGATTCATACATTTATGCCAGATTGCAAATCACATTTTGAAGGTACCTAAAGTAATGATGCTAAGCACAGGTGATAACCTATGAGTGGTCAAAGTTGATATCGAGGAGGACAAAGCATTATGCTTAAGATGTGGGAGCAGGAGTCATAAGGAATAGGCTTGTAAAAATCTAGAAAAAACAAAGAAGATCTAGCACCCTAAATCCACCCTAGCTCAAAACTTGCTCACCTTCCCTACCTTAAGTGTAACAAATGAAAATTAGGTTCTTCAAGACAAGAGTGTTGATTTGATGGGAAGTGCAGATAAGGAAAAGGTGGCAGAAGATGTATGTGGCTAGCCAAATAATAGTATAGTGCTCAAGGTTGGTCCTACGCTCAACAATGTTTTTGTGCCAGAGAATTCCCCTCAGAAGCTTGATTTCATATCAACGAAGTAGCTCTTTGGCACTGTTGCGGTCTCTGACGTGGGGGAGGGAGACCCAAATTTATGGGCTCCTTGCGCCAATGTTGCTCAATGCGATCTGGACTCCAGTGACTCAGAAGATGATTGTTCAGCTAAAGATGAATTAGATATAATTGAACCCAGACATGTAAACCAGGCAACTACTAAGGGGTTGAGAAAAGAAAATGGAAAAGGTAGGAAAACATTAAAATAAAAGAGAGAGGAGGAGGCAAAAGAAAAAGGCATTTTGAGCATCAAGGAATTCTTATTATCCAAGGGATCAAAGGTCTCCATTGGAGGCCAATGAACACCCTCACATGGAACGTCAAGGGCTTAAATGCCACTAACAAGCGGCGCTTAGTGAAGCACCATTTGGAAAAATGCTCAGTAGATTTAATGCTCTTGCATGAAAAAAAAAATAGTTTTGTTGAAGGAGATAAATTTTGTGCTTATTGCATGATGAGTCCAATTTATGGCTCAATTTTGATAGAATTTATTATCCATTTGTTGTAGTTGTCATAGACCTTGATACTTGGATGTTGACATTTTCATGTTATTTCCTCAAAACCATAGACATTGGGCATAAGCTTATTTTTGTAACCTTTAAATGACATTGACATGCTATATGAACTATCTATGTTGATTTTACATTTGGATTAATGAGTGTTACTTTAAGATAGTTATAGATATGCAATTGTTGTGTGTGTTGATGTTGTCATGCAGATATAATTACATCCTACAAAATTGAGGAAGATTCTGCCAACTAGACATTTTCCATAAAGGTCAACGAGGTGATCATTCAAAGTCAATAGAGGGAATACTCTCAATGGAGGGAGATTCCTAATTCAAATCAAAGATTGTAACTACCTTGTAAATGGTCATAATAGTTTGTGAGAAAATATAGGAGCTATTGTTATGTTAGATCTGGCTTAAAGAAAATCGGCTTGACCAAATTCCATGCATGCACAACCTCCTTTCCACTTTCTATGCTTTCCCTAAAGTGGCATCCTCCTAATCTATTGGAGTTGACTACCTTACTAGGTAGTTAGTTAGTAGTTTTTCCTCCTATAAATAAGATTTGGATGCTCCTTCTCAGGTGATCTATTTAGGATCTAGGACATTTGCTTATAGAATTCTTAACGTAAATGATCGCTTAATTACAATGCTCAAATAAATAAATGAACATAACATAATTGCCAAGATAATGAACTGAAAAGAAAGAGAGAAGATAAAGAGGAGACAAACACAATTGATAATGGAGTTCGTCCCTAAGGACTACGTCTCTGGGCCCCTCTCCAATGGAGTGACCGATCCGATTATACTCCAAAATCAGTTACAATTGCTTCAATGACTATCTCCTTCAAGCACAGCAGCATGACGTTCCTCTGATGTGCGGAAATGTTTGCAAAATCTCTCGAGCATTCTCTCGTTCTCACCACCTGGACTTGGAAAAACAAGGCCTACACCTCTCTTTTTATACATAAAATTTGCCTAATTAGGCTTAACCACCAAAATTAATGCTTAACCTCCTTCTACCCCTCGTACAACGCCTCTGGTATCCCCATTTGGCTTATGGTTTACATTGTTAGAGGTGGTTTTTAAATGTTTGTGGCTTAAAAGCCATTTGTTATGATTCGGTTGACAGTTCTTTAACAAAAAGAACCGCTGCCAATATATATCTAGATTGCTCCCGCGGTGCAATGGTAAATAAGGATTTTGTTAGCCCGGCCGGCGCGGGTTCAAACCGCCGGGCTGTTTGGTTTTAACAAACAAATCTTCAAAAAAACCTTCATTAAAAGAAACCACCGTCTGAATATAGTGGAGCCAATGGCCGATGGTTCAACGGTTCAACGGACCGCTCGTAGGCCAGAGATCGCGGGTTCGAGCCCGAACAGGCCTTTTGTTAAAACAAACTCAACTTCCCCGTTCGCCGAAGACCATACAACAGGGACACGTGTCCAATTCTGATTCGCTAGAAATTCTGATGAGGGAGATGACGTGTCGAGCTCCTATTCGCCCGAGATGCTAACTTAGCTACTGACTCCACTCCCGACGTGTTGCTGACTGATGCCACGTGTCTTACCACTGTGCTGCCACGTCCGAGTACGGATGCCACATGTCTGATGACGAAGCCATACGGATGCCACGTGTCACACTCCCATTGGTCCGTACAATATGACTAAGTTGCCACGTGTCGGGTCAGAATTCATTCATGTGTATTTCGTACAGTACGGACTGCCACATCAGCATGATGACATCATCATCTGTACCCTTAAGTCAACCGAACTTTGACTGCCTGTAACTCAAGCATATGATGTCGGATTTCGATGAAACAAATGCCGTCGGAATCGTCTCGACGAGCTCTTCGTGATGATGTTGATTCTGTCAATTTCCAAGATGATCATTTTTTTCACCCTCTGGATGCCCCTGAAGCCAGTTTGACTGGAAGTTTGACCGGCCGTAACTTGCACAATCGGAGTCCTTTTCACCCCGTTCAAGTTGCATTGGAATCAAGACGTCATTCTCTTTCTGATGGTGCTAAAATATGGAGTATTGGGAACACTTCAATTTTCACTGAAAAATTGTCCCCCGGATCAAGCCTCTCCATTGGAGAGCTTTTGGACC
Organism: Sequoia sempervirens; assembly: GCA_007258455.2. Lineage (NCBI taxonomy): Eukaryota > Viridiplantae > Streptophyta > Pinopsida > Cupressales > Cupressaceae > Sequoia > Sequoia sempervirens. The sequence continues at coordinate 53,837,051 of VDFB02000363.1, read as the reverse complement.
TCCGAAAGCTTGATTAATTGGAAAGTAAGTGAGGGTAAAGTTCCCTCACTTTACCAATCTCCATCCATCTTGCTTTGCTTGGATGCATCCCCTTCAGGCCCACTCTGAGGTACTCAACATCTCCTCTTCATGAAGTTCTTACATTCCTGTCGAGAATAACATCTTCTGGCAACTCTGACATGTACTCTGGTGAAAGGTCATCAACTGATGGAACTTGAATGTCTGTGACTTCATCTAGGATCATTGGAGGCTCATACAGTTTCAAATTCTCAACATTGACAACCAAGTAAATATGCATGTATGGAGGAAGATTGAGGCGGAAGGCATTGGTACCAATCTTCTCAAGGATCTCAAAAGGACCATACCTAATTGGCTTAAGCTTTTTACCTTCACCTTGCATCCTTTCCTTGCTGATATGTAACCAAACTCTGTCTCCAACCTGAAAATGATGATCAGTGCGATGCTTGTCATGGCGAACCTTGTATTTTGCTTGGCTCTGTTCCAACCGTGCTTCCACTGCCTGATGAATTGCTTGGACTTTCTGGATGAACTTCAAAGCCTTCTCTGCATCATGGTGTCCATCTTTAACATCATCTTTCCCAAAAGCAAAATCCATCGGTGTCTTGGGCACATAACCAAAGCATGTCTCAAAAGGAGACCTCTTAGTAGAAGAGTGTGCTGCATGGTTGTAGGCATGCTGCACATAATGAAGACTCTCATCCCACAACTTAGGATGCTTACTGCAATACCCTATGAGTAGATGCACAACTGTCTTGTTTACAACCTCTGTCTGCCTGTCAGTCTGTGGATGGAAGGCTGTACTTTTTTTCAGTCTGGTGTCCATGAGTCCCCACAAAGTTGACTAGAATTCCCCCAAGAATTGAGAATCTCGATCCGATATAATAGAAGTAGGTAACCCAAAATGAACCCATACAAATTGAAAGTACATATGAGCTATCAGTTCAGTAGTGACTTGCTTTTTACATGGCATTAAGATACACATTTTGCTGAACCGATCAACTACTACATACAAATAATCATGTCCCTTCCTAGACATAGGTAACCCCCCAACAAAGTCCATTGACACACTTTCCCATGGACGAGAAGGTACAGGTAGAGGTGTGTACAAACCCAACTTCCTATTACTAGGCTTACTAGTTGCACACATAACACAACCTCTAATATACTTAGTTACAGTTTCTTGCATACGAGGCCAATAGCAATATTTCTGCAGCTGAGTCAATGTTTTGTTTACCCCAAAGTGTCCTGCAATCAATGAGGTATGTGCTTCTCTAATCACCTGTGCTTGTTCATCTTTTGGAACACATAATTTTCCCAAGTGATATAACAATTTATCCTGCACATAATAATCTTTCTCTTCTACATGTTTACCATTCATTAAAGCAGCATAGATATCCTTAAAGTTCTCATCATTAGCATATTGTTCCTGAAAACTTTCATGAACCATAGAACTATTCTGAAGGATTATCAAAGCATTCATCATAGGAGGTCTAGAGAGCATGTCTGCTACTTTGTTATGGGTACCTTTCTTATACTTAATAACCAAATGAAACTGTTGTAGAAAACCCATCCACCGAAAGTGCCTACTTTGTTGCAGTTTAGTTTGTGAGTGCAAATACTGAAGTGGCTGGTGATCAATGTGGATTACAGTTTCTTTCCCCATTATGTAATGTTTCCATTTTTTAACACTCTGAACTAAAGCATAAAGTTCTTTATCATAAGTGGGATAGTTACTTACTGCTCCTGAAAAAGTTTCAGAGTGGTAGCAAACTGGTTTACCTCCTTGCATGAGTACTGCTCCCATGGAAAATCCACTCGCATCTGTCTCGATCTCAAATGGTTGATGTAGATCTGGTAAGGCCAAAACTGGTGCGGTGCTCAACTTTCCCTTCAAAGTGTCAAAAGCCTTCTGTTGTGGACCTCCCCACTGAAAAGTTGCTCTTGTACTGGTTAATGCATGCAATGGTGATGCTATATAAGAGAAATTTGCAATAAACTTTCTCCAGTACTGAACTGCACCTAGGAAACTTCTGACCTCTGTGACTGTACTTGGCTTAGGCCAGTTTACAATAGCTTCGACCTTCGCAGGGTCTACTTTCAATTGACCACCCCCTACGACATAGCCTAAGTACACTAAGGATGTCTTAGCAAATTCACATTTAGACATCTTTACATACAATTTTTCTTTTCTCAATACATCAAAGACTTTCTTTACATGACTTACATGATCTTCCCAAGTTCGACTGAATACAAGGATATCATCTAGATAGACTATGACAAAATCATCAATAAAAGGACGAAAGACATCATTCATGACTCTCATAAAGGTAGCTGGTGCATTACAAAGCCCAAAAGGCATAACCAACCACTCAAATAGTCCTTGTTTTGTCTTAAATGCAGTCTTCCAAATATCATCTTCTGCAATTCTTATCTGATGATAACCACTTCGCAAATCTAACTTAGTGAAATAAACTGCATGTTTTAACTGATCAAGTAAATCATCTATTCTAGGAAGAGGATACCTGTTCTTTACCGTTATCTTGTTCAAGGCACGATAGTCGATGCACATCCTCCAAGTTCCATCTTTCTTTGGAACCAAGACAATTGGAGAACCACAAGGAGAAGTACTAGGACGAATAGCTCCTTTTTCCACCAACTCTTGAACCTGCTTTTTAATTTCCTCATTCTGCATAACTGATAAACGGTACATGCCGATATTAGGAAGTGGCACATCCTGTTGTAACTGGATTTCATGTTGTATCTCTCTCTTGGGTGGCAACCCCTTCGGTTCCTGAAACATGTCATCATAAGTGGAGATAATTTTGACCATTTCACTTTTATGTTTTGGGTCACACCCCTTGAATGCCTCAGATTTATCATCTTCTTTGGCTTTTACAAGCATTAATACAAAGTTTTTACTTGAGTTGACCAACCTCTTCATTTGACCAGCATTAACTAGTGTAAGATTAGTCTTCACCTTATGTGCCCGTACAATGTATTCTACCCCATCTTTAAAAAGATGATACCTATTCTCCTCCCTATAAAAGATTTCTTTTCTGTCATAAAGATAAGGACTCCCTAACACAAGCCCACAAATATCCAAAGGGACCACATCGACTTCTACCTCATCTACAAAGTTTGCAGTGATAGCAAATCTCAATTTACACTGTTTAGTTACTTTTAATTGTGCATCATTGCAAACCCATCCGAGTGGATATGGTTTCAGATGAGGTGTTGTAGCCAAATTAAGTTTCTTTACAACTTCTTCAGATATTAAGTTGACTTGTGAACCCGTATCAAACAGAGTATCAATCTTAGTGTGTTTTGTTACAAATACTCAATGTAAAACAATTCCATTTCTTTGCTTATCAACCTTAGGAGAAGATTCTTTACTTGTACCATGCACCGCATTAGAAAAAAACTTGCATAAGATGGAGAGAGATATACTTTCCCTTTACCTTGGATTCGTAGCAACAATCTTTGTCTCTACTCCGAGTCGTGAATCCAAGATCTTGTTGAATCATCAAGCAGCAGTCTTCGCTTGCCTTGCTACCTCCATATCTTTCGGCCTCAACTCGTGATTTAGCTTCCCAACATCTTGTCCCCATCATGCCCTTCTCTTGCAATGGGAGCACGTGGGTTTCTCACCCTCTTTCTTAGCTATAGCTGTCTTCTTCCCTTTGCCTTTATCTTTGTCTTTTTCTTTCCCTTTAGACTTACCCTCAAACTTAGATGGCTTCTTGGAAAAGTTATCACTAAAAGGGTTCTTACCGCTTGACTCTATATGAGTAGCTTGAACAGACACCTCGTCTAGATTTCTGTTGGGATCGGTCATCAAAATAGTGTGCCTAAGGTAAGAATGTAAACCACCAATATACTTAAGTAATGTGTCTTGGGTATACAAGGGAACATTTAGAGAAATGGCCCGCTTCCTAAAAACTCATGAGTATACTCCTGGACAGACTGCCCCTTACTTTGTCTAAAGGTTTGCCAATTCATGGTTAACTGTTGCATGTAACCTAAAGGGTAGAATTGTTTCCTAAGGGTAGCAACAAACTCCATCCAAGACATATTAACATGACCATGGTGAGCAATTTCTTCACGAAGTTTTACTCTCCCACTGTGTGAGAGTCAGACTCTCCCAACCTGAGAGTTGCTAATTGAATCCCCAGAAGCATCTTCTACTAGGCCTTGAATCCACAAGATACTTCTACTTGTTGGACCCAATCGCCTAACTTCTCAAAAGATTTAACTCCTACGTGATTTAGGTAACTCCAAATTTTAAATCGCTTAATTACGTGCTTAGACTTTGCTCTTCTTCTTTAAATGGATTTTACATTAGAAGAAGGAGAAGAGAAGGAGGAGAAGAATGGTAAAGTGAAGAAGAGGGAGAAGATGGAGGAGAAGGAGTTTTCGAGCTTTCCCTGGCCCTGCGGTTCTTTCTGATCTTCCCCGCTTTGTGCTTTGAAGAACATCCCTTTTCGTGCTTCTTCTTTTCAGCATAAAGTTCGTCCACCATTGCCTTCATGTCAAGAAATAGCTTCTGGAAATCCTTGACACTGAGTTCTAAACTTTGTCCACCTTCTTTTTCTTCCATCTGTGATGGTTGATTAGCTCTTCGTCTTCCGATCTTTGGATTGTATTCTTCAAGTTCTCCTTCGCCTCGTTGCAACCTGGATCTCGTTAGCATTCAAATTGCAATACAAGCCACACACATAGCTCTGATACCAACTTGATCTATATAGGATCTAGGACTTATTGCTTACAGAATGTGTAATGTTAAAAGATCAATTATTACAACGCTTAACTTAAATGATTACAAATTTAAATGCTCAAATGAAATGAATGAACATAAATAAATAAATGCCAAGATAAACTGAGAAAGAAAAGAGAGAAGAAATAGAGAGATGAAACCACGATTGATAACGGAGTTCGTCCCTAAGGACTACGTCTCCGGGTCCCTCTCCAATGGAGGACCGATCCGATTAGCTCCAAAAATCAATTACAATGGCTTCAAGACTATCTCCTTCAAGCATTCAGCAGCATGTCATTACTCTGATATGCAGAAACATCTTCAATCTACCGAGCATTCTCTCACTATCTCAACCTGGACTTGCCAAAATCAAGGCCTTTACCCCTCCTTTTATACAAAAAAATTGCCTAATTAGGCTTAACCATTCAATTAATTGCATATCCTCCCTGATCAGCTCGTATCAGGTCTAATTTGGCTTTTGCAATCTTTTGGTTTTAGGTGGTTTAGTGGGTTTTGTTTGTTTTGGCCTTATTTGGCCATTTTGTTATGTATTCGGGTATAGACACATAACAAAAGTAACCGAGCTCCAACTATATGCGTGGAGAGTTTGGTGGCTCAACGGTCTACTTACTTTTTGGTAGCCGCGGGGTCGGCGGTTCCAACCCCGCCGGGCTCGCTTTACATTCATACCCGCACATTTTCAACATAAAAAACAAACCGCTCAGTACGTATGTTAGACGGCTTTATTTGGCACAACGGCCACCGGTGGTTACGGGCTATTTGGAGGTCACAGGTTCGAACCGAACCGACATTTTGTTGAAACAAACAAACTAGCCAACCAACCCGTAAAACCCCTCGACGGACACATGTCATGATAGAATTCGCCGTAAATGCTGACTAGACTGATTGCATGTCGCTGATGAAGCCGCTGACTGGATGCCACGTGTCAAAACACTATTCGTGGAAAGTGCTGACTATGAAAATACGTATTGCTGACTGGGTGACACATGTCAGAATGCCATTCGCAGAATCTACCATGTCTGATGCCACGTGTCTGTTGACTGTTGCCGAGTTGTCTGCCACGGGTGATGCCACGTCATCCGTACGGATGCCACGTGTCAACACATGATTGGTCCATACAGATGAGTCACTTGCCACGTGTTGGGTCAGAATTTGCCCATATATAATCCGTACAGTACAGACTGCCATGTCAGCATGATGACGTCATCATATGTACCCTCAAGTCAACCAAACTTTGACTGCCTGTATCTTGAGCATATGACGTCGGATTTCGACAAAACGAACGTCGTCGGAATTGTCTTGACGAGCTCTTCACGATGACGCTGGTTCTGTCAATTTTTGAGATGATTATTTTTTCCACCTTTTGGACGCCCCTAAAGCCAGTTTGACTGGAAGTTTGACTGGCCGTAACTTGCACAAACGGAGTCCTTTTTGCCCCGTTCAAGTTGCGTTGGAACCAGGACGTCGTTCTCTTTCTGATGAAGCTGAAATATGGAGTATTGGGAATACTTCAATTTTCACTAAAAAATTGTCCCCCGGATCAGTTACTCATGTGAAATCGTTAACCTTTCATGAAGACAAGGCAACGATCTTGCCAACCACGGCCTTCTCGGTCCCCTTTAGTCTGTGATAGCACTAACAAGTGAACGAGGCATCATAATTATCTTGTTAATGTTTAATCCCCACCCATGATTAATTACTTAGGTTATCACTGATTACTATAACTCTATGTGGGTTACCCTGACAACCCCTTTATGCACCGGTCCCCACTAGAGCCACTCTCTCTAGACACTCAAGCACAAAAAATCCAACACAGCAAGATTGTACCATAAGAAATACTAAACCAATCAAATAGTTCATCCGCGAGGCTTAACCATCTCGCCCACAATCATATGCATAACATTCACAAAGCGGTACAATCCAAGTGTACATTAACCAAAGCCAAAACATAAGAACAACATCAAATCACAAGATCGAAAATAAATAACAGTATCCCCACCTCTAGAAGTCCTAACACAACTTAAGTTCCTATAATAGGATACATCAACTCTAGGGTTTCCCACAAGACATAACCCCGAATAAAAGAAATCCACAAATGGATAAAACGAGTAAACTCGAGAGAAGGCAACTACATAAAATAATGCCATGAACAAATTACATTGAACCATAAATTTCACCAATTCAATAAATCAATTAGTCGAAGAAATCCAATTTAATACAAGAAACACATACTTTATTTCTAATTTCCAAATTTAACTATAACATTGCAAATTATGAAAATTATCTATTATTTCATACTCTCAACATTTATAACTTATCAACATATATATATATACATATATATACTATATATAAATAAATACATATATATACTATATATAAATAAATACATATAAAAAATATATTATAATCATCTATTTAAATCGCATTAAACAAATTAACCTAATAATCCGTTGTAATTACCAA
>VDFB02000363.1:53786587-53829690 GCA_007258455.2 Sequoia sempervirens | reverse complement strand
TTCCAAGATGATCATTTTTTTCACCTTTTGGATGCCCCTGAAGCCAGTTTGACTGGAAGTTTGACCGGCCGTAACTTGCACAAACAGAGTCCTTTTTCCCCTGTTCAAGTTGCATTGGAATCAAGACGTCATTCCCTTTCTGATGATGCTGAAATCTAGAGTATTGGGAACACTTCAATTTTCAATCGAAAATTCGTCCCCTCGGATCAAGCCTCTCCATTGGAGAGCTTTTAACCAAAGCTTGATTACTTGGAAAGTAAGTGAGGGTAAAGTTCCCTCACTTTACCAATCTCCATCCATCTTGCTTTGCTTGGATGCATCCCCTTCAGGCCCACTCTGAGGTACTCAACATCTCCTCTTCATGAAGTTCTGACATTCCTGTCGAGAATAACATCTTCTAGCAACTCTGACATGTACTCTGGAGAAAGGTCATCAACTGATGGAACTTGAATGTCTGAGACTTCATCTAGGATCATTGGAGGCTCATACAGTTTCAAATTCTCAACATTGACAACCAAGTAAATATGCATGTATGGAGGAAGATTGAGGCGGAAGGCATTGGTACCAATCTTCTCAAGGATCTCAAAAGGACCATACCTAATTGGCTTAAGCTTTTTACCTTCACCTTGCATCCTTTCCTTGCTGATATGTAACCAAACTCTGTCTCCAACCTGAAAATGATGATCAGTGTGATGCTTGTCATGGCGAACCTTGTATTTTGCTTGGCTCTGTTCCAACCGTGCTTCCACTGCCTGATGAATTGCTTGGACTTTCTGGATGAACTTCAAAGCCTTCTCTGCATCATGGTGTCCATCTTTAACATCATCTTTCCCAAAAGCAAAATCCATTGGTGTCTTGGGCACATAACCAAAGCATGTCTCAAAGGAGACCTCTTAGTAGAAGAGTGTGCTGCATGGTTGTAGGCATGCTGCACATAATGAAGACTCTCATCCCACAACTTAGGATGCTTACTGCAATACCCTATGAGTAGATGCACAACTGTCTTGTTTACAACCTCTGTCTGCCTGTCAGTCTGTGGATGGAAGGCTGTACTTTTTTTCAGTCTGGTGTCCATGAGTCCCCACAAAGTTGACTAGAATTCCCCCAAGAATTGAGAATCTCGATCCGATATAATAGAAGTAGGTAACCCAAAATGAACCCATACAAATTGAAAGTACATATGAGCTATCAGTTCAGTAGTGACTTGCTTTTTACATGGCATTAAGATACACATTTTGCTGAACCGATCAACTACTACATACAAATAATCATGTCCCTTCCTAGACATAGGTAACCCCCCAACAAAGTCCATTGACACACTTTCCCATGGACGAGAAGGTACAGGTAGAGGTGTGTACAATCCCAACTTCCTATTACTAGGCTTACTAGTTGCACACATAACACAACCTCTAATATACTTAGTTACAGTTTCTTGCATACGAGGCCAATAACAATATTTCTGCAGCTGAGTCAATGTTTTGTTTACCCCAAAGTGTCCTGCAATCAATGAGGTATGTGCTTCTCTAATAACCTGTGCTTGTTCATCTTTTGGAACACATAATTTTCCCAAGTGATATAACAATTTATCCTGCACATAATAATCTTTCTCTTCTACATGTTTACCATTCATTAAAGCAGCATAGATATCCTTAAAGTTCTCATCATTAGCATATTGTTCCTGAAAACTTTCATGAACCATAGAACTATTTTGAAGGATTATCAAAGCATTCATCATAGGAGGTCTAGAGAGCATGTCTGCTACTTTGTTATGGGTACCTTTCTTATACTTAATAACCAAATGAAACTATTGTAGAAAACCCATCCATCGAAAGTGCCTACTTTGTTGCAGCTTAGCTAGGAGTGCAAATTAATGGCCGTGATCGGTGGGATTACGCTTTCCCATTATGTAATGTTTCCATTTTAACACTGAACTAAAGCATAAAGTTCTTTATCATCATAAGTGGATAGTTACTTAATGCCTCCCTCGAAAAGTTTCAGAGTGGTAGCAAACCGGTTTACCTCCTTGCATGAGTACTGCTCCCATGGAAAATCCACTCGCATTTGTCTCAATCTCAAATGGTTGATGTAGATCTGGTAAGGCCAAAACTGGTGTAGTGCTCAACTTTCCCTTCAAAGTGTCAAAAGCCTTCCGTTGTGGACCTCCCCATCAAAAGTTGCCTTGTAATCGCTAATGCATGCAAATGGTGATGCTATATAAGAGAAATTTGCAATAAACATTCTCCAAGATCAATTGCACCTAGGAAACTTCTGACCTCTATGACCGTACTTGGCTTAGGCTAGTTTACAATAGCTTCGACCTTCGCAGGGTCTAATTTCAATTGACCACCCCCTATGACATAGCCTAAGTACACTAAGGATGTCTTAGCAAATTCACATTTAGACATCTTTACATACAATTTTTCTTTTCTTAATACATCAAAGACTTTCTTTACATGACTTACATGATCTTCCCAAGTTCGACTGAATACAAGGATATCATCTAGATAGACTATGACAAAATCATCAATAAAAGGATGAAAGACATCATTCATGACTCTCATAAAAGTAGCTGGTGCATTACAAAGCCCAAAAGGCATAACCAACCACTCAAATAGTCCCTGCTTTGTCTTAAATGTAGTCTTCCAAATATCATCTTCTGCAATTCTTATCTAATGATAACCACTTCGCAAATCTAACTTAGTGAAATAAAATGCATGTTTTAATTGATCAAGTAAATCATCTATTCTAGGAAGAGGATACCTGTTCTTTACTGTTATCTTGTTCATGGCACGATAGTTGATGCACATCCTCCAAGTTCCATCTTTCTTTAGAACCAAGACAATTGGAGAACCACAAGGAGAAGTACTAGGACGAATAACTCCTTTTTCCACCAACTCTTGAACCTGCTTTTTAATTTCCTCATTCTGCATAACTGATAAACGGTACATGCTGATATTAGGAAGTGGCACATCCTGCTGTAACTGGATTTCATGCTGTATCTCTCTCTTGGGTGGCAACCCCTTCGGTTCCTGAAACATGTCATCATAAGTGGAAATAATCTTGACCATTTCAGTTTTATGTTTTGGGTCACACCCCTTGAATGCCTCAGATTTATCATCTTCTTTGGCTTTTACAAGCATTAATACAAAGTTCTTACTTGAGTTGACCAACCTCTTCATTTGACCAGCATTAACTAGTGTAAGATTAGTCTTCACCTTATGTGCCCGTACAATGTATTCTACCCCATCTTTAAAAAGATGATACTTATTCTCCCCCCTATAAAAGATTGCTTTTTTGTCATAAAGATAAGGACTTCCTAACACAAGCCCACAAATATCCAAAGGGACCACATCTACTTCTACCTCATCTACAAAGTTTGTAGTGATAGCAAATCTCAATTTACACTGTTTAGTTACTTTTAATTGTGCATCATTGCAAACCCATCCAAGTGGATATGGTTTCGGATGAGGTGTTGTAGCCAAATTAAGTTTCTTTACAACTTCTTCAGAAATTAAGTTGACTTGTGAACCCGTATCAAACAATGTATCAACCTTAGTGTGTTTTGTTACAACACAAATGTGAAACAATTCATTTCTTTGCTTATCAACCTTAGGAGAAGATTATTTACTTGTACTTGCACTGGCATTAGAAAAACTTGCATCAGAAGAAAGAGATATACCTTTCCCTTTACCTTGGATTCCGGTAGCAACAATCTTTGTCTCATCTCCGGAGTCAGAACCAAGATCCTGTTGAATCACTGCAGTAGTCTTCTGCTTGCCTTTATTACCTCCATATCTTTTCGGCCTCAACTCAGGATGAAGCTTCCAACATCTTGAATCATCATGCCCCTCTTTCTTGCAATGGGAGCATGTGGGTTTCTCACCCTCTTTCTTAGCTGTAGCTGTCTTCTTCCCTTTGCCTTTATCTTTGTCTTTGTCTTTCCCTTTAGACTTACCCTCAAACTTAGATGGCTTCTTGGAAAAGTTATCACTAAAAGTATTCTTACCCCTTGACTCTATATGAGTAGCTTGAACAGACACCTCGTCTAGATTGTTGGGACTCAACATCAAAATAGTGTGCCTAAGGTAAGAATGTAAACCACCAATATACTTAAGTAATGTGTCTTGGGTATACAAGGGAACATTTAGAGCAATGGCCCATTTTCTAAACTCATGAGTATATTCCTGGACAGACTGCCCCTTACCTTGCCTAAAGGTTTGCCAATTCATGGTTAACTGTTGCATGTAACCTAAAGGATAGAATTGTTTCCTAAGGGCAGCAACAAACTCCATCCAAGACATATTAACTTGACCATGGTGAGCAATTTCTTCACGAGTTTTACTCTCCCACCAGGTGAGAGCTGTACCTCCCAACCGGAGAGTGCTAATTGAATCCTAGAAGCATCTTCTACTAGGCCTTGAATCCTACAGTATACTTCTACTTGTTGGACCCAATCGTCTAACTTCTCAGCATTTAACTCCCCACAGTATTTAGATAACTCAAATTTTACATCAAGCTTAATTACAGGCTTAGACTTGCTCTTAAATGGATTTACATTAGAAGAAGGAGAAGGAGGAGGAGAAGGGGGAGGAGAAGAAGAGGGAGAAGATGGAGGAGGAGTTTCTGGAGCTTTCTCCTCTGTGTCTTTCTGATCTTCCTGCTTCTCGTGCTTTGAAGAACCTCCCTTTTCGCGCTTCTTCTTTTTTGCATAGAGTTCATCCACCATCGCCTTCATGTCAAGGAATAGCTTCTGGAAATCCTTGTCACTGAGCTCTGAACTTTGTCCACCTTCTTTTCCTTCCATTTGTGATGGTTGATTAACTTTTCGTCTTCCGATCTCTGGATCGTATTCTTCAAGTTCTCCTTCACCTCGTTGCAACCTGGATCTCGTTAGCATTCAAATTATGCAATACTAGCCACACACAAAGCTCTGATACCAACTTGATCTATTTAGGATCTAGGACAATTGCTTATAGAATGCTTAACGTAAATGATCGCTTAATTACAATGCTCAAATAAATAAATGAAGATAGCATAATTGCCAAGATAATGAACTAAAAAGAAAGAGAGAAGATAAAGAGGAGACACACAATTGATAACGGAGTTCATCCCTAAGGACTACGTCTCTGGGCCCCTCTCCAACGGAGTGACTGATCCGATTATACTCCAAAATCAGTTACAATTGCTTCAATGACTATCTCCTTCAAGCACAGCAGCATAACGTTCCTTTGATGTGCGGAAATGTCTGCAAAATCTCCTGAGCATTCTCTCATTCTCACCACCTAGACTTGGAAAAACAAGGCCTACACCCCTCTTTTTATACATAAAATTTGCCTAATTAGGCTTAACCACCAAAATTAATGCTTAACCTCCTTCTACCCCTCGTACAACGCCTCTGGTATCCCCATTTGGCTTATGGTTTACATTGTTAGAGGTGGTTTTTAAATGTTTGTGGCTTAAAAGCCATTTGTTATGATTCGGTTGACAGTTCTTTAACAAAAAGAACCACTACCAATATATATCTAGATTGCTCTCGCAGTGCAATGGTAAATAAGGATTTTGTTAGCCCGACCGGCGCGGGTTCAAACCGCCGGGTTGTTTGGTTTTAACAAACAAATCTTCAAAAAAACCTTCACTAAAAGAAACCGCCGTCCGAATATAGTGGAGCCAACGGTCGATGGTTCAACGGTTCAACGGACCGCTCGTAGGCCAGAGATCGTGGGTTCGAGCCCGAACAGGCCTTTTGTTAAAACAAACTCAACTTCCCCATCCGCCGAAGACCATACAACAGGGACACGTGTCCAATTCTGATTCGCTAGAAATGCTGATGAGGGAGATGACGTGTCGAGCTCCTATTCGCTCGAGATGCTGACTCAGCTACTAACCACTGCCGACGTGTTGCTGACTGATGCCACGTGTCTTACCACTGTGCTGCCACGTCCGAGTACGGATGCCACGTGTCGCACTCCCATTGGTCCGTACAATATGACTAAGTTGCCACGTGTTGGGTCAGAATTTTTCCATGTGTATTCCATACAGTACGGACTGCCACGTCAGCATGATGACGTCATCATCTGTACCTTTAAGTCAACCAAACTTTGACTGTCTGTAATTCGAGCATATGATGTTGGATTTCGATGAAACGAACACCGTCGGAATCGTCTCGACGAGCTCTTCGTGATGATGCTGGTTCCGTCAATTTCTAAGATGATCATTTTTTTCACCCTCTGGACGCCCCTGAAGCCAGTTTGACTAGAAGTTTGACCGGCCGTAACTTGCACAAACAGAGTCCTTTTCACCCCGTTCAAGTTGCGTTGGAATCAAGACGGCGTTCTCTTTCTGATGGTGCTGAAATATGGAGTATTGGGAACACTTCAATTTTCACTAAAAAATTGTCCCCCGGATTATTAGGTGCTTGCTTAATTTGATGGTGTACTCGCATTCTTAGTTTTTCAGTAATACAGTTATGAGTTGCTCAATTGTACTCATGCTTTCCAATAAAATTAAGTTATAATCTCATTACATCTAAGTTTACATTTTTCTTAAGGGATACTCATCCAAGGGGGCCCACTTGGTGAGCATTCCATCCTTTAGCTTAGTTGTTACTTTTCTATGCAAATAGTTATGAATCTAGCAACTGTATGTTCCTATAGCGATTAGAATTCCATTTTGTGATTGTTCCTACAGCCAAAGTAGACAAAGTAGTTTCTTGTCTGTTTGCTCATATTTTTAGTTTTGTCATGCATTTCAGCTTAATATAGTTGTTGGTTGATGTTCAACACTTATGTCACTTTTTTCCAAGCAATTTACTTTTAGCATTATGTCTTTCTTAGTTGTAGAATGAATATGGCCACTATGGATTCCTAGTGCACATATTGTGCTAACCCATTTCAAGTCTAGGTCCCTAGGTTGACAAGTTAAATGCGCCTTCATGATGATTAAGATAGCTATTTAGATTAGATGTCCAATCCCTGAATCACAACTTTAAGAGATTAGTTGTTAAATCATTGTAGGAGGCCAACATTTTTGGCATTGTTGTTGGGGATTGTGTCAAACTAGGGAGCTCTTTGGAGTCATTGATAGTTTTTATCCTATTATAGTATTTCTGCAAGTTTTTTCTGAGTATACCCCTCATTTAGGAAAGTAATGATCCACTATTCCTGTGTCAATTCTTTGTGTGAGTTGGCTGATATTGAGTTGATATCGTATACATAGAGGAAGGAGGAGAGATGCTCATGGGAGATTCCTTTCTAATAACCCTGATCCATTCCAGCTATTTGACCATTAGAATCTACCAAGAGATGAAGAAGAAGAAGAACCACATCCTTTTTCTAATGCATTTCCCAATCTAACTAGTTTTGATACTTCCTTTGAAGACCAAAATCAGATTGAGAATCCCTTTGCTTTGGAACTCCGTCAAGCAGGCATGGGTGATGCAAATAAAAACAAACCTAACCAACCAGCTTTTCCTTTTCCCATTGCTCATCAAAATGAAGTTGACAATGGGTATGTGCAGGATCATCATGGGAAAAGCAGGCCTTTAAGTGGCGAAAAAATTAGAAAAATCAAAGTTAGGAAACTTGACATAAAAATTTGAATAAGTTATCTATATTATTTCAAAAATATGTAAGAATTGAATTTGTAGAAAATTAAATGTAGTTTCTAAACTACTAGTTTTAAAAAAAAAAAATCTATTTGGTGAAAATTTGAAATTTCAATGCAGAGTACTTAAATTTTAGTGAAAAATAAGTAGGTGTTTGTCTAACCACCCTAACCACAATAAAATGATAATATTTTTAGATATAAGTAGAGGACTCATGTCCCCATGTGATGCATATTTTTTGTTATTTTTTTCCAAGTAAATAATTAATTATGAATTTTTTATTACAACTTTAAAAAATATAAAAATTTGTATGTCTAACCACCTTAACTTGGTCAAAACTTCATGAAATTCTTTTTTTTTTAATCCTATAGTATGCAAAGCATAGAATGTGACACATGTTTCATATTCAAAAAATGTGATACTAGTTGAAAGCTATAGATGTTTTTCAATCAACCTATCAATCAGGGCATTAGTCGTAATTCAAATAGAAAATGAATAATTATTTATTAAATTCAAAGTAAAGCATAATTTATATTGGTGGAAAGCTGAAAATCTTCTTTAAAAACCCTTTTCATTTCATCAATTTTGGGTAAAAAAAAGTCATTAGCCACATAACCTACACATACCCATCATATTGCCACTTTTTTGCCCATCATGATCCTGTACATACCCCAACCTCAAAAATATCCCTACTTCATTCCTTCCTAAGTTTTATGGACTTGTCACAGAAGACCCTGATACTTTCCTATTTGAGTTTGATATCCTCTACAGAAGCTATGACTATACCACTGATGCTCATTGGCTTAAGTTGTTTCCTACCACCTTGAAAGAGGTTGCATTAAGATGGTTTATGAGCCTAGGAAGAAATACTATGGAGAGTTGGGATGACATGAAGACAAAGTTCCTTAAGAAGTACAAGAAATATTGTAGGGGTAATGACATGAGAGGAGATGACATCTTTAGGATGCATCAAAAGGAAGATGAGAGCCTGGAGGATTATATTTCAAGGTATTTATTTTGCCTACAAAAATATCCTCACCATACACTCAATGAAGAATCACAAAAGTTGCTTTTCCTAAGAGGATTTAATGACAGTTGCATTGATGCCTTAGACCTAGTGGGAGGAGGATATATCATCCAAGTTCCTTGGGAGGATATTAAGAAGACATGTTAGAACTATTCTAGGGCAGCTTCAAAGAAAGGGAGAGCTTACCAATCCTCTATGGGTAAGTTATCTACCAGTGGAGTTTCAAGGATGTAGATTAATCACTTGTTGGAAAACTTCAAGAAAGACATCATAAAAAATTTGGCTACTTAGTCGGATACACTTCAAGCAAA
The DNA here is from genome assembly GCA_007258455.2 of Sequoia sempervirens. Classification (NCBI taxonomy): domain Eukaryota; kingdom Viridiplantae; phylum Streptophyta; class Pinopsida; order Cupressales; family Cupressaceae; genus Sequoia; species Sequoia sempervirens. The sequence goes on along the minus strand of VDFB02000363.1, from coordinate 53,820,749 downwards.
GAAAAAACAAGAGGAGGTAGAGTCAATGTTGGCAGAATATTGCCCTCATTGCAGACAAAAGGATTGTAGATGCAAAATGGTAGCTAACATTGACAGTAAGTAGATCCCACCTTAGTTTAAGCCAATCTAGGGTGATGATGATCAAGTCTATTACATTGCACAAAGAATACCATGGGCTCCAAGACAAGGTATGCCACCAGATTCATTATCATTTTTTGGCCCATATTTCAATTCTTATGCATCAAGTAACCAATGGAAGCCCCCATATCCATCCAATTATGGAGGATATCCACCACAGCCTTGGAATAACCCTCCAAATACCTAGCCCAATCACCAAAACTCTCCACCCTAGTGCAAAAACCTTAGGGGAATTGGAAACAATTTTAGGGAAATTGGAAACCACCTCCAGGAAACTGGTAGCAAACATCCCAATGGAGGGGAGGACAACAATGGCCAAACCAGACAACCAATTACATGCAGCCACCTTCTCATCCCAAGCAACCTACTATAATACCTCCTCCTGCTAGTTCAAGTTCAAACACACATAGACCTACTCAACTACTAGCTCAACCCACACCTAACCCAAATAACAAACCACAGTAACAGGAACAGTATATTTTGCTGATCCAAATCAATTTTCTGCATATCTTGTGAGTGTAAGTGACATCCACTTGCATTCAAGAACTACTTTTCCAACTCCTTCCACACCTATTATTACTGAGCTTCCTATGGAAGAGGAGGAGCATCTGAATTTCCCCATTTAGCCAAGTGCACCTTAAAACCTTGAACCAATCCTAGTCCAATAGACTAAATAAGAACCACCATTTCCTCAGAGGTTGGAAGTTGCTAAACAAAAGGAAGAGAAAGAGGAAACAACCTTTGGCATTCTAGATCAATTGAAGCATATTTGTGTTAAGATACCTCTATTTCAGGCCATAAAAGATATTCTTGTATATGGCAAAGCAATTAAGGAAGCGTGTATCAAGAAGCCAGGCAAGAAAAAGAATGACCCCACTAAGATTCATGCGGTGGGATAGCTAGCTGACAACATGCTTGGGAAAGTGATTATTCCCAAATACAATGACCCAGGTAGTCCTATGGTAGGAGTTGTTATAAATGGGATGTAAATAAATCATTCTTTGATTGATTTGGGAGCACCAATAAATGGAATGACTAAAGGTATCCTATAACAACTAAATGTTGTAAGCATGAGACCTATTCTTACTATCATGTAGCTTGCTAATAGTTCTATTGTTAAACCTGATGGTATAGTAGAAGATCTTGTGGTAACTCTAGATTCTTGGGAGTACTCAGAGGATTTCATGATTCTTTCTCCCAAAGATACACTAGGTGGGTATCCCATCATCCTAGGGAGGACATGGTTAGCAACAATAGGTGCCTATATTGGATGCCAAATAGGAAACACGACCATTTCTGATGGAAAGAGAACCAAAAGGCTTGTTCTCTACCCTCCTGCTTAGCCATCCCATGATATGGATAATCCCATATGGTCACATGTTGGTGAAGAGGCCGAGGAAATCAATTATGTGGCATATCTTATGATGTTAGGCAGAAGATATTTCACACAACTTCAAGAAGAAGATGAAGTATTTTCTAACATAATTTAGAACCATTGTGAGGTGCAGGAAGCATCATCCTCTCATGCATCTGATTCTATTGGCCAAGTGAAGATATTTCTGCCCACTCTTCCTGTAGCTAAACTTCCTACAACAACAGGTATGTCTCATGCATTACTACCAAATGAACTCAAGGTACCAAGCATTAGTGAAACAACTATGATATATTTGACCACACAAGTGCAAGTGTCAAAAGAGAAATATCTAAATATTAAAACAGCAAGTTCAATGAAGAACAACAACTATCATTGACAAACTTACTGAAGACGCACCAAAATGCATTTGCATGGAACTACTATGATATGAAGGGATCGGATCCTAAGATCTACACTCATACGATATACATCAGAGATGATTGCACACCAGTGAGGCAACCACAAAGAAGAATTAACCTTGCATTGAGAGAAATTGTACAAGGGGAACTATAGAAATTGCTAGATGCGAGATTTATCTACCCCATTTTAGATAGCCAGTGGTTGTCTCCATTGGTGATTGTGCCCAAAAAGGGAGGGAAGTGGAAAGTTTTTGTTGATTACAAGGAACTCAATGCTACCACCAAAAAGGAACATTTTCCCTTTCCTTTCATAGACCAACTTCTGGATTCACTTGTAGGAAAACAATATTTCTCTTTTCTAGATGGATTCAGTGGGTATAACAAGATACAAATTGCACCTGAGGACCAAGAGAAGACCACCTTTACCTATCCATGAGGGACTTATTTCTACTCATTACTTCCATTTGGCTTATGCAATGCACCTGCAACTTTTCAGAGGGCAATCATTAGCATATTTTTAGATATCTCACATGATTGCATAGAGATTTATATGGATGATTTTACTACCTATGGTGTTGATTTTAATGAAGCATTGGAAAATCTCATAAGAGTCTTACAAAGGTGTGAAGAACATAACTTGTCTTTGAATAGTGAGAAGTGCTTCATGATGATGTAGGAAGGTATCATCCTTGGCCACTACATCTCTCACAAAGGAATTCAAGTAGACCCTGCCAAGATTGAGGTAATCACAAATTTGCCTACACTTTCAAAGCAAAAAGATGTCAGAAGTTTCTTGGGACATGCAAGTTACTATGGGCGTTTTATCAAATATTTTAGCAAAATGGTAGCACCATTGTACAATCTCCTAACTAAAGATGTTGAATTCCAATGGACAAAAGACTGTGACAAGGAATTCTCTGATTTGAAAGCCGCTTTAACTAATGCTCTTGTACTCGAAGGTCCTAATTAGGAGCTTCCTTTTCACATTCATACAAATGCACCAGATTATGCTATAGGAGCTTCCTTGGGAAAGAAAGAAGGAGCAATTGAGAATGCTATTTATTTTGTTAGTAAAAACCTGCAAGGAGTTGAATTCAATTATATAGTGACAGAAAAGGAAATGTTGGCAGTGGTCTATGCTCTTTACAAATTTAGACACTACATAACAGGCTATCAAATCTTTGTGCACACAGACCATGCAGTCATTAGGTGCCTCATGAATAAGCCCCTGATCTCAGGTAGGCTAGCAAGATGGTTGTTGTTGATGCAAGAGTTTGAAATAACCATTATTGATAAACCAGGGAAGGCGAATGTTGTTGCAAACTTTCTTTAACGTTGACTACATCAGAGGACAATCAAGTCATTGATGACTCTTTCCTTGATGAACGTTTATTTTCCATTAGTGTGCATACACCCTGGTATGCTGAAATAGCTAATTATTTGGTTACAGGGAGAGATCCTCCTCATTTCTCTCCAAAAGAAAGAATGGTTCTCATTGAGAAAACTTTTCCTTTCTCATGGATTGCAGGATGTTTGTTCTGCACTAGACCAAACCATGTCATGAGGAGATGTGTGAGGGAAGATGAGACATATGAAATATTGCATGGAGGGAATTCTATAGCCAAGAGGACAACAATAAAGATTCTGAACATGGGATATTACTGGCCCACACTCCACAATGATGCAAGGAAATATACAAGTGTGATAGATGTTAGAGGATGGGCCGACCAACCAAATTTGATGAGATGCCCCTTTACCCCCAGATAGTAATCACTCCATTTGATAAATGGGGATTGGATTTTGTACAACCCATTGATCCTCCATCAAATGGTAAATCCTATATCCTAGTTTGCACTGATTATGTAACCAAATGGGTTGAAGTTAAAGCAATGAAGCATGCAAGAGATAATAAGGTTGCATAATTTATTTATGAGGAAATTCTCACATGGTATGGGGTTCCAAGGGAGATAGTGATTGATCAAGGAGCTCAATTCACATCAACCCTTGTTACAACACTATTCAATGAATATAATGTGAGGCAGAAGAAGTCTACTCCTTATCACCCTCAGACAAATGGCCAAGTTGAGGTGACCAATAGGGAAATTGAATCCATTCTGACTAAAATAGTGGCTATCCATAGGAAGGATTGAGAAAATAGGCTGCCAAAAGTTGTTTGGGCCTATAGGACCACCTGGAAAACAACGTAGGCTTCACTCCATTTGAGTTTCTATATGGAAAGACAACTATGATGCCCATTGAATTTGAGCACAAGACTCTTAGGACTGCACTAGACATAAGGATGGATATCTCTAAAGCACAAAAAGATAGCATTATGCAGCCAAATAATTTGGATGATGTGAGAAGGAAAGCCTTGCATCATACAGAGGTATTGTAAAATTAGAGAATAAAGTGGCATGACAAATTCATGAAAGATAAGAAATTCCAGCCAGGTGACTAGGCACTCCTTTATGACTCTAGATATCAAGATAATGCTAGCAAGATGCAAAAAAGGTGGCTAGGACCATATGAGGTTATTGAAGTTTTCTCCAATGGTTTTGTTTAGCTCACTACCATTGACCCTATTAGATTTAAGTTGCTTGTCAATGGTCATAGGGCGTGTGCAAGGTGAGTCCACTTTTAGGCAAAAAAGTGGAAGTGTTTTCCCTGATTTTCAAAATTTGTCACATTTGACCTTAAAATTTGAAGCACTTAGAGATGGAATCCTAAAAAAAGTCACTAATCATAAAATGTAGTACTTGGAGTCTAGTTTCCAAATATGTAATTTATTTCAATACCCAGATGGTAAAAATTGAGTTTCAATAGGAGTTTCTAAAAACCATTGTTTAAAAGTCACTCTTATTTTACCATACCATGCATGTGTACAACATCCATATTTTGACCGAAATTATCATATTTTTCTAAATCCTTTTGGGAAAAGATTTGTGACTCACTGAAGCACGTTTTCAATACTTTCTTGTAATTATTTATTGATTTTTTTTTTTGTTAAATTTATACTAGCCATATTTGTTGTTTTGAAAAATCATCATGTACAACACACATAAGATGACCTAAACTTATCATTTTTTAATTTTTTTAAAAATTGAAAAGAATTGTTTGAAGTATGTTTTGCTGCAATATGTTTTACAAATTTTTTTTTTAATAAAAAGTTATCAAAATACTAAAAAACCCTGATAATTCAAGTTTATTGACTAGTTTCATTAGAAATTAATTGAAAAATAGAAAAAATAATCAAATTGTAAAAAAAATTACATATTTGGAATCTGCATTGTCTCATCTATAATGGGTTTTAATTTCATAAAAAAATTCAGCAAAATAGGTCTTCAAACATATTTCCAAAGTCACTATTTTCCTGTGACATTAACATGACCTTCAAGTTGCGGGTCAAACCAAGTACAAAGCTTAGGTTTGGGTCCCCAAGCCATTTCCCAAACCAGAAAACAAGCCAAAAACTTGACCAAAAATTCAAATTTTAAAAAACGAGATCCCGTTTCATAAAAAAAAAAATTCATAGTTCTACGAAACAAGATCCCGCTTTTGAAAATTGCTAAATGGAAATTTTTCAAAAATTGAAAGTTTCCAAAAAGGGAAAGTTTTCAAAATGGGATCCTATTTTGAAAACTTGCCATATTTGGAAAATTTTCAAAACGAGATCCCATTTTTTAAATTTAGGCTCGAGATCCCAAAGCTAAACAAGATCCCACTCTTAAAAAAATGAGATCTCACTTTTTAAAAATGGGATCCCATTTTTTGCAATTCAATTTCATTTTTTTGCCTAAGGCAAAAACTTCCACGTTTCATGGACTCATCTTCTTGCATTTACCCCATAGCCTCAAGTTGTATCACAAGCCAACTTCCAAGGAGGAATTCATTCAACAATTCACTCAGCATGCAACACCTAAACTTCTTGTAGCCAAAGGAAGCAGACCTAGTGTCCCTCCTTCTGGCTAACAAAGGTACGTAAATTGTCATAATAAAGACTTTGACTTTTTGTGGGAGTCCATTCTTCATTCATCCACCCATCTACCCATCCATCTCCACCTTTCTCTCTCTTCCATCACTCCATAAATTCACTTCATTCCACTTCACTTCTTTCCATCTCCACTTTCATTAATTGCTCAACTGATTTCTTAAAAGGTCACTGATACTTCCTCAATATTCTTTGGAACAAATATTCCATGAATTTAGGTACGTGCACATGAATTTGTTACATCTTAATTATCTTTTAGTAAATTTAATTAATTATTTTACATTAATGTAGATGTTCTCCATAGCATTTAATTATCCCGTGCCCTATCAAATCGTCATTACCACTTTGCATGTGAGGATACATGCTCAAATTTAGGTTGGGGGGTGTGAATAACATGTCCACGTGTCAATCCATGTTGGTCCATGTTAGCAAAATTTAAATTGAGCTAATTTGAATTCTAAGTGAGGGTACGGCTTGCATGTGTGGGATGACACCACGCCATCGCCATTTTTCTCGATTGTGTCCTTCATTTATTACTCCTTACTATCTTTATTTCCTCTGTCATAATCCTAAGTCACCAAAAAGGTAAAATTCAGATGACATTGGCATTGGGAATTCAACAGCATTACAGGAAGGAGAAATTTGGATTTCAAACAAAGATTGTAGGAAGGGAAACCTTGCAGAGTGCTTGTTTAATTGTAGAACATCTGAAACAATGGGAGGTGGGTTGATTAGAAATGAACCCATGATTCATGATGTAGTACTACAGGATGCACCTTCCTAGGCCAAGTTTAGAAATTGTGGATGGTTATATTATTTCTTGAAGCTTAATGGTTATAATGAAGACATTGCACTAAAATTTGCGCAGACATTATTTGAAGGAAAGGCCATGGTAAAAGGGTTGGAGGTAATATCTACTGAAGAGAGGATTGCAGAAATGACAGGGTTGCTTGTCAATGGTGAACATTACCCTACTACCAGATATACAATGTCAGCTAGGGCTAAGTTTACTGAACCTGGTGATCCTCCATTGAATGTGGACAAGCAAAGTGCAAAGAGAACCTCTCTGCCTGAGTCGTGGAAGAAAGTAGATGTCCACATTGTGAAGTACATCACTTGTGAAGGCCTCCAATCGAACCTAAATTTTGTGCACTTCAAAATCCTAAATCATATGAGGCACAAGAGAAGAATGAATATTCCAAACATGTTATATCATCTTCTTTCAATCATGGCGGTTGAAACCCAGAAAGGTAGGGATAATTTTGTCTCCCACCATTGTCTAATCAACTTATTAGTAGAAAAATCTCTACATGATGTGTCTGATATGACTTAGGAGGAATTTTTCAATATTGATCAATTTAGACCAAAGCATTTGCGACCTAGGGTTTTTCCTCAACCTTGTAGGGTTAGTAGGAGAGTGGATGTTGGTGAAGCCACTCCTGGAGCCTCAACTTCTGGTGCAAACCCTAGTGTAAACCCTCCTGCAACTGAGCAAACTATAGAGATTAGTTCTTCTAAGGTAGAACATTCAAATAGAGATAGTTCCTCTTCAGTCTATGATGATGATGTCACTCTTGGAACCCTAATTTGAAATAGGGCACAAAAGAAAGAGGTAGAAATAAGGAAGGGAAAAGCTAAAAATAAAACAATAGAAAAAGAAGTGCCAAGCTCTAAGAAATGGAAGGCTAACATTGTTCTTCTTGCAGTCAAAGAAAAACATGAAAGCCCTTCTAGAAAATCAAGACCAACTGGGATATTCACTGGTGTGCCTCTGAAGGAAAGCCCTTGACCTCAAGGAATATCACAAGATGACACAAAAGTCCCAATGAGGCAAGTGAATGTTAAGGAAAAGGACATTTTTGAGGAACATGTAGATATAAGGTTGGCAGAACTTGTTGCCATCATAAAATAGATTGAGAGTCAAGAGTATGAGAAGAATCAAGAGCTCCTACAGTAAGAGCAAGAGTTCTTGTAGCAAGAGCAAGAGCCCTTGTAGCCAGAGCTAGGTGAACCATCAAAATCCTTGTAGTAGGTGCCATGTGAAGTGCAAGAATCAATGCTAGGAAATTTTTTGGTAGGAATACATAAGCCCTCTAATTGTTCAATGAACATGATAGCCATGAACTTATGGAATGAGATACAAAGGAGGGAAGAGGAATGGAAAAAGGAGAAATGCAGGCTAAAGGAGGAAATCAAAAAGAAAGATGAAGAGATTGAAGAGAGAAATACAAAAAATGTTGCTTTAAACGAAAAGGTGGACAATATAGCAGCCTTAGTACCTCAGATGTTAGAATGCAAGACTCCTCCAAGAGTCTATGCTCTATATTTGAAGGAGAAGAATCTTTATTTTAAACTATCAAAGATCATTTTAGGTTTGAATCCTTCCATTGAGACTCCTCTTGAATTTTTCTAGGCTTATCAGATTGTTCCTCTTGAAATGAAAAATTTGTTGTGTGAATTCTATTTGCATAATTATGTTTTGTTCCAAGATCATGATTGGAATCCATTGTTGTATGTTGTGTATCTCCAATTAAGGGCATTCATATCCTAAATATAGAATGGAGTTAGTTGGGGACAACAGTTTAGGACTTATAGGAAAATATAATCCAACACTCCCCTACCCATCAAGGTTGAATCTAGAAACCTTGGAGACATTTTCAGGGAATGGCACAAAATTCTTTACCAACCAAGCTATAGCAGCAAGATCCTACCTGTGAGAGAAGCATCGTATGAGAAGGTAGTAGAAACTATAGGAAAATATGTAATGGGATATTTGTCACAAAGGTGGAACAATCTAATTGATGAGTTAAAACAAGTTGAGCCTCACTCTCTGTAGAACTATATTGCAGCATGCAAAATAGTTGATAGATATATACAGATTGGAAGGATGAAGGGACTATTTTGGCTTCCATTAACTTTTCATCCACCTATCCTATTATGGCCTATGCCAAATTTTAGGTATTATCCGTATGATATAGTTGTAGAAAGGAAAATATGGAATAGGTTGGATAGCAAGCAAGGGTTCTATTGGGACCCTAATTCATACACTACAAGAACTAAAGTAGGACAGTTGATAGTTGCAAATTTCAAGGTATTGACTAAGAAAAACAAAACCCTTCCTTTGTTGGAGGACTAGCAAAACCTTGGGTTGGAGGTAGTGATGAGTCTAGTTTATGGCTCAATTTTGATAGAATTTGTTATCCATTTGTTGTAGTTGTCATAGACCTTGATACTTAGATGTTGACATTTTCATGTTATTTCCTCAAAAACCATAGACATTGGGCATAAGCTTATTTTTGTAAACTTTAAATGACATTGACATGCTATATGAACTATCTATGTTAATTTTACATGTGGATTAATGAATGCTACTTTAATATAGTTATAGATATATGCAATTGTTGCATATACTAATGTTGTTGTGCAGATATAATTAGAGCCTACAAAATTGAGGAAGATTTTTCCATATGGTCGTCTTCCATAAAGGTCAACAAGGTGATCATTCAAAGGTCAATAGAGGGAATACTCTCAATGGAGGGAGATTCCTAATTCAAATAAAATATTGTAACTACCTTGTAAATGGTCATAATAGTTTGTTGAGTGAATATAGGAGCTATTGCTATGCTAGATCTGTGTTAAGGCAAACTGGCTTGACCAGATTCCATGCATGCATAACCTCCTTTCCACTTTCTATGCTTTCCCTAAAGTAGTATCTTCCTAATCTATTGGAGTTGACCACCTATTTTTTCCTCCTATAAATAAGACTCAGATGCTCCTTCTCGGGAGGTTGATTAATTTCATGTTGTATTCACATTCTTAGTTTTTCAACAATACAATTATGCTACTCTATTGTACTCATGCTTTCTAATAAAATGAAGTTATAAGCTCATTGCATTTGAGTTTACATTTGTCTTAAGGGATACTCATCCAAGGGGGTCCACTTGGTGAGCATTCCATCCTTTAGCTTAGTTGTTACATTTCTATGCAAATAGTTACAAATCTAGCAACTAGCTATTCCTGCAGCCACTAGAATTCCATTATGTTACTGTTCCTACATCCAAAGCAGATGGAGTAGTTTCCTATCTGTTTGCTCAAATTTTCATTTTTGTCATGCATTTCAGCTTAATATAGTTTTTGGTTGATGTTCAACACTTATGTTACTTCTTTCCAAGCAATTTACTTTCACCATTATGTCTTTCTTAGCTGTAGAATGAATATGGCTACTATGGATTCCTAGAGTACATATTGTGCTGACCCATTTCAGGTTTATGTCCCTAGGTTGAAAATTTAAATGCACCTTCATGATGATTAAGATAGTTATTCAGATTAAATGTCCAATCTCTGAATCACAACTTTAAGGGCTTAGTTGTTAAATCATTGTAGGAGGCCAACATTACAAAAGGTGGGTTGGGCTCTTTACTGATGCTTTCAGCTCTGTGGGTGGTTTGGGGATCTTATGATCCTCAGGGAAAATTGATTATCACATTATTGATTCCAATCAAAACTGGATCATGTGTTTGATCTGCTTAATCCAAGAAAACATTAGCTTCTCTGTTTTTAATGTTTACGACTCCATGAATCTCGAAGAAAAATTAGAGGTATGGAACAGTATTGTTGATCTTGTTATTGTGTTAAGGGATAAAAAGGTGGTCATTGGGGGAGACTTCAATGCAATAATTGACTTGAAGGACAAGAGTGGTGGTGTTAATAAGGAAACTAGATCTATGAATGATTTCAAAAACTTTGTTGAGCAGTTGCTAGTTGTAGATTGTATCTCTGGAAATGGAATATACACTTGGACGAATCATCATGTTGGATTCACAAAAATTTCTAAATGATTGGATCATTTTTTCATTGGGGAGGGTTGGATACAAGATAAGTACAGATTTGAGGCAAAGATCCCCCCTGGCAGTTTTAGATCATTTTCTTGTCCATTTGGAATTGCATCTAAGTGAACAATCGGCCAAGAATTATTTCAAATTTGAAACAATGTGGTGGCGTGATAAGTCTCTCATTTCAAATTTGGAGCAATGGTGGATGGAGGACCTGTCGATCTTGGGGACAATCAATTTTTTCCTTGTTAAAAAACCTGCAAATATAAAGCAAAGGCTAAAGACATGGGAAAAAATGGTTTTTGGCGACATATTTAAAGAGAAGGAACAAGTTGAATCTGAATTGGAAGCCCTAAATGAGTATGTTATATCACACGGGATGTCACAAGAAGAATACCATATAGAGAAATATCTAAAGATAGGCATGTTGAGTTACTAGCAAGAGAAGAAATATAGTAGTAGGATAAGGCACGCGAAACTTGGCTACAAGCAGGCAATTGTAATGCTAAGTTCTTCCATAATTCGATTAAAGTAAAAAAGGGTAGAAAACATATTGAAAATATTCTAAATGATAGTGGTTGTGAGATTTCTGATAGGGAAGGTATTGAACAAGAAGCCATCAATTTCTTTCAAGCACTATTAGCAAAGGAGAAGCCAAACAGGTCTGGGGATCGTTCTTCCTCTCTTTCATGTGTTTTGAAATGTGTGAAGAAAGAAGATAGCAATATGTTGTGTGCTCCTTTTACTCTTGAAAAATTTAAAGCCGAGGTCTTTGGGCTTCATCCGAAAAAATCCTTGAGGTCAAATGGGTTTATAGCCAGATTCTTTCAAAATTGTTAGCATTTCATGGGAGATGATTTGCACTGACTTGTGGAGGATTTCAGGATGAAGTAGAGGTTTGTTAGAGATATGAAAAACATTGCTATTGCTCTAATCCCAAAGAAAAGTGAATGCAATCCCTTCTCTAATTTTAGACCAATTACATTATGTAACACGATTTACAAGACTCTGGCCAAAGTATTGGTGTAAAAACTAAAAAAGATTCTAGAGAAAATAATCTCTGAAGAGAAAAATAGTTTCACTCTTGGTAGAGAAATTATCGACAATATTATTACTTTGGTAGAAACCATACATACTATTTCGTCAGAGAGGCTTAAAAGTATGATCATAAAATTAGATGCCAACAAATCCTATGATAAGGTTCATTGGTATTTTCTAATCAACGTAATGACTAGGTTAGGTTTCTCTTCCCAATGGATTAATACGATTCATTTTTGCATCCCCTCTCCTTGATATTTGGTGCTTGTGAATGGGTCTGTTTGTGGCTTCTTCAAAGCCTCTAGTAGACTCGAGCAGGGAGATCCTTTATCTCCCTTTTCATTTGTTATCATGGCTAAAGTAATGGGTAGATATTTCAAATCTCTAAGGGAGGTAAAGATTTGGAAAGGGGTGGTCATCGCCGAGGATCTTGACTTGATGATGCACTCACAATTTGTAGATGATGCAATTCTCTTCAAAGAAGCTTTGATCTACGAGGCAGAGACAATAAAGATTGTGCTAGACAATTGCACTTCCGCTTCAGGACAAATACTCAATAAAGAGAAATCTGAGATTTACTTCTTCAACACAAAACAGGTGATAAGGAAGAAAACAGCCGACATGTCTTTGGGTTTAAAACTGCTTCTCTCCCATCAAAGCATCTTGGGGCTCCTATGTTTCTGGTGGCCTACTGAACTAAACATTGGAAAGATACAATAGAAAAATGTAGATTGAAATATAATGCTTGGAAGTACAAGTGGTTGTCTCTCACAGGCAAGATTTTAAGGATAAAATATGTCTTAGTATTGGTCTTGGTTTACACAATGTCTTGTCTTGGAATAACTAGCAAAGTGATCAATGATATTGAAGGATTCATGCAAAAATTCCTCTGGGATGGAGCAAGAGACTCAAATTGAATACCATTGATAAACTAGAAAATTGTATGCCTAAGCAAGGAGGAAGGTGGTGTGGGCTTGAGACAGATGGTGTTACAAAATCACACTCTTAACGCTAAATTATGTTGGAAATTGTATCGACAACTAGAGATCCAGTGGTGCAAAATAGTGAGGAAGAAATACCTATATGATGATTCACCTGATCATATATTAACACTAGCAAATAGCAATGGTGGCTCTATAGTATGGAAATTCCTTTGGGGTTGCAGGGACCTAATCATAGATCATCTCACATGGAGGATTGGTAATGGGAGAAAAGTAAACTTTTGGTTTGAGTCCTGGAATGGATTTGAAGCATTATCAGACAAATTTGATGATAGGGATTTGTTGGCGCCAATGATCCAACACTTCGGACCATAGAAAGTAGTGAACTACATCCATATTTAGCTCTGACGCTTAGTGCTCCCTAACCAACTAGCTACACCATGATGCCATTGTTATCCCTATGGAGGACAAGACATTGCTAGAAGAAATTCTTCAACCTCGCAAGATTCTAATCAGTGAAAAAGAGGATGAGATTATCTGGGTCAGAACAAAATTAGGGGAATATTCTGCCAAACTGGGATATAAGTTACTGTGTGCATAGAGGATTAATAATCAATGGTCAGTGAAACTATGTTGGGAAAATGGCATCCTCCCAAAGGCTGGGGCATTTCTTTGGATGAAACTTCACAAAAGGATTTTGATCGGGGATAAGCTGCATTCAATTGGCATTCAAGGACCAAGCAGATGTCCTCTATGTTGTAAGGATGGTGAATCAGCCGATCACATCCTTCTGAATTGTGAATATGGTGTCCCAATGTTGGGACTGGTTACTTCAATCGCTTGGTTGGTGCATGGCCCAACAAAGGGATCTGAAGGACTTTATTTGTTGCTAGCCCTCTAGGAGCAATCATAGTGTGTGGGTAGATACTTGTTTGGCTGCCCCTTCCATGGTCGCATGGCAACTATGGAAAGAAAGAAATAGGAGGATGTTTTGTGATTCTACACTTCCAGTGGAACAATTCATTAAGAAGATAGAGAAAAGTATATGTGAAGTTTTGAACTCCAAATGAGGTAGAACCAAAGGTATAGTTTACACTAGGTGGGATTACTTATTACAGAAGGTTTGGTTGGTCATTAAACCTCCCAATCTCGATTTGATAATTCATAAGACATAGAGAGCTGATGCACGATGAATACCTCCTGATTAGGATAGTTTTAAACTCAACTTTGATGGTGCTTTGAAAGGAAACCCCAACATATCTGGCATTGGTCACATTATCAGGGATCACAATGGTAATTGTCTTGGTGCAATAGCAAGAAACATTGGAGTTGCCACTAATAATGAAGCAGAGCTGGAAGCACTCGCATGGGGTTTGGAGCTATGTTTGGAGAAATATTTAAAGAAGGTTTGCATCAAAGGAGACTCAAAGGTGTGTATTCACATAGTTGGTAAAATGGAAATCCAAAATTGGAAACTTTGTAGCCCACTAAGTGGATTGAACGTAGTCTAAAGAAATTAGAGGATTATTCCCTGACCCATAAATATAGAGAAGTGAATAGAATGAAAAACTATTTGGAAAATCTAGGTACATCATTGGAGCTTCCCAATGCATCCTTTCGCTACAATGGAAACACCCTCAATGATGATCTTTGGGCACTGGTTAACAAAGACTGGATGCATCTTAGTGGTGCCTCTTGATCGACAACAAGGTTTCTTGGCCACCTTAGGAGCTGAGGTGTGCCACGTCTGATCCCAATACATTGGGATGTATGTCACAGATATGACGATGTGATCCTAAGAAGACTCAAACACATGGAAACATCCTCAGCAGTTCACAGGTGACTGCAGCTTTATCTCCTTACTATGAACAGTGGAGTTTATGCAACTTTTATACAAGAACCCAAACTTGATAGAAGAGAACATTGTGGTTTGGTTGGTCACCATCGTTGATGGTGTTGGCTACTTTCTCATGGATGTTGTATGGCCTTTGTAACCATTTCAAAATCAATATAAGGATCTACCCCCTCTGGTAGCACTTACCAAAAAAAATAAAAAAATCAATATAATTATAATTAAATAATAAATATCATACTAATAGTTTTTTAAATTTAATGTTTAAGATATAGCTTAAAATGTTATATATTTAAATATATAATGTAATTAATTTTTTTTTATACGTAAAACACAACTAAAGTTGCATAGATTATATTGAAAATATAAAATTGTACATTGTTTCAACTCGCAAAATTTTTGGGCGAGATGTTGGATCTCAGTTGTGTCAAATAGTTTGTCCTTGATGACAAATCACTTTCAGTTGGTTCTCTTTGTTGACTATCTCATATTAGATCTTTATGCTTTATCATGGCTCTGATTTGATGACAAACTTGATTACTTTTTAGTCTTGGCATGATAATTGGTTTAGTTCCGGCTTGCATTCAGTGGACAATTTTATGGCCTTGGGTTATATTCAAATTTATCATTTCTTTATGGTACTAATCAATTTAAGCTTCATGCAGATAAAGGTTATCTTATTTGTACTTGTATTTGGGTGATGATTTTGGCTTTCAGATTCAAGGCTCTTTTCAATTTCAAAATTTTGAACTTGGTACTTCACTCATTCATGTATAATGATTCATTATTTACTCAGTTTTGGTTTAAGTTGGTATATTGTTGATGATCATGGCATATATTTTGTTCAAATACTTCAATACATTGCTCCATTTCAGACAATATGGTTATTTTTTTATTTGACTCAATGGAACTTTATATCATATCTAACTAAGGCATATGGTTTTAACAATACCTATGAAGTCTTTATTACACGAGCCTTGATCGGCATCTAAAGGTATCTTGTCACATATATAAGTGAAGGAAATGTTATTTTGGCACTTCATTCTTAAATGTTTTGGGCCTTATTGCATTTGAAAAATGACTTTGATTAAATTCATCAACAACCATCATACATTTCTATACTTGTCATTTCTTTTGGAAATCATGTGGTCAACATCTTTATTTAATAATTTAGTCTTTCTTAAATATTGGGGTCAGCTGATTTTGGTCTTGGACAATGACTGAAACAACTTTTAAGTTGTTCATTATTAGTTTTTGATTTAATTGTGGACTTCAAATCTCATTATTCTTTAGCAAAGTCATCAAATGCTTTGACATAGGGTAAGATAGGGAAAAATGTGGTTAATGTTTTTCACTTGGCTGAGTATTGAACCCTAGCCACCGCCATGAGAATGGTCTCCTCTCTTCTGTGAATCTGATCTCAACTTTCTCTGTCACTCTTTGTAACTGAAATCTACTCTAAGACATGATTGGCTCTTGGTTTACCGTTACAATTTGGCTGGAAGTTCGACAGAGGTTAAAGGAAATCATGGGAGCTGCAATTCTGACTGGTATTCATCTATTTTTCTTGTTGCTAATCAGGTATCATTTCTGGCATTCGACCTTCAAGGCAATTATCTTTTTTTTATTCGTTTCTAGAAATAGAAAAAGAAATAAATGGGTATCTCTAGCAATTTTTGCATTATATGATTTCAGTTACATTCTTCTATCTCCAGCTGTGATATTCACTTGTTTCTATCAGCATATCAATGTTTATTTGGGAATCTTGTTGTCGGCATGTTTGCATTACCTCAAAACCTTCATTGATGACTCTTAAAAGTAGAATAATCATTTTCTCTTTGAGGGTTAATGAGTTTCTAACAATGGGTAGTCATGCTTGATGAAGAATCTATCAGTTACAATTTGAAATATCTTCTTTCAACACATAAATTAAAGTTTCAGCCTATTGGGTATTCAAAAATATATGTTTGATCATTTGGGTATTCCAAAAATTTATTTCTATTGAAGACTATTGCATTTGATTAGGGTTTTGTAATAGTAAGTGCAAATTTGAAGAAGCTTTGTGACTTATTCTTGTCAAAGCATTGATAAACCAGTCAAAGTTGTTATAGCCTATTGCATAGGCGTTACTCTTGCAGACATTTATTATCTGGCATCCTTTTCTTGAAAATAGAAAGGAGGTTTCAACTCTCCTTTGACCTCAAATTTCTTTGAAGACTTCATTCTTGAAAACTTGTATAATAAAGTGGACAAAAATAGTGTGATTCTTTTGGTTGTAATTTTGGAATATTTTTCTTTGGCTGTATAAAAAATGTATTGAAATCCTCTGTAATAAAAAAACTAAAAAACAAAGATGCAAAGATATATTGTAATATTCTTCTCTATGTAATATTTTAAGGATTCAATTTTTGGAATTCTTAGGGTATTAGGTAGATGAGAAAACAGAGAGTTATGAGCTTAACTAAAAACAAAGAGATCCTCTGAGATATTACTATTGTTCAGAAATATAATTTGAGGGGTTGGTACTCCTTGAGATAGATATCTCTAAACGAGGGGTTGGTGCTCCTTGAGTGGGTGCTAAAAATTTATCCTATAAGGCATTGTGAATAGTTGATTAAAAGATTAAGCCTGCAAGGCATTTCAGGAGTGGTTTTTATACCCTAGGAGGGTTTTCCACTTGGCAAAATCTTGTGTCTCTTTGTACTTTTGTGATCTCACTACTTTACTGAGTTGTTTACTGCTTTGTTCATTGATGGGTTACTACTTTTCTCAATTCTGGTTTTGAATAATTACATTCAACTTATGAATGCTTTAATCATTTTAATATTGAGATGAAATCTGATCTATGGTTTAATTTTATGAAAAATTGTTCAATTTTTTTTTACACTGATTCACCCCCCCTCTCAGTGTTATTTTCACTCCAACACGAGATCCAGTATGAAATTTTTCTCCTCCTAGGAGAGATAGAAAATTATAAAAACCCAAAATTTATAGACACAAACTAATTCATCCTCCCACTGGTGTCTACAATGGCTAAGGACTCGCACAAAACAAAACACAACAATTCCATCCTACCATCCCCGGCTTTCAATCCCCTTTGTCATATAATCTAGTCGATTCCAATGGCTCCACAAATTTGTTGCACCACTAGATACCATCTACCTAATTCAAGCCCAATCATTTACAAAGGAAGTTGTAGCCTATGGTCACCCATTATCTATGGCGCTCCAAGATTTTGTGCCCATGTTGGGAATGAAGGGGTGCCATTCCACCTTGATGCCCTACAAAAAAAAATTGTCAATATCATCTAGAAGGGGAATCTCAACACCCAATTGAGCCACTTCCACCATGTCTACGTCGTCCAGCAAGGTTGCAGCTTTGAATACCATCCTTAGTAGCAATAGACACTAGAGATTTGATAGATTCAAATCCAACAGTGAGGCAAAGAAGCATGAGGATATGTCTAATTTTTCCCTCATCTGATTGCTCGAGAAGCAAAACTTCTTCCCTATCACCTTCCTCATAGCTTTAAGGCACAATATGTACTTATTAAGGAAAATTTACTTGAGCCTCTGATCAGTAATGAATCCTATAAAGGTTGATTGCTTCTTTGAGCAATGTAGTTTGATTAAGGTTTCCATCTTTATTGTGTTTGACTGTTAGATCTTCGGTAGAAAAAGGATCAAGCCATTGAGTGTTACGAAACCACCAACCTTGCTTCATTAATTACCTCTGCATCTACCTCAAATATCAATCACTTCCATATGGCTCGTTGAAGGTGGCTATAAATTCCCTTGGGTTGTAGTACTTGTTTGCTCCAGATGTTTGCTTGAGGAGGTGTATGATCTTTTCCTCTCATCATTATCTATCCTTTCCAGCTCTTCTCCCATGGGGTGTGTGCAAGAAGTTGAGTCCACTTTTTGGCCAAAAAGTGGAAGTGTTTTCTTTGATTTTCAGTATTTGACACATTTGACCTTAAAATTTGAAACACTTAGAGATGAAATCTTTAAAAAATTCACTAATCATAAAATTTAGTGCTCGGAGTCTAGTTTCCAAATATGTAATTTATTTCAATACCCAGATTGTACAAATTGAGTTTCAATAGGCATTTCAAAAAACCACTGTTTAAAAGTCATTTTTTTTTACCATACCATGCACGTAATACATCCATATTTTGACTTAAATTATCGTATTTTTCTAAATCCTTTTGGGAAAGTTTTATGACTCACTAAACCTTGCTCTTGATATTTTTTTGTAATTTTTTATTGAATTTTTTTTGTTAATTTTTATTAGGTAGATTTGTCATTTTGAAAAATCGTCATGTACGACATGCATAAGATGACCTAAACTTATCATTTTGTTTGCTCTCATGCAATCCGTTTGTCAAAATGTTATGTTGATCAAAGTTATTAAAATAGTAAAAAACCTGATATTTAAAGTTTATGGACCAATTTTATTAGAAATTAATTAAAAAAATAGAAAAAAATTCAATTGCAAAAACAAATTACACATTTAGAATCACATTGTTTGATCTAAATGGTTTTACCTCATTTAAATTTTGAAAAAAGGTCGTCACCATATGTCCAAAAGTCGATATTTTTCTTTGACATTGTTAGGGCCTTCAATTTGCAGGTCAAACCAGGTTGAAGGCTTAGGTTCGGACTTCCAAAGCTTTTCCCGAACCGAAAACCTTGGCAAAAACCCGCCCACGATGCAAAACAAAATTCAAATTTAAAAAAATGGGATCCCGATTATAAAACGGGATCCCGTTTAATAATAAACGGGATCCCGTGCTATAATCGGGATCCCGTTTCTATTTCGACTGTTGTAGAGGTAACGGGATCCCGTTTATAAGATGGGATCTCGTTGGCTTTACAACGGCTCCCGCACTCGAATCTAGTGAACGGGATCCCGATTATAGAGCGGGATCCCGTTTATTAGTAAACGGGATCCCATTTGGTAACCGGGATCTCGTTTAATTATAAGCGGGATCCTGTTTTATAGATGGGATCCCGTTTATATTATTTAAAAATACTGTGCACAATTACTGTCAAGTCTGCAACTTTGCAACTTCACATGTACGGCCGAGAGCACTAAAAATCAATTATTTTTCATAAGTTAATAGATTTAATAATAATTTGATTTTTGTTTGATTTTATCAAAGGGAGTACCACCTACACCATTTTGAAGGAATTCTGCAAATATGGATTGAATTTTTTCAAAGGAAGCATGAAGAAAACAAATTTCAAAAGTGGAATTGTGGTAGTTTTCATTTGTTTTGAGTAAACAAGAGGTGAATTTTAGTCAGTAATAGGTATTCAACTCCAATTTGATTCAATATTTTGAAGTATTTCACTATTAACATTCATTTGTGCTTGAGAATTTCTACAATTATGGGAGATAAATTTCGTGAATAAGAGGAGAGAAAGACATTGACTCCTCAAGAAGTTGAAGCAAATAGAGAAAAAGATAAACAAAGACAAAGAGAAAGAAGAATGAGAATGAAATCAATGAACGATGGTGGAGCAACCAATTCAACAACTATTGAAGATGAAAACATTGAAGATACCATAGTTGTAGACGAAGCTAATTTGCAAGGAGTCAATTTGGAGAAGAATATGATTATACAAACAAGTCCTACTATGTCTTCAAATCCCTCTTTGAATGCTATGGAGAATGTTTCAATATACACAAATCCAGGTACGTCTTCAAATCCACATATTAGTGAAATGGTAAATTTGTTTGTAGAAGATTTACAAGATGCTGGATATAATGATGTTGACATTGACTATATTCAAAGAGATGAAACTTTTATAGAATTTGTTGAAAACAAAAAAGAAAAATCTTTTATTGCAAATGAAAATCAAAATGATCGCTTTCTTTGAAAATGAAAACAAAACCTATATTTTGATGGAAATGAAATGAAAATGATAAATCAGTTTGTTGATGAAAATGAAATGAGAATCATTTTAAAGTTAATGAAAAATGAAGATGAAAATGAAAATGAAAAACCGCTTTTGTTGGATGAAAAATGAAAATGAAAAATGAAAACCGTTTCTTGTTGATGAAATGAAGATGAAAATCTAATTTACGTTGAATTTAATGAAAATACTTTTAAAAAATTAAAGTGGTGTTTTAGGATAATCTTCCAAATTTCTTGGAGGAAAATAAGAACAGATGCAAATAGAATATACACCGAATTCTTTTATGATAGAAATATTGCATTTCAATGTCAACTAATGATGCAATTGATGAGAATACAAAAAATGAGGAAAGTAATGAAAAGGTTAAGGCTTTTATATTGGCAAAAGAAAAGTCGAAAATCATTAAAACATACTATGTCTACTGTTGCTAGTGCCATTCAATCTATTGGGAAAAATAGTTGATCTAAAGATAAAAACGCAGCAAGAAGAGCTATAACTACTGCTATAGTCAATAAAACAACTTTGAATAAAAGAATGGTAAGCAATATTAGTGAAGTTTTAAAATGCATCCTAAAACATTACTAAGAGCAGCAAAAAGAAGAGAAAGTATAAATGATTCTATCAATCAATGTTTGGAGTTTAGGTGGGCGACTACAGAATTCGATATAAAATTGAGTGTTGAAATTAAAATCTTTGATCAAAATTTTGGCATGATAATACTAGGGTTTCATCTAATGCTAGAGATGTTTTAAAATTAGGGGTGGGGTCTAAAGTTCGCGATCCTCACCCAAAATACCTATTAGATACAACACAAGCTGAATTTTATAGAAAATTTTGTAGCAATTCAGTGTTACCTGGTAATATTGAAATAAGTCAAAGGTCTTTTGAAAAATGTAAACCCTGGTATGTAAAAATTAATAAACAACGAATATCTTGTTGTTGTAAAATACATGTTCAATTTCGTTATTTTTATGATGTTTTTCGATATATACGTTGTACCTTGCATTCTAACATGATTATACAAGATTGTGGTATTGATATGCCACCTGAAGCAATAAGAGAGTTTATTTCGGGTTTGTTTTGTGAAAAATCTAATGATAGATTATTTTATTTAAGTTCTTGTATTTCTGGACAATGCATTAATTGCAAAAATCTTTCATTTTTAAGAAATTTTTTGCATGAAAGTGTTGATCATAATTTTGGACAACAATAGTAGACATCAAAAGATTTAGGAATGTTCACTATTCTTTAAAAGATGGAAAAATAGGAAAGCGTTGTGATTTAGTTACAGAAAAAGTTAGTGTGCATGCATTTATGAGTGAATTTAATAATAAAATTGTACCAAAATATGTTATACACTCTGAACATGCTTGATGGCTTGATGGCCAATTTCGCGCATGTAGAAACACATTTTCAATTGGTACTATACTTTTAGTGGTTGATTTTGCGGAGAATTATACTCTCGCTCCGCAAGAGGAAATAAAATCTCAATATTATAATTTAGTGCAAGTAGCTATGTTTGTCCATATTGTTTATAGACATGCAGATGATAGCACTGAGGATGATAGAAAAGTTTTAAGGGAGTATCATTTTTATTTGAGTGTGGTGCAGGAGCACCTTGGCTTAACTCCATTTTGGTTTGTCATCAATTTTGGCTTGTACCTGACCTTAGCCAAGTCAGGATGGTTGTGTGTTTAGTTTGGACCTTAGAAGGTCTTGGTGGAGTGTGGTGAGTTAGTCATTAGGAATAATTTCATCTTAGTGAATCATTGTTCATAAATGTTGCTTTATTTAGCTTTGGACAGTTTGTGTTGGAAGGGTGAGCTTTAAATGTGTTATCACCACATCCTCATTGTTTGAAGATTCCAAGAGGCAGTTAAGATGTTGGTGGCTCGTAATCAAGGTATTAGAGGTCCAAGGATTTGGGATCATGACATAGTGGAAGTTGCAAAATGTTGTTGTAAAGTTGCATGGCAATATTTGTGGAATTGCATGCAACATTGTTATATTGGATTCCCTTGAAATCAAGGATGTGGAGTCGAGCAACTCCCCTTGAATGATGGAGAAGGCATCAAAAAGTAGAGGTGTGGCTCGTAGAGAGCAGTTAGATGCATTGTAAACAAGTTTTGGCTTTGTGTGAATAAAGAAATTTCTGCATTTTTCTATGTTTCACCTGAGTTCTTGAGAAACAGTGGTACAAAAGGCATTGTATATATAGATTTCTCACTATTTTTATGTTCATTGGATAGCTATGAATAAGTTTCATCTTGTATCTAGGTTGTTTAGTGTAGATTTGTTGTTTCTAATTCATAGACTAGAGTGTGGTGTGTTTGTTTTCTTTGTTTTAAGCAGTGTGACTTAAAATGGCTCCCCCATAAACACTGACCACGGGGTTTTCCTGAGATTGGTTGAATATGGGAGAGGATCCAGTCAATTGTAAATATTTAGTAGTAGGAAACCTTGAGATCCAAGCAATGATTTTTAAAATCAAACCCTAGGTGAGCTAGGACTGCCCGGTTAGAGGTTTGAAAGGTAAAAATTGAAGAACTTAGGGAGGGGTAGAAGGTACAGTACGGAACCTGTATGGTTTCAGGGAGGTCTCATTCATATTTTGACATGTTGAAAAGATTGTGGTCTTCCCAATCCATTTGTGCAAGGGAAAAGGTAAGAACCCTTAGAAACCCTAAGAACTAGGCCTAATTAGCCTATTAGCCCTTGATTGTAGGAATCTACTGTACAGTAGAGATAGAGGCTTGAAACCCTAGGAAAGATTTAAAATCCTGAAAAGGGTGTCTGGAAATGAAATTTAATTGAAAGGTTGTTTGTCAAATTTGAGCAAGAAAAGCCAAAAACTGACTGGTAAGGGCTAGTAGGGAGTAGGCCTCTTCAAGGTAAGATCTTGAGATCGGGTAAATTGAAGGCTAAAGAACATTCAAGATGCATTCAATTGAATGTGAAATGAAAGGAAACAGAGCTTCTAACTCCCCTGCAAAGAGTTCAAGTCAGATGATGAAGCTAGCACTTAGATCCTTCTAGGTGTTGTGAAGAATAATGCAATTTCAATTGGTGTTGGTCTTCCTAAGCTAAGCACAAGTGGAAAAATCTTTGAGAAGAGTTGGAGCAGGGCTTGGTTAATCACCCAAGCTCAATAAGAACCATTGGAGTCAGGTTCCAAGAGAGAGACAGTGAAAAGGTCTCTAAAAGGTTGTGCAAGCAAGCTCAGGTTCACCATACACCGTATTGGTATCAGAGCAATGTTTGATTCAAGGCTTGTGATTGATGTTGCAGCCCACTGAGTCAGTAGGAGAGAACACACCAGAGGAAAGAACCATGGTGACTAATGCAGAGTTAGCTAAAAAGGTAGAAGAGCAAGAGGAAGACAACCAGCTGTTAAGAGAAAGGATATCTCAAATGGAGAAGCTCTTGGATGAAGTCCATGAGACAGTAGATAAAGTGAAGGACAAGATAGAGCAGAAGGAAGAGTAGGAAGTCAAGGAAAAAGAAGAGGATTTGGAGGAGGAAGCTCCAAAGCCTGATCCTGTTCTTGCTGAAGAACCCTTCTTGAAAGCACTGCAGGCCTTGAGTGGTAAAGCATTAGAAGGTGTGCCACTATTTAGTGGACAAATGGACCCTGATTCAGTTGTGGACTAGATTGAGAGCATTGAAAATCACTTTGAATGTGATGGAATAACAGAGGCCCAAAAGGTAAAAGTGGCCAAGTCAAGGTTGAGAGGAGCAGCTCTCACATGGTGGAAATTTGTACAATCTGAAAGAGAGAAAGAAGGCAAAGGTCCCATAGTTTCATGGAGAGGAATGGTAACTAAGATAAGGCAGACCTATCTTCCTGATGATTATGAAGTCTAGTTGCATAGGAGAAGACACAATCTTAGGAAAAAAGATATGGATGTTCAAACATACACTGAGGAGTTTCAAAAATTGTGCCTAAGATCAAAGGTGGTTGAAGATGAGAGCATCAAGCTAGCAAGGTACTTGAATGGGCTTAAGTGGTCTATCCAAGAAGATATGAGCCTAGTGAACTTCAAAACAGTCCGCCAATGCTATCAAATGGCCTTAAAGATAGAGGAGAAAGGCAAAAAGAAGCAAGAGAAAAATCCCAAAATTAGAGGTAAAGGGAAAGACAACAGAGGACAAAGAGGTGGTTATGGTGGAAGAAGTTCAGAACCAAGAGCCCAAGGAGAAGTCAAATACTCTGAACAGCAAGAAGGAAGCTCTAGTAGAGGTGGTAGAGGAAGAGGTTTCAGCTCCAAAGGAAGAAGTGGTGGACAAGGGAGAGGTAGCTATTTCACTAATATGAAATGTTACCACTGCAATCAATTGGGACACCTAGCCTATAGATGTCTAGAGAAAGGTAGTACTTCTCATGGAGGAGATAAGAGAACTAATCTGATTCAAGATGAGACAGCTGTAGTAGATAAACACTCTGAGGTACCATTGAATTCAGAGGAAGGTGAGAATCTCATGATGAGGAGAACCTTGATCAAGGAACCGGTTAAAGAAGAGCCAAGCCAAAGGAGGTCCTTGTTTAGGATAAAGTGCAAGATGATGGGGAAAGTGTGTAAGGTCATCATTGACTCAGGTTCTACTAACAATATTGTGTCAGAGGAGGCAGTCAGCAAGCTGAAGTTCACAAGGATACCCCACAACAATCCTTACAAGGTCACATGGCTCAATAAGGGTCAGCATGTCTTGGTGAATGAACAAGCATGGGTGGAGTTCTCAATTGGTAAGTACAAGGACAAAGTTTTGTGTGATGTGTTACCTATGGATGCATGTCACTTGCTCCTAGGTAGACCATGGCAATTTGACCGCCAAGCTGTGAATGATGGAGCAAAGAACTCATATTCTTTCAAGAAAGACAATGTAACCTTCAAGATTCAGTCTTTGTTAGAAGACACAGAGGTGCAGACAGCAGGTTCTAAACTGCTCATGGTGGGTGAAAAAGAGTTCTTGGAAGCCTTGGAAGAAGGAGAAGGAGTTGGCTATGCAGTGATGATAAAGCCAAGAGAGGTGAGCAAAGAGAAAGCTGTTGAAAAGCAAGAGTTACCTGAGGAGATACAGAAATTGTTGCAGACCTATGAAGGTATAGTAAGTAGTGGTCAACCAACAACATTACCTCCTAAAAGAGCCATAAGTCATAGGATAGACTTGATACCAGGAGCTACCCTTCCAAACAAAGCAGCCTATAAGATGACTCCTCAACAAAATGAGGAAATAGCTAGGCAGATTCAAGAACTTCTAGACCAAGGTCTCATTAGGAAAAGCATTAGTCCATGTGCAGTACCCACTGTCTTAGCACCTAAAAAGGGAGGAGCATGGAGGCTTTGTACTGATTCCAGGGCAATAAACAAGATAACCATCAAGTATAGGTTCCCTATCCCTAGGATTGAAGATCTCATGGATTGTCTAGGTGAAGCTAGGTACTATACCAAGATAGATTTAAAGAGTGGTTATCACCAAATTAGGATACATGAGGGAGATGAGTGGAAAACAACTTTCAAAACCAATGAGGGTCTCTATGAGTGGCTAGTTATGCCATTTGGCTTGTCTAATTCCCCCTCCACATTCATGAGACTCATGAATGAAATCCTCAAAGACTACATTGGTAAATTTGTAGTAGTGTATCTTGATGATATACTAATCTATAGCAGAACAAGAGAAGAGCACCTCCAACATATTGAGTTGATTTTCAAGAAGCTGCAGGAGGAGAAGCTGATGATCAATCTAGAAAAGTGTGAGTTCATCAAAACAGAGCTGGTGTACCTTGGATTTGTGCTATCACATGGCAACTTGAAGATGGACAGCAGCAAGGTAGAAGCCATCCTCAATTGGCCTACTCCAAAGACAGCCATAGAGGTAAGAAGCTTCCATGGTCTTGCTCAATACTATAGAAAGTTTATAAGACAGTTTAGTGTTATTTGTGCTCCTATGTTGGATACCATAAAAGGGGGAATGAAGACTAAGTTTGTATGGAATGAGCAAGCTAACAAAAGTTTTGAGTTGCTGAAGGAAAAGATAGCTACACAACCTGTCTTGGTGTTACCAAGATTTGAGAAGCTATTCACCATTGAGTGTGATGCAAGCAATGTAGCTATTGGAGTTGTTCTCAGTCAAGAGGGCAGACCGGTGGCTTTTCATTCAAAGAAGCTAAGTGAAGCCAAGAAGAAGTATTCTTCTTATGACCTTGAGATGTATGCATTGGTCCAGGCTTTAAGAAAGTGGAGGCATTACTTGCTTCCCAAGGAATTCATAGTGTATTCAGACAACCAAGCACTCAGTTTTCTAAATTCACAAGAGAAGTTGAGCCACAGGCACATGAAGTGGGTGGAGTATTTGAAAGCTTACACCTTCAATATCAAGCACAAGAAAGGAGCTCTCAACAAAGTGGCAAATGCCTTGAGCAGAAGAGTCCTCACCATTCAAGAAATCTAGTTGAAGAGCATGGGAATAGATCATTTCAAGGATCTATATGCAGATGATGAAGATTTTGCAGACATTTATAAGGTATGTGCTGAATACAAGAATCATTTCCATAGCAAATATGCTGAATATACATTGCAAAGTGATCTTTTTTTTAAAGGGAATCAACTATGTGTTCCTAGAGGTTCTATTAGGGAGAACTTGATACAAGAAAAGAATAATGGTGCATTGAGTGGTCATTTTGGAATCACCAAAACTCAGAAACTGGTTCAAAGGTTTTATTTTTGGCCTAGGATGAACCTAGATGTCAGGAGGTATGTGGAAAGTTGTGTGGTGTGTCAAAAGGCCAAAGGAACTTCTTCAAATGCAGGCCTATACCAGCCACTGCCTATCCCTACTAGGCCATGGGAATGCTTGAGTATGGACTTTGTAGTTGGGTTACCCAAGACAAGGCTAGGTATGGACAATATTTATGTGGTTGTAGACAGATTCAGAAAAATGGCCCACTTTGTGCCATGCAAAACAACCAATGATGCCAGTCAAATAGCCTCTCTTTTCTTCAAAGAGATAGTAAGGATTCATGGCTTACCAATCAGCATTGTATCAGACAGAGATACTAATTTTATGAGTCATTTTTGGAAGACTCTTTGGCAAAGAATGGGCACTAATTTATCCTTTCGATCTGCATACCATCCCCAAACTGATGGTCAGACCGAAGTTGTGAATAGGACACTTGGAAATCTCTTAAGATGCTTGACCAAAGAGTATGGTCAACAATGGGATCAATTGATTGGGCAAGCTGAATATGCCTATAATGATACTGTCAACAGATCAATAGAGAAGAATCCCTTTGAAATTGTTTATGTTCTACATCTTAGAGGTGTTATGAGCTAAGAGAGTTGAAATATGGAGTCAAGGGAAGTGGATATGCTGATGACTTTTCCTATGCAATGCAGGAGATCCATGATACAGTCTGAAAGACACTGGCAGAAAACACCATGAAACATAAGACTAAGGTAGATGAGCATAGGAAAGAAGTCCAATTCAATGTTGGAGACTTAGTAATGGTGCATTTGAACAAGTCTAGACTACAGAAAGGAGTTCCTCATAAGTTGCAAATGAAGAGGATAGGTCCCTGTCCTATCTTGGAGAAGTATGGAAGTAATGCTTTCAAGGTGCAATTACCAGATGACAGTGGACTGTCCCCTATTTTTAATGTTGCAGATCTAGTTCACTACAAAGGACCACCACTAAACATGGATCAGACCATCCATGAAGTCATCCAAGATGTGGGAGAACTCAAACTGCCCTCCACTGCAGTCAAGCAAGCTGATAAGATATTGGATACTAGGGTCTACAAGAGAACTAGGACCAAAGAATATAAAGAACATCTGATCAAGAGGCGTGGACAACCTGATGCAGATACAGTGTGGATCAAGGAGGTAGAGTTCAAGAAGTTGGGTATTGATCTCAACTTGCTCAATCCAAGGGTGGATTGAAATTTTCTGTTTTGGGGAGGATGGTGCAGGAGCACCTTGGCTTAACTCCATTTTGGTTTGTCATCAATTTTGGCTTGTACCTGACCTTAGCCAAGTCAGGATGTTTGTGTGTTTAGTTTGGACCTTAGAAGGTCTTGGTGGAGTGTGGTGAGTTAGTCATTAGGACTAATTTCATCTTAGTGAATCATTGTTCATAAATGTTGCTTTATTTAGCTTTGGACAGTTTGTGTTGGAAGGATGAGCTTTAAATGTGTTATCACCACATCCTCATT
Organism: Sequoia sempervirens; assembly: GCA_007258455.2. Lineage (NCBI taxonomy): Eukaryota > Viridiplantae > Streptophyta > Pinopsida > Cupressales > Cupressaceae > Sequoia > Sequoia sempervirens. Next base: position 53,792,054 of record VDFB02000363.1, on the reverse strand, counting down.
GTTTGAAGATGCCAAGAGGCGGTTAAGATGTTGGTGGCTCGTAATCAAGGTGTTAGAGGTCCAAGGATTCGGGATCATGACATAGTGGAAGTTGCAAAATGTTGTTGTAAAGTTGCATGGCAATATTTGTGGAATTGCATGCAACATTGTTATATTGGATTCCCTTGAAATCAGGGATGTGGAGTCGAGAAACTCCCCTTGAACGATGGAGAAGGCATCGAAAAGTAGAGGTGTGGCTCGTAGAGAGCAGTTAGATGCATTGTAAACAAGTTTTGGCTTTGTGTGAATAAAGAAATTTTTGCATTTTTCTGTGTTTCACCCGAGTTCTTGAGAAACAGTGGTACAAAAGGCATTGTATATACAGATTTCTCACTGTTTTGTGTTCATTGGATAGCTTTGAATAAGTTTCATCTTGTATCTAGGTTTTTCAGTGTAGTTTTGTTGTTTCTAATTCATAGACTAGAGTGTAGTGTGTTTGTTTTCTTTGTTTTGAGCAGTGTGACTTAAAATGGCTCCCCCATAAACACTGACCACGGGGTTTTCCTGAGATTGGTTGAATATGGGAGAGGAGCAGTCAATTGTAAATATTTAGCAGTAGGAAACCTTGAGAGCCAAGCAATGATTTTTAAAATCAAACCCTAGGCGAGCTAGGACTGTTCGGTTAGAGGTTTGAAAGGTAAAAACTGAAGAACTTAGGCAGGGGTAGAAGGTACAGTACGTAACCTATACAGTTTCAAGGAGGTCTCATTCATATTTTGACATGTTGAAAATATTGTGGTCTTCCCAATCCATTTGTGCAAGGGAAAAGGTAAGAAACCTTAGAAACCCTAAGAACTAGGCCTAATTAGCCTATTAGCCCTTGATTGTAGGAATCTACTGTACGGTAGAGACAGAGGCTTGAAACCCTAGGAAAGATTTAAAATCCTGAAAAGGGTGTCTGGAAATGAAATTTAATTGAAAGGTTGTTTGTCAAATTTGAGCAAGAAAAGCCAAAAACTGACTGGTAAGGGCTAGTAGGGAGTAGGCCTCTTCAAGGTAAGATCTTGAGATCGGGTAAATTGAAGGCTAAAGAAAATTCAAGATGCATTCAATTGAATGTGAAATGAAAGGAAACAGAGCTTCTAACTCCCCTGCAAAGAGTTCAAGTCAAATGATGAAGCTAGCACTTAGATCCTTCTAGGTGTTGTGAAGACTAATGCAATTTCAATTGGTGTTGGTCTTCCTAAGCTAAACACAAGTGGAAAACTCTTTGAGAAGAGTTGGAGCAGGGCTTGGTTAATCACCCAAGCTCAATAAGAACCATTGGAGTCAGGTTCCAAGAGATATACAGTGAAAAGGTCTCTAAAAGGTTGTGCAAGCAAGCTCAGGTTCACCATACACCAGAGTGACAATCGGTTACACTCATCAGAGTTTGTTCAATATTGTTTTAGTATATTTTATAGAAATTTAAAAGAAAGAGGAATCCATATGAAAGAACACCTCATATGGTTAGATAATTGTACGGAGAAGTTCAAAAATGCTAGAATTTTCTATTGGTTAAGTAGGGTTCACAAGGAACTTAATGTCCAACATATATGGAGTTTTTTTTAAGCTGGGCATGGTAAAGGAGAACATGATGGAGTTGGTGTGTGTCAAAAGAATTCTTGCTAGAGAACAATTAAAATTCAAGGATTCAGTAAAATTTAAAAATGCACATGAGATTGTGGATTGGTGTAATAGAAGATTATCTGCACCTAGTTCGAGTGATTACTCTATAGTTCATCAATTCTTTTGGTTGGTGGAAGAAGAAAACATTGTATCTAGAGTTGATTGTGAGACAATTAGTGGATCTACTAAATGGCATTCATTTAGGAGTGTGATAGCAAGCACATGGACTATTTGGACAAGGGAGCTTGCATGTTTTTGCCATTTTTGTATCTCAGGAGATTGGGAAGCTTGTGAAAATACATAATGGGTTGAACAATGGGAGCAAAGATCATTGACACCTGTAGAAGCACATAATCAATATGAAAGAACTATTGAAGAAAATGATCAATTGTTTGCATATGAAGATTATGATCATGTTTCAGACCTTGTACAAGAAGGTAATTTTAATTTAATTTATTTCATTTTATTTTGCTTTATTAAGTTATTTTTTAATACTAAATTAGTTATATGGATATGTACAAGTTATTAAATCAAATTTTGTTGGCAGGACATGTGTATGCAGTTATTGCACCCGAGGGGAATGAAGAGCAAACAGAATATTGGTTGGCTCGTTGTGTGGAAACTAAACATAAGTTGTTAACACCTCGAGAAGATGATGACGGTTTTCATTATCCAACAGGTACGGTGATCCCCTTAAGACACCTCCTTAAGCAAATTTTGATAACAAGTTTTAGATCCCCTTAAGCAATTTTTTAGAACAAGTCTTTGATCCTCTTAAGTAAATTTTGAGAAGTTATTTGATGGTGGTTTTTGAACATGTTTTCCAATAGGATGGGTGGTGGTTGTTGGCACTTGGCTACGAAAATACTTGAGAAGAAAGAATGGTCTACATGCATTCGAAGACTATGAAACACATAAAAATATTATGCATTATTCACATTTGGTGGTGGCAACAAATATAAAACTAGAGCGCTATCGTGGAAGACCTTCAAAAAAATTACTATGGTCAATTTCTATGGAAGAGAATGAGGCAATCATAGATGCATTGCAAAAAAGAGAGGATGCAGATGGTACAATGGAATAAGTAAATACAGGTAAATATAGTTTTAGTTTTATTTTGTCCTTTTAAATACATTAAATACATGTTTTGACATTGGTCAAGTGTGTTATTAGTTGAAATTGATTTAAATTGTTCTTTTATATATCCTTAAGGCATAATCACAAAAAGGATCTAGTCCATGCAAATTCAACCTAGACAACATGGAATGCTTGGTAAAAACAGGTAATTATCAGTTAAACTATATTTAAATACATGTTTTGATTACATATTGATATTGCTTGGACATAAATAGTTAAAATTGATTTATTGTCATTTTTTGTATCATAAAGCCATCATTGCATTGATCTCATACTTTGAAACAAAAAGGAGAGGATGCCTGCATTCAACCTCGAATACTTTTAAATGTAGGTACTTGAGTTATGTACATATAGATAGTTTTATATAAATTAAAATATGTATGTTTTAATGATTTCATTGATATTGCTTGTACCTTTTATATATCAGGTGGTGTGAAGACCTACCACATTCTAGGCATGAGTTTGAGATATTTCTTGAGATGGCATATCCAAATTTGTAAACATCATTTTGAGATGACATATATGTACATACATACTTACAAAATTAAACATACTCTATGTACTTCTATGTATCAAATCAATATTCTATATATTTAGGCATATTATGACCCCTTAATACATCCCCTTAAGGCGTTCTATTATGACCCTTTTAGACATCCCCTTAATTAACATGTTCTATTATGACCCCTTTAGACATCCCCTTAAGACCCCTTAAGACATCCCCTTAAGATGTTCTATTATGACCCTTTAGACATCCCCTTAATATTATGACCCCTTAAGACATCCCCTTAAGACATTCTATTATGACCCTTTTAGACATCCCCTTAATTAACATGTTCTATTATGACCCCTTTAGACATTCCCTTAAGACCCCTTAAGACATCCCCTTAATTAACACGTTCTATTATGACCCCTTTAGACATCCCCTTAAGACATCCCATTAATATGTTCTATTATGACCCTTTTAGACATCCCCTTAATTAACATGTTCTATTATGACCCCTTTAGACATCCCCTTAAGACCCCTTAAGACATCCCCTTAATTAACACGTTCTAATGTATTGCTAGACATCCTTAAGACATATTATAACCCCTTAAGACATCCTTAAAGACGTTCTATTATGACCCTTTTAGACATCCCTTAATTAACATGTTCTATTATGACCCCTTTAGACATCCTTAAGACCCTTAAGACATCCCATAACATGTTCTATTATGACCCCCTTTAGACATCCTTAAGACATGTATAACCCTAAAGACATCCCTTAGAACTGTTCTATTATGACCCCTTTAGACACCCCCTTAAGATGTCATTATTTGTTTTGACAACTTATAAATTAGTGTTAGATGAACTATTATTTATAGTATTTATTAATGCTTTTATTCTCTAATCTTCTATGGTATTGTTATGGTTAGGATTAGAATTTTAATTAGAGTTAGAATTGAACCCTGATTCTAAATGTAATACTAATTGAACCCTAACCCTAACCATTATTAGAACCCAACCCTTATTGAACCCATACCCTGTCCTAAAATTAATCATATCCCTAAGCCTTGTTGTATCTAACCCTAATTGAAACCTAACCCTAACTCTAGTTGTGTCCTAATCCTAACCTTTACCCAAAACTTTATCCTATAACCCTAACCTTAATCCTAAGTAGCTATATTTTTGTACAATAAAACCTTTAGTAAAGCCTTAAAATTTTAATATTTATTTACATATATATGTTAATTTTGAATAAAATAGAATATTAGTGATTTTTCCTTTTTGAAATGTTCTTAATTTTTTTTAAAATATTGAATATTTTTTATGTTGGAAGATTTCTACTATTCATGTACAGTGTTAATTCATGTGTATTTTGAGCAATCATTATTATAGTTGAAGATTATTTTGATTTTATAACTATTTTTTTCCTTTTTGAAATGTTCTCAATTTTTCCTATAGTTAAATTTGACATGTTAAAGACTTTCATTACCAACTTGATATTAATCTAAATATGCAGTAATCCAAAGACTTTACATTCACATGATTATTTCCAAATAATATTAAAATAATAGCTTATGTAGATTTTGGAAGTGCATCTGCACATTTTAAGCATAAGATCCATGTGCACTTGACCCATATTTTAATGCAATTCAGGTTTAGACCCTAAATTTCTGGTATATAAATAGATTGCTTTTGTTTGTAAATTATGATTTATTGATTGATTATTGTAAATATTAAAATGTCCTATATTAATCCATGTATGAGATCACTAAATTTCACATCAATGTTCTATATTAATGTCTTGACTATGAACATAAAATGCATAATTGTACATGTGTAAATTAAAATTTCAAACAATAATAAAGTCCATAATTTATGTAACATATTAAGTGCATAGAACCAATATATTAAGCACATGAAATAAAATTCAGCAATTGCATGATAAACAAAGGAAATATAGTCCATGGAAATAAACAAATAAAACACATAAAATCACATGTTTGTAGGTCATGTACTGTCTCTATAATCAAAAGACCTCTTCACACCATGCGGACTATGTGGATGACCTGAAACACTCTGTACATAAGAGAAAGATGAAATTAGATGTAAGACAATAAAAATGATTTAATGACAATTTCATTTATAATCCATCATAAAATTAAATTACCACCATATCTACATCTGGATGCTTTAGTG